>CM068384.1:3427721-3660221 GCA_034770075.1 Aralia elata | reverse complement strand
CACGCTATTTTCTTATCTAGCAATGGAAGAAAATTGGTTAATGCAGTGCCATATTAGGAAAGCAAAAATGAGTTCATTTTTGCTAAGCATGTCAACTTTTCATTAACTAAAATGTGTTTTTTCCTTTTTGGCCACAGATGAAGAGTCCCCAAGGGACATAACAGAGCAAGAACAGGGGCAGGATAATGCAACAGATGATCAATTTGACCAGAATGATTTGCAATTCAGTGACTCTCCAAAATTAGATGAGACTGGAAAAGCAATGAGAATGAAAAGGACAGATTCAAATTTGAGAACTCCCTCGGGTCGTATATTTAATTGCCAAGGAAAAAACTTGAGAATACACATTCCTCTCACAAATCCAACTCGTACATTCTCGTATTTACTTTGGGATGATTTAATCAAGCAGTCCTCCAAAAAAAGTGGCATGGAAGGAAGAAAGGTGCACATCAACAAAACAAAGCTACACCATGCTGAAAAAATGATTAGAGGTGCTTTCATTGAGCTCTATAAAGGTCTAGGCTATCTCAAAACTTACAGGTATAATTTTCATCAACGCAATTACTTTTTTGAACATAAATTCGTGCTCATTATTTAAGAGAAAGGTTACATGGTCTATTTTAATCACGGTGTTCAGGAATTTGAACATGCTTGCCTTTGTGAAGATTTTGAAGAAATTTGACAAAGTAAGCACTAAGCAATATGCTAACTTTTTAGTGTTGCCAACTTTCTTCATCTTCTTCCTTTTCTTTTCTTTTTCCCTATTGGTAAATCATCTTTTAACTTTGATGGGTTTTTTTTTTTTCCTCAGGTCACAAACAAACAAGTTCTTCCCATTTATTTGAAAGTGGTTGAGAGCTCTTACTTTAACAGCTCAGACAAGGTAAATAAATCACTAAGCCAAAAAAGGTGTCTATGTACAAGAAAAAAAAGATTTATAGTGCACCATTAGACATACACACAAGTAGTGGAACAAAATTACATGATGTTTTGATTGAAAGATGATTGGATGTGGGGTACTGGGTATCCCATCATGGCATCATCAGATTATTCTTGGACAGACTCAAATTACATATCCAAAGAAGAAATGACCTTCGATTTGCATGGATCAAGTTGAGATATGCTTGTCTAACATTACATTTGAGGTACATTTAGATTAGACTTGTAAATTAGTTTCATCAAATGACAGGTTCTGAAGTTAGCGGATGAAGTTGAGGAAATTTTTGTGAAACACTTTGCTGAAGATGATAAAAGGAAGGCCATGAAATACCTTAAACCAACTCAGCGTAAGGAATCGCATGCCGTCACATTTTTCATTGGTAAGTTTCTTCAAAATGAATGTAGCTGTTTTCCACAAGCACTCTTGATTTGCTTGGATAGATTTTGCAATATTTAATCCTATTTAACTATTTGACCAACAAATCTTACAACAGTTTTTATATAGTCTAATCTCTCCTTTACATAAAAGATAACTTATAAAATTGTTTTTTTTTTTGGTACCATATCTTTAGTGGAGATTTCTGAATTTTCTATGCTTTATAACCATATGACAGAATATTAGATAAATAAAATTGGACTAGTTATCCAGGGTCCATTAGACCACCAGATCCTACATTATGCATCCAAGGGTTAAAAAAATGGTCCACAATTCAGAAGTGGAAGTTAAAGAAGAGAGGTAGGCCATTATCATGCGATAGACCATATTAAATTTAACCAAGATGAAAGTCATAAATTGAACCTTAGAAAAACCATTAACACCAGTAACCAAAACACAGAGCTTCCTTATGGTGGTACTAGCTAAAGACCGCTAACACCCCCCCCCCCCCCCTCCCCAACACACACAAACCAAAAAAAAAATAAAGTGCCCCAAGTTGGCCATGTTTTGGACTAGTATATTAGAACTCATTTTTGTTTATAATTAAACTTCATCATCCTTTCACAGGATTATTCACCGGGTGCTTCGTCGCATTTTTCGTTGGCTATGGCATTATGGCTCATATTGCGGGGATGTACAGACCTCAGTCAGATGCAGTCTACATGGAAACGGTTTACCCCGTTCTTAGGCAAGGACACTCATTCCAATACGACTAATATCGCCTTCAAAATCTAATACTACATGATAATTAAGAATTTTGGCTACATGTTAATTTTACTAACCATTAATACGAACAAAAATGTGAAATATTTTGCAGCATGTTCAGCCTGTTATTTCTACACTTATTCTTGTATGGATGCAACATTTTCTTGTGGAGGAAAACCCGAATAAATTACAGCTTCATCTTTGAATTGTCCCCGACAAAAGAGCTTAAATACAGAGATGTGTTCTTGATCTGTACCATGTCAATGACTTCTGTAGTTGGCGTCTTGTTCATTCATATCTCGCTTATGGCGAAGGGCTATTCCTATACTCAAATCCAAATAATACCTGGTCTTCTGCTATTGGTAATTTGTTGAATTTACAACATCTTGACAAACGAAAATATCAAACAGTTTTATTATTCAGTGTTGGATAATGTTCTTACCTCTTTCAATGCATACAGATTTCTCTTCTACTGCTTGTGTGCCCCATCAACATTGTCTACAAATCAAGCCGCTATCGCTTACTTCGTGTACTACGGAATATTGTTCTATCCCCTCTATACAAGGTAACATTAATTTCTATAATGTATGTGAATACATTATAGATATCAAATAATTTACTGATTAATTTTATCGTTGGATTTGCAGGTTGTCATGCTGGACTTCTTCATGGCTGATCAACTTTGTAGCCAGGTAATCTCCCACACTACTATAGTGCACTTTGTAGACCTAAGTTATTTTTTTGAAATTACTGATGGACCTGATTATTTTAAAAACGCGGTATGTGAAACAGGTACCAATGCTCAGAAACCTCGAGTATGTTGCTTGCTACTATATTACAGGAAGTTACAAAACTCAGGACTATTTATATTGCACGAGGACTAAAAATTACAGAGATCTTGCTTATGCAGTGTCATTCCTTCCTTATTACTGGCGGGCTATGCAGGTTAAGCTTGTGAAATTGCTTAATAAAAGTCTAAAACGGGTATTTTTCCCCAAGAAAACATTCTGATAATATCTTTTTTAATTGGGCATTGTAGTGCGCTAGGAGGTGGTTTGATGAAGGACAAAGTAGTCACCTTGTGAATCTTGGCAAATATGTGTCTGCAATGTTGGCTGCAGGAGCAAAAGTGGCCTATGAGAAAGAAAGGAACATGGGATGGCTTTGTCTAGTTGTGGTCATGTCGAGTGCTGCAACTGTGTATCAATTGTACTGGGACTTTGTAAAAGATTGGGGTTTACTACAGAAGCATTCCAAGAACCCCTGGTTAAGAAATGAATTAATGCTTCGTCAAAAGTTCATTTACTTCTTCTCTATGGTATAGTCTTTGTTCTCTTTTACTTTTTTTTTCCCCTCTCCACTACGTTTGACGCATGAGCCAATCAATCTGCATGGAGTTAAACATAAATATTGAATAATGTTTAAGGTATAAAGCTGTGTGGTACTCAAATTCTTGAGTTGAATGAACAACAAATATGGTTGGTGCCTCTTTCAGGGATTGAACCTTGTACTCAGGCTAGCTTGGTTACAAACTGTACTTCACTACAATTTTGGCAGCATTGATTACAGAATAACGGGCCTATTTTTAGCAGCTCTTGAAGTCATTAGGAGAGGACAGTGGAATTTTTACAGGTATAATATAATAGGCTTTCCGAGTCTCGAGGATATTTGTTCTTTGTCGATGCATTTGAAAGAGAATAATAATCTTATTTTCCTAATGAACAATTTGTTTGAATGGTCCTGTCCTGCAGATTGGAGAATGAGCATCTAAATAATGCTGGCAAATTCAGGGCAGTTAAAACAGTACCACTTCCTTTTCATGAAGTCGACGAAGAAGATTAATGATGCCCACTGGCAACAGTTGCTTACAGAATAGGATTTGTCATTCGGATTTTTATTTATTTTTTACCCTGTTGTTGCAAAAAAGACCCTTATTGTCACTTACCAAGTTGATGTAACAAAATTCTATAAATACATCAACTTCCCTGTCATTGTTAGCCTACTTAGGTCCTACCAGTCAAGGAAAATAATTCATACTTGTATACAAAAGTTTCTACAACAATTTCAGTAAAAGTGATTGTCTTTTGCGTTAATAACTCATTAACGCCTAATAACGAATGTTTAATTTGCTCTTAAGGGTTTGGTTTTTCTTTTTGACAATCAATGAAGTGATAAATCAATTTATGCATTGATTACCGGAATGAACATGGTTATATGGTTATAAGTAGTTATAATATTTAATTTATTGTATCTTATAATTCACTTAAATTCTTATATAAAAAACAAATCTCGTAAAACATATTTATTTATATGTAAATATCAATTTCTTAAAATAAATTAGAAATGTAACATCAAAATAAAAAATTGAGGTCAATTTTGGGAGTCAAAGAAGTGTAGGAGAAACAAGATACTCCCTCCGTTCTAAATTAATTACTTAATTTTGACTTTTTAAAATCAAATTGACCATTTTTAAAACTAATCTTTTTACTATTTTTGCTAAAATATAGGTCAATAAATTATAACCAAAAGAAAGTATATACAATTTATTACTAACTTCAATTTTTATAATGTTAAAAATATATTTATATATGCTTAATTATTAATTTTAAAAATAATCAATTTAATTGAAAAAAAGTTAAAACTGAACTATTAATTTGAGTTGGAGTGAGGAATATTATCTCCCTAGTAGTTTAAAACTTTATTAGTTGTTAAAATCTCTACAACGGCTGCAACTGAGTGCAGCTATCCCACCACCTCTGCCGCCCTTTATTCCTTCTCCTCATCATCCACAGTTAAACATCGTTTACCCATTTGCTACATTGCGTGCCCTAATTTCTTCGGACCCAATTTGCGTTCCAAATTCGCCCTCAAATCCTACAGGTGAGTTATGAATTGTGCCTCCTCCCTCCTGTCTTTAACTTTTTGGTTTTTATTCAATATTTGAACCGTCTATGATAAAACCACAATCACAAGCATATATGTATAATTCTCAACTCTGGATTACATTACAGGCTGAAGATTTATCACAACCAGAAAGACATCAAATCTTGTATTTGGGGTTCCAGCAGTTTCTTGTTTGGTTGATGATAATTCTAAAGCATTTGCCAAATCAGCAGAGTCTTCCATTTTAGATGGCTACAGACCGGTATAACCTTGTTAATGGGTTAAATTTTTTTTGTTAATTTTTTTTTTTGATTTATATGCTTGTTGTTGTCAAATTTGAGGTCTTTTTGGTGTTATTTATGTTATGAATTAATCAACATTGTTAGCATGCATTGGTGGTGGTATATGTAGAAATGGGATGAGAGGATTTGAATTTGTATGTATATTATTTAATTGTGTGAATTCAACAAGTCTAGCGACTAGCTGCTAATTCTTGTAGCTAAAGACTTGGTGAAGCGTGCTTTTATTTCTCTTTTTTCTTGCATTAGTATACACTCTTTTAATTTGACTGTGTACCCTGTGGTGCAGGAAGTAACTAAAACTCCCAAGAAGAAGCTTGTTAGTACAGTTTACTTGTGATGCTTGCGGTGTAAGATCAAAAAAGCTCATAAATAGATTAGCATATGAAAGAGGGACAGTTTTTGTACAGGTGTGTCTTTTTTCTTTTTTTGCAGCTACTGTTGAGAAACAGCTGGTTGTTATTTTCCTAGTTATAGTCACCATATCCTTAGGTGGATAAACTGATCATGCTTTTATATTTATCTAAGGTTGTTTTTATGTCATTGCTTTCTTAACCATGGCGATTTGAACTTTTTTTTGGTCCACAGTAAAGTTTGTGCCTGATTTTTCAACTCCCTTCCATACATGTTAAGAAGCTATATTTGATGACAGAAATTCCATAGTTAAAGCGTTGTGTGACATTCGTTTGACCTCCTGCTTGCCGCATAAGCCCAATGAGAGCTAGCACATTGCATGAAAGTTTTAGGGTGAAGCTCTTTCACATTGATAAATAAATGAGGTGAAATTTGGCCTACCTTTTTTGCTTGAGGAATATCTGATATGGTGAGTGTGGTAGTATGGTATGTTAGTACAGTTGCTTAGCTGAAATGTCTGATTAACAACATGTCAGATATGCTTTACCTATCAAAAAAGAAAAACTAGATGTCTGATTCTGATATACTTATCATTAATATTCTTAGTTGGATCTGATATTACAATTGTATAGAGGACATCATTTTTCAACATTTTTTCTGTTTTTTAACCCCAAAAGGTTTCAAGAAACTTTGTTACTTGAAGTGACTTTCGCCTGTAGTAATATGGTTGGCCACACTACAATTCCTTGTGCATACTGCAAGTTTTATGTCATACTTCAACTTTGAATGTGGTAAATATTTATTTTCATCCTGTTTAATTGGCAACATTTCTTATCAGTGTTCAGGGTGTTTCCAGTATCACAAATTAGTAGATAATCTTGATCTGGTGGTTGAGTACAACTTTCGGGAGGATGTTGATGTGGACTCAAATGCAGATCAAGTTTGATTAATATAAATTCGTTGTGTTATTCTGGATTATCTTGTCAAAAATAAACATTGTTGTATGAGGGGGTTATAGTTTGTAAAGGTGTACCCTGATTATTTGTGACAGTGCAAGATTTGGTACGGAGAATCAATATGACAAAATATTACTATCATCTTCTATTTATTCTTCTTTTTACATCAAAACAATTGAATTGATCTCATGGTAAAATAATCTGTGTATGCTCTAAACCCATAGCTTATTATATCCGACTTTCAGAAATTATAGCCTTTAAAAGCCAGCAGAATGGCAGCGGCCAATGCAGTACTCACCCACATTCCAAGACTCCCTGCTTGCTGCAGAAGTGCTGTTCCTCCACTCTGTGATCAAATAATAGGAAAATCAGCAACTATAGCAATTTAAAATATTTATATATTCCGTATGCATTAGAATATGGTCCAATCAGAAGGTAGTTAAGTTAGAACTGGAAATCAGCAGTCACATTACCAAATCCGGTGATGGTGCCGGTGTTGTTTCCTCAGAATCTGCAACTGTAGGCGGCGCCGGAGGGCTCTTAACAGTTGGTGCTGGTGCTGGTGCATGATGTCTCTTGTGCTTGTGCTTGTGCTTGTGCTTCTTCTTGTGCTTGCCTGGAGCTGGTGCAGGTGAGGGTACTAATGCTGGTGGTGGGGTTGGGGACTCGACTACTGGTGTTGGGGCTGGTGCAGGTGGTGCCTTTGTTGGTGACGGTACTGGTGCTACCTTAGCAGGGGCTGGCACAGGTGTTGCCTTTGCTGGGGCTGGTGCTGGTGGCAGCTGGATTGGTGCTGGGGATATCTTTGGTGGAGGTAAAGCAGGTGGCAGTACCGGTGGTGGTGGTGGCAATGCTGGTGCTTGGGATGGAGTTGAGACAGGTGAACTCTGGGGTGGTAGTGGTGGTGAGATTTGAGGGGGTGAAACAGTTGGGCTTGAAGACGGAGTTATTTTAGGTGATGGTGATGATACAGGTGTGGTTGCAGGAGTTGATACTACTACTGGGGGTGGTGGTGTCGCTGCAGTTGGTGTGGTAGATGGAGGTGTTACTGTATTTGGCGTGGTAGAAGGTGAAGCAGCAGGCGCTTGTGCATCAGCAATGGCTAGCAGAAGGCCAAGGCAGGCAAATATTCGAACCCATAAAGGTGAAGCCATGTGTTGATGGGGAAATTGCTTGGAAGAGTTGTGTTTATAAAAAAGGAGGGGGGGGGGGGGGTGTTGTAGAAGCTAGAGGAGTTTGGTGAAATGTTGAGGGAGAAACGTAGTTTTCAGTGATTGGTACATCTAATCACCAAAAATGAAAATTAAGAAAAATAAAGGGGTACAACTTTTCAAATGAAATGGCAACACAACAGCAAAGGTGGACGATAAATGGAAAGTTAATGATCATAATGGGGTTTCGAGACTTAATTGGCCAGCATTCTTCAGAAGCTCGCGTGAAAGATTTATGGTAATTGGTACCAGGTAATGCTAACACTATCTAACTTCCTCAACTTTTGATTTTAACAGAAGACCTAAATGTTGGTATGCCATCCCAATCAGATCTAGAAATTGGAAGAACAACCCAAACACTGAAAAGTTCCAACCAAAATTAGATGAATCATAGTTTAAGAAATGCTTGGCTTAAGCCATTTTTTGCTTCAACATCTAATTCAGAGTTGGCCCTAGAAGTATCAAGGGATGGGTTTATCATAATTATAAATTAACAGCGCACAAATATTATAGTAACCCAAAACATATGTCAGCTAATAAGGTCAGACATGGTTCATATTTCAAAAGAAGAACATGGTACAACTTTTCATACGTGGCCATGAAATTCACTTGGAATGAAAATCAAGATTAGCTCACAGACACAATGCCGTTCAGCTTTTTCTTCCTAAATAATCATGACTCAGATTTTGATTCCGACAATAAATTGAAATTGTTTATACGAAGCTATTAGATTTTATAGACTAGTGGAATGGTTACAAAGGGATCCATAAGAATGCTCTTAAACTTGATACAGTGGATGGTAGAACTAATAAAATAAATAAATACAATCTTACAATGACCTATTTACAAACAGAACATGATGTTGAAGGCATCGTGCATCTTGTTGAGAAATTTGGAAGGATGGCTTGAAATAGGAAGACATGAAGATGGTGATGGTGGTGTTGGTGGGTCTGGCTTCTTGACCTTCTTCCTTCTCCTTAGTTGGAAGAACTGTTGCATAACATCTGCACATTCTGATGTCAATACCCCTCGTCGAATTTTAACATTTGGGTGAAATGGGTGAACTGGAGCTGCTGGCTTGTCTGTTGATTCCGAGCTACTTTGCCCTTCACCCCCATTGGGGAAAAGCCTACAAATGTTAATTACATGTTAATATCAGGTGTTTTGAATGACAACGGAAAAGAGTGAAATATCACTGAGACTAAATACAAAAGTTATGTATGAAGTTAAAAGAGTGTAAAGTTTTGGTCAAGAAACTAGTTTTGATAATGTCAGTCATAACTCGGCAGAAAGCAAAAGGATTCAATTTCACTTCAAAGTGGCCACACAGCCTCACTTACACCTCTAAACCAATTGCTTCCATACTGTATACTTCTTATCATGGCAATAAGCAGCTTGGTTTTAGAATAATTTGTTCTAAAAATGTTTCAACTGTCAAGCGGAGAAGGCATAGAAGCATATCTTAAACTCTTTGACCTCCTATGTTTCATTCTCTTTTTTTTATATAAGAATTTTTTGTTCAGTTCAGCCATCAGGCTATAACAAACCAACTCGGGATCTTTTGATATTATGGCAACTAGATTCGTAACTTACAAATACATGACTAGTTGTCCTTGTTCAAAGTATAAAGATGAATTCTAGATCATTTGCTTATACAAGAAAAGGAGAAGGGTGCTTTGAAAACCTGTTTTAAGCAAATGCTATGACCCAATTTGATTTGTTTTAAAAAAAAATATTTGTAAATAACAAGAATCATTTGATTGCATACCTAATCCAGCTGCCATCAGCTCCTAGGAGCTTATTTGGAGCTCCCCAAACAATGGTGTCAATTCTAGCTTGAAGTATTGCTCCAGCACACATAGGACACGGTTCAAGTGTTACATAAAGTGTAGTCTCCTGAAGAAGAGGCAATGTGAATGTTAGGTTATCAGGGAACAATCATACACATTACAAAATCAAATACAATTTCATTGAGGTGAACCAAGGGCTAAACACTAATATCAATCATTAACAATACAATTACCTTGGTGAAATTTTAAAAAATATTACTTGTCAAAAAATAAATACAGTTACTTTCAGTAGTCTTGGAACTAGTTTTCAAATGAATCGGAACATAGAGAAACTACCGAGAGCCTCCACGATCGAAGTATGTTTGAAGCCTCCCGGATACAAATCATCTCAGCATGGGCAGTGGAGTCCCGTAACTCTTCCACTCTGAAATAGAGATACATACAATTAATCCAAGCAAAGGAATCCAACTGAACTAACAAAACAGAAAATAATAAATAATCCACTACAACTTACAGATTGTAACCGCGAGCAATTATTTTTCCGTGTTGTACCAGTACAGCCCCAACAGGCACCTCCCATATGTCAGCAGCTTTTTTGGCTTCCAACAGTGCTTCCCTCATAAACATTTCATCATTTTTTCGCTGCTCAGTTTCAAATGTGTATGCTTCTTCCCATTCATCAAATCTATCTTTCAACACTTGTTTGCTCCGTTGAAGTTTCATTTGCTTCAGTTCTCCAATCTTACCCCCAGCTCCTGATACTTTAGTCAAATTACTAGAAACTGGTTTCTCGATCGGAACCACTGTACCACTGCCAGATGCATCAGTTTTGCCAGCTTCTGAAATTTCTTGTACAATAGGATGAGACCTTCTCATGCGTATAGTGGGCAATGGATTTAATGATTCTGCTACGACACTGGCAGAAGAAGTACCTTCATAATGCTTTGGACCAGCTTCTTCAACAGCGGGCGACACAATGCCTTTGGGTGCTGAGCCACTCTCGATATTTGAAAGGGATGGTGGACCTAAATCTGCATGCTTTATTTTATCCTTTGATCTCTTCGAGCTGGACGCTTCTCCTTGACTTTGACCAAGAATCTCTCCAAGTTGTTTCTGGTCAACAGAAGAGGACTTTTGTAGCATGATGTCTCTTCCCTGTTTCATATTCTCATCATTGTTTTCATCCGGTTCATGACCAGAAAACCATGCCTCACTGCTTGTAGACTGATTTGGTGAATGCTTTCCACCTGACCTTGAATTATTGGATTCAGAACGTGAAGCCCACCGCAGTCGAACTATATCTGAGATGACACTCCACAAGGACCTGCCAGTTCTCTTAACAGCACCATTCCCAGTTGTAGAAGTGGCCTCTGGTATTTCTCTCTTCAGAGATTCCTGGATAAATGGATCTGTCACATCCCACATTTCATCAGAAGGCCCCTTCGTTCCAGATCCCCGAGAAGAACGCCTCGAGTCATGATCCTTCATTTCAGAATCTCCAGAACTATATTGGCCACGACCTTTTTGTTCATGTGGGTCACCCTCATGCACCAACTTTGTGTTGTATGTTCTCGTCTCCTTCTGGACTTCAGAAGTGGAACCTTCATGCCTTACCTTCTCAACAAACTCACCAACAAAATGCATGGAGGATTTTTGTAATCGAGCAGCTGAACCGATTGCATCTTCATGGGAGACAGAATTTACAGAACCCCCATGAGTCTCATTCCCAGCTGCGCCGTAGATTTCATACTGCAAAGCTGGAGAACCCTCTAATGTAGGCACATGTAATGCACTAGAGCCACTCTCTATACCTTCACTACGAAAATCATATGTTCCAAGCCCACTGATTGGCTCAACATGCAGTTGAGCTCTAACTGTCGCATTTGAACTTGTCTTATTCTCCTTATTCACACCAACTTGATGCACCATAGATTGGGAGTCTAGTTTTAATGATGAGTGTGAACTAGGTGCCTCTTCTGACATATCCTCGTGAAAATTCATCACCTCAGATTTCCTCTGTGAAATGAATGTGTTTTGATTATTAATGTTTTGGGTATTTGATATTCCCATAAGTTGTTGAAATTCTCCTCTTGAGCCCATTTGTGTGGTGACCCGATGACCTGCTTGGTAGTGTTGCTCTACTGAATCATCAACCAACCTCGGAACCATAGTTGCATCACCTTCCTGGTTCTTCATTCTGGTGTCAGACAATCTATGTGAAATGGAGGTCTCACTATTATCAATTTCTCGAATTTCTAATGATTTAGCAAGTTGCTGGGAATTCCTCCTATGCTTTTCTTCTCTAGTAACAAGGCCATCAGTTTTAAGCCTTTCCCTTGCTGTTTCCTGAACGAAAATCGAAGATCCAAGTAAGTTTTCTTCCCTGCCTCTGTACTGCTTTTGGGAGCTGGAAGTTGTTTCAACAGCACTGTCATGGATCTCTGGCATCTCTGTGAATTGTTTATACTTTAATCTTGATTCAGATTGTCCACTGATTCGTTGAACTGCTTGTCTATGTTGCTGCCTCATTGCCTCATCAATATTCACAGCCAAACTTGACTTTTCTTTTCTATCATCATATTGCTTGTGGGAGCTAGAAGATTTTGCATAACCACTTCCATGGACATCTGATAATCTTGAGTGCTTTTCTGATGATTCCTTCCAAGACTCAGTTTGTTCAGTCAATTCTTCATTAAGCTTCTTCTCTGACTTTTTTCTTAAATCATAGTCAATGCCACTTGATGCTGCATGCAACCCTTTCACAGTATTTTCATTTCTCAAGACAACCCCTTGTTCCTCAACATAACTCCTGTGCCTATCAACCTCCTCTGAGACTTCCCCATCATATCTACTTTCTCTGTGATCCCTCTCATACCCATTTGATGAATCTCCCGTGACTCCGTCACGCTTGGCCTGAATTTTGCTATCACTCCCAAATTCACCCGAAGAAGAGAACGAATAATAAGATGAGCAGTTTGAACCTTCACTCCTCGCCCTGCGACTCTCACCTCTTGAAAATATTTCCATATCTTCTTCCCTTCTAT
Organism: Aralia elata; assembly: GCA_034770075.1. Lineage (NCBI taxonomy): Eukaryota > Viridiplantae > Streptophyta > Magnoliopsida > Apiales > Araliaceae > Aralia > Aralia elata. The sequence continues at coordinate 3,647,604 of CM068384.1, read as the reverse complement.
CTTCATTCGGTCTACTATCCTCCTCACTAGGCTGAAATTTGACATATTCATACTCGCGCTTCGAAGTACTCACCAGACCACATGATTCCACAGCTTTCATTTTACTCTTATAAGAAGAATCACCCCTATTCTTCTCTCTCTTCTCCAACTGCACCCTCCTAACATTTCTATCTCTACCACCGTTTCTCTGTCTAACACCAAAACACCCCTCACCCTCATCCTCAGTCAACAAGCTAAGTATAACCTCAGCATCATCCACATTGCATCCATATCTTCCATTTTTTCCCCATTTCCCTCTTCTTCCAATAATACTCCTCTCCTTAAAAGTGTAAGATTTTCCATAACTACATTTCCTATTGGCATCACAAACCGGCAACCGAGAATAACACTGATTTACGCCATCCAAGATTAACCTCCTACCAGGTGACCACTGAATTAAGGTAGATTGCCTCCACCCACCTAAAAAGATAGGGTTTATGGGCACTCTATATGAAAAATTATTATCACAGCAAGCACAACAGGATGAAGGTGGGAATGAAATGCGGTTCCTATCAACACATCTATCGTCCAAGAAGCAAGGGTAATCATTAAATGAAAATGAAAGAGACCCTCTACACCTAAGTGATGCAGTTGAACTAACATAGTGATTGTGGTGCATTTCTCCTTGTGTTAGAGGAGGGAGGGAGAGTCTTACCTTGATAAGAGAAGTGGGTTTTGGAGGGTTTATTGGATTAGTGTAGCTGAAACTCTGATGAAATCCATCTGGGTTAGTGTAGCAGATCGGATTGCTGAAGTGAGAGATTGAAGATTTTAATTTTATTTTTATTTTTTCAAACAGAACTAACTCGTACTAAAATGAAGAAACAAAAAAGCACCTATTTTTAGGAAAACTTTCTTTTACATTAATCCCCTTCCGGGCCTGCCCTCATAAGTCATAAACATATTTTAAACCTTGCAACAGGCCTAGAGACCAGGTCTAAAGTCGTGTAAAAGGCCTAAACCCCTAAATTGTAGGCTTTGTCGAAATATAGTGTAAGAATGGGTTGACTGGTAGGTCCTCTTTTCCAGCCCAATAATTTTATAACTCAAGGGTTCTGCTTCCTTTAATATAAGATATTTAAGCCTACTCTTTTAGTTGGGTTGAATCATTTGGGATCTAAATTAAGAAAATGCTTCGTAGAATTGTAATTGGGCCTGACATGAAAAAAATGGTAATTTGGTGTTATCTATTATTCATCGATCCAGACACAATTAATGGGTATTAAAATAGAAAACTAATAACATAATTATTTTGTCATTTATGGGTTTGTTGAGTGGACGTGGGCTTGGATTTTGGTGGGCATGCTAGTGTCCGTTTGTTACTTTTAATTTGTAAATGGTATCTTTGTTTTGGTTGGTAGTACGTCACAATTTGGAATCTTTTGGCAACTTTCTAACTTCTCTCTCCTTCTTTTTCCACATTTTCCACCCCGCCTCCGTGTCCCCATGCAGCAAGTTTTTATAAGATGAATTATTCAAATAAGTGGCGTCAGTATATAGTCGTCCAAATCTACCTCTTATTTAGCCGTAGTCGATGAGACACGCTATCTTCTTAAATGATGGGGGAATAAAATAAAAATTTTATAAAATTTAAAAAATTAAATAAAAAATATAAAAAAATTAAATTAAAATATAATGAAAGTCGTATGAGTAAAAAAGAAAAAAAATGACAAAATCATCCCACCTCAGGAGAGTCGTTTTATAAGATAGATGTCAGACACACCTTTTGTACCTTGGGATGAGTGATTGAGTATTCATTCATCTCTTAGAGAGCTTATTTTCGTGGGTTTGGCATTTGTAAAGTTTCTGTTTCTTTTTTCTATGTGAAAATGTTAGGTAATTAGATAATTTTGTTTTAAATACATCTAGAATAGTTGTACAATGTATTAAATATGCATGGTGCATGCAGCCCCATTCCTCCTAAAGCAACCATGATCGAAGTGAGCCCGCGCAAATATATAAACTCATCGATCTATATTCTAGACTCATACCATTAATGATCTTTATGCTTTTACTATTATATATATAGTAAGTCGCCTGATCATTCTACCTTCACTCGATGTATAGTAACCACGCCTGAAATCTAATCTGACTAATGAATGATTGTGTTGTTTTTAGAAAAAAAAATAAAAACAAAAATTTAATAATTTTTATTAAATAATGTCAAGTGTCTCAAATAAAAATCTCGCATTATACTCCTTAATTTTCATATATTTCTTTATCAAAAAATAGGTTTCAAATTAGAATTTACTACTTAACAAGATCATCCATAAAAGTTTTATGTTAAAATGGGCCGTGATTTAAGGTGCTTAGGGGAAAGAAAAGGTTGATAATCAAATTAATATTTTAAAATAATAATTGTAAGCGATCATCTAGCTAATAAAAGGAGCTTGAGAAATATTTCATGATGCTTGTGGCATTAATTTTCTTTTGATTGATTATAGGCAGGAATTAATGATTGCGTAGGTAGTTTCTTCCTAAAGACACATGCAATATAACTAGAGAGGAGAAACGCCTTTTAGACTTATTTTGACTTTCGTTTTACGCGATAAAAAATGAGAGTTTTACAAAATATAATTATAAATTATCGTTTGCTAGTCTGGCAAAGTTTTGAAGCTGATAACAAATGCAATAAGAAATAATGTCAACTAAGTTCCCGCAGTGGTTTTAATTTTATATTTGGGACCAAAATTATCTGTATATCAAAAAATGGTTTATCAAAACAAAATTGTACGTCTATTTATGTTCTTTTTCCTTATTTTAACTTCTTATTTCATTAGTACATATATGTGTAAATGAATTGAGTTGAAACGAGTATAGAGTTTTTTAGATTTGGTTTATAAAATTTATTGAGTTTGAAATAAGGTTCGATTGAGACTCGTTTAGCTACTGCGCCGAGTATGCTCTCGAATCGAGTATGAGCAGTTTGAATTTTTCGAACGAATATGAACCGAGTATCGATAGAAAATTACAATTTAAAGAGGTTAGAGTAATTTATCGAATTTTAAATTTTACTCATATTTGAATCATTTATATTTCGAGTCGAGCAAGTACGAATCGAACCCGAATTGTTTAGTTCATTTTACAGTCTTAATCACATATTTTGATATTAAATATTTTTATAATATTAAAAAGAGAGGGTTTTATATACACAACTTTATTTGCTCAAAAGTCAGAAAAATGTAGGAAATAATTAAGCATATATATGTTTTCTCTTTTTTGAGTTTCATTATGTTTAATATACATACATATATAGGAAAGTCATAAATTAGCAAATAATTTCATTTGGGCATTGGAAAGAGAATACACAATGATCACAGAAATTTCTATTCATTGACCTAGACTTTATTATCCAAAAACTTCTAGAAGCAATAAAATTTTAATTTCGAAGACTAAAACTACTTCCTTATATGTTTCCCATTTTTTGTTGAGAATGTTCTCCCAGACCAAAAAAGAGAATTACTGCGTACGTACCTTCTTAGCCCAAAATTAATTTCTTTGTTTACTTTTCTCATGAGTTTCTATTAGAAATAGCTAGTAATCACGTTTGTTCAAATTCTTCACTTATTCACGTGAAATGGATTCACTTTCTCATTCTTTAAATTTCCCCAAAATTAATTTAGTTAGTTGGAAAATACATACGAGAAAACATTAACGTATTTGGAATATATATATATATATATATATATATATGAGAAAACAATCAGAAAAACATAAAGAATATACATGAGAAAATATTACTCTAATTTACTGTATCTCATTGGTTAAAGTTTCATCTAAGTCGTAATCTAATTTCACCGTAATTTTGACCACATACAAATTATTTCCCGAGTTGGACTATACATATGAGAAACAAATTAATGTTCGTAGTCAGGATATATATATATATATATATATATTTATATAAGAAAATATTAATGTTGTTGGAAAATATTAATGTACTATCGTACTATCATTAATATATTTTTAATTAATATGTTACTGATAAGTTTGTAAAATTAAATTTTTCCGTAAAACTTGGATATAGATATGATCATTAATGTTTTTTTCTTAAATTAAGAAGAAGATTGAGACTAATATATAGTTTTGATTTATATATACACTAATAATTACGCTTACAAAATGCAATATCATAACATAAATTTGATTGAATTTGCTAACCTTAATATTTATTTATAAAGAACTCTGAATTGTCACATAATTATTGAATGCCTTAAATTTCATACACAGTATATACCTTTTTTGTCTCACAAAATGAATTTTATTCCAGAATTTTTAAATATTAATGATATATTTTTTACCCATACATACTTTAAAAAATTAAGTTATTAATTGAATAGTGTAATATAACAATAAAATTATAATGATAAATTTGATAATATTATATTATTACTACTAAAAAGCTATATCTTTTTTTTTACAAATAAGTTTTTTTTTTGAAAAAGAGTTAGTAATAAATATCTTTCTCCCCACTATACACAGAGAAAGAGACAGATAAGACTTTATAAACATTGTTTTTTTGTGCGTTTATTGAATGAAACTTCTTACAGCGAAGAGAAGTCTTGACTTTGCTACATTCCTGAAAATTTCCGCAAAATTGCTCCTATTATTTTCTTCAAGATTGTTACTTGGCTAAAACTCTCCCATCAAGATTTAGTTTGTTTGATTTCATGTGAGCCAATGCGCGTAAACCAGTCCATAGTTCCAACTCCAACATTGTTGAAGTCGTATACGTTAAAGAGAGATCTATTATCCAGGTCTACGGTCAATGGTTTTGTGCCTAGGAAAAAATCAAATACTCGCATAATCTTTTTCACATTTTTGATCTTTTGTATATATCGTCCATATATATACCAAATTAATTGGTCATAATCTTAAATTGGTTTTAGCTCTCTTTAATTTCTTGGGTCTCTCTGTTTGTTTGATAAACAAAAAAAAAGTTTTAGCTTTTTGAGTTTAAACAATTTTATAAGCTGGATTATTCGTGGGTTGTTTGTAACATTTTGTTTTGTCTGAATCTCTCTGTCTGTTCCCATATTGTTGTCTGCCACTAAGTGTTTTGGGCATATCTCCCTGGATTCTCTTCCTTCAGGACTCCTGTGGTGAAGTTCTTCTTCAACCTCTATTTTGTGAATTACTTTTCTGGGTTTTATTTTCTTCCATTTTAAATTACTGGGACCTTGAGCATTCGGCTCGAAATCCCTTCTAGGGTTCTGTTCTGGTCTTTACTTTTCTTGGATATATTTATTTATTTTATTATTTGGTGGGTGTGTCAATTCTTTAATTTTTAATTTTTAATTTTTTCTATATTTTTTGGGGTTTGGTAGTCTTCTGGGTTTTTGTTCAGTCTAATTTGCCTTAGAGGAACTGCATTTATCAGTGAAAGGAACAAACTTTTATCTTGTTGGTGGATTAATTAGTGACTTAGGTTAGTTTGAGGGAATTTATTTGGAGAGAGAATGAGAGATGGTAGAAGGAGAAAGATAAATTTGAGCAAGATATACTCGTTCACTTGTGGGAAGAAAAGTTTGAAGGATGATTATTCCCAATTTGGGGGGCCTGGATTTTCAAGGCTAGTTTATTGCAATGACCCAGGTTGCTTTGAGGCTGCGGTTAGTAACTATGCAGACAATTATGTTAAGTCTACAAAGTATACTGTTGCAACATTCTTGCCCAAGTCCTTGTTTGAACAGTTCAGGAGGGTTGCCAATTTTTTCTTCCTTGTTGTTGGCACCTTGGCCTTCACACCACTGGCTCCTTATACTGCTGTAAGTGCTATTATACCTCTGATTATCGTGGTTGGGGCAACCATGTTGAAAGAAGGTATTGAAGACTGGCGGCGGAAACAGCAGGTATCAATCATATCCCCATTCAATGATGCCTTTCTTTTTACATATATATAAATAATTTGAACTAGTTCATGGCCTAAATTAACCAAAAGTTAATATTCTTAACGAATTGCTAATTATTTATGCATAAGTTATAGAGATGTTTTCTACTTTCATTTTGTAAGATTGATAACTTGAGAATTGTTTGGGAAATTGATGGATGTTGGTTGTTAGCAGAAAACAAATGAGTGGAACAGATTCAAAGAAAGTTTCTTTGAGTAAAGTTTCTGCTCTGAATGCATGAATAAATTCTTATAAGGTCATAATAGAACGTGTGTAATTCTATGGTAGATTGACAGCGCAAAAGACACAAAGTAAACTGTGTTAGGTTTACAGCACAAAATGATGTTTAATTTAATCATGCTTTAAAAATGATATATGAAATTAAATAAAGGAAAATTTAAGGAACTTCATTAAATTCTCTGCAAAGACCAGCCTAAAATGTTATTTTTGTTTATTTCGTGATAGTATAGATATAAGTAAAGTTAACTCTGCCATTTTCCAATTTTATAGGATGTGTAGTTCCTTCCTTTAGGTTCAATCTGATTACTACAATCAGTTCAAAATTTGGAAAGGTGTTAAATTATCTTTCCACATCAGGGATTTTGCAACTAGTGTTTATGTTGGACTTGGACTCACTTGAACTTTCTAATGATATTTTCATTTTCAGCACAATTATAATTTTGATACTGTGGCCTGCCTGAAACTATTTGTTTAGAGTGTTATGATTAAAAAAGAATGCTGACAGTTTGTCTGTTTCTGTTTTTCTAGCAAGATTTCAACTCAGCACTATAATTATGTGTATGGAATATTTTCAGGATGATGAGGTGAACAGCAGAAAGGTCAAAGTACATCAAGGAAATGGAGCATTTGACCATACAAAGTGGAAAAATGTGAGAGTAGGCGATATAGTGAAGGTGGAGAAGGATGATTTCTTTCCAGCCGACCTTCTCTTGCTTTCATCAAGTTATGAGGATGCAATCTGCTATGTTGAGACCATGAACCTTGATGGAGAAACAAATTTAAAGCTAAAGCAAGCATTGGAGGTAAGTTCGTCCTTTCAAGAGGAATCAACCTTTCAGGATTTTAAGGCCCTTGTTAAATGTGAAGATCCAAATGCAAATTTGTACTCTTTTGTTGGAAATATGGAGTTTGAAGAGGAACACCATCCCCTTTCTCCACAGCAAATTCTCCTCAGAGACTCTAAACTTCGGAATACAGACTACATTTATGGGGCTGTTATCTTCACTGGTCATGACACAAAGGTTGTTCAAAACACTACTGACCCCCCTTCAAAGAGAAGCAAAATCGAGAAGAAAATGGATAAAATTATATACATTTTATTCGGCGTCTTGTTCCTGATGTCTTTTGTTGGATCAATCATCTTTGGGATTAGAACTAAAGATGATCTCCACGGAGCCCGTATGAGAAGGTGGTATCTAAGACCTGACAATGCTGAAATATTCTTTGATCCCGAAAGAGCTCCAGCGGCCGCAATTTATCACTTCCTGACTGCCCTGATGCTGTATAATTATTTGATCCCAATCTCCTTGTATGTGTCAATAGAAATTGTCAAAGTTCTTCAGAGCATCTTCATCAATCAAGATATTCATATGTACTATGAGGAAACTGACAAACCAGCTCATGCCCGTACCTCAAATTTAAATGAGGAACTTGGACAAATTGACACAATACTGTCTGACAAAACGGGCACATTGACTTGCAATTCAATGGAATTCATCAAATGCTCTGTGGCAGGGACAGCTTATGGCCGTGGTGTCACTGAAGTTGAGAAGGCTATGGCCAAAAGAAATGGATCTCCATTATTGCTAAATGGTGAGGATTCTGCTAATATTGATACAACATCACACATCAAAGGATTCAATTTTAAAGATGAAAGGATCATGAATGGGAATTGGGTTAATGAAGCCCAATCAGGAGTCATACAGAAATTCTTGCGTTTATTAGCCATATGTCACACAGCTATTCCTGATCTGGACGAAGACACCGGGAAGATCTCATACGAAGCTGAGTCACCAGATGAAGCAGCGTTTGTCATTGCAGCAAGAGAACTTGGTTTTGAGTTTTATAAAAGGACGCAAACAAGCGTCACATTGATCGAGTTTGATCCTGTGTCCCACAAGAAAGTTGAAAGGTGAGTAACTATTAATGTTTCTGAATCAAGAATTTTGTTTGAAGTGTTTCCATTTAAAGATATAATACTCTACATATTATTTGGCTTCCATTTGCATGCAAGTGTACCATCAGGGCGGACTAGTGTATATCCTTTTATAATCAACATCTGAAAAGGAACATCAGTTGGATACAGAGCACACAGTTGAAACTTTACATACACGTGATTAATTGGAAAAAGAAAAAGAGGCAACAAGAGCATTGGTTACCTCTTTCATCAGCACTGACGAAACTTTCCTTGCATTTTTTGTTTGCTTTTACTAAACGCTAGTCCCTTTCCTTGAATCTTCACCAAAACGAACTAGGGGTCTTCTCAAAGTTTACACCCTCCCAACACTCTCATATCGAAGTTTAAATAACCTCCAGAAGCTCTAAAAAAGCCCTGGTAGATTTTAACTCCACCTGATATGCTTATCGTCGGTGATTATACATGTAAGGAAGGTTGAGATCAGAATGTACATTACATGGTGACTATGGTACAATATATGTGTTACGGGGTACTAACGCTACACATAATCAAGCATGTCTAACTAACTATATGTGTAATGCTAGTTTTTTGGTCGTTTCAAAATAATTAACAATTTGATTTAGATTATATATGTAACTATACTTTCCTTTTGCAGGGTATATGACCTTTTGAATGTTTTAGAGTTTAATAGTTCAAGAAAGCGGATGTCTGTTATTGTAAGAAATGAGGAGGGAAAGCTATTATTACTCTGTAAAGGTGCTGACAGGTTAGTCAAGTTTGCTGCTTTTATTACCCCAAGACCTCATAAGCACCAATACTAATGACCTTTTAATTGATGATCTTACCATCTTGATATTGTTTCCTAATTCTTTATTTTTGGTTTCATGTAGTGTCATGTTTGAAAGGCTTGCGAAAAATGGAAGGGAATTTGAAGATGAAACCAAGGAACATGTGAATGAGTATGCTGATGCAGGTTTAAGAACATTGATACTCGCTTATCGTGAAATTAATGATGAGGAATACAAAGAGTTTGATGAAAAATTCAAAGAGGCAAGGAATTCTGTTAGTGCAGATCGAGAGACAATGATTGATGAAGTCACAGAGCTGGTTGAGAAGGACTTGATTCTTCTCGGCGCAACAGCTGTCGAGGACAAGCTCCAACAAGGGGTGGGTTGAAAAGCTTCTTATGAAGAAGAGCCACCAAAATACTCAACCTTTTTACATAAGTGGGGTTTGGGATTGATTTATTTTCTCTTGTGCCTGGCAGGTACCTGAATGTATTGACAAGCTTGCCCAAGCAGGAATAAAAATATGGGTTTTGACTGGAGATAAGATGGAGACTGCAATTAATATAGGGTATGAAACTATGGTATAAATTTTGGCTTAACTTGTTTGACATGAAGTTTACTTGTCTAGTCCTGTCTGATATTTAAAATATATATTCTTCAGATTCGCTTGCAGTTTACTTCGACAAGGAATGAAGCAGATAATAATAAACTTGGAGACACCAGAAATAAAAAATTTGGAGAAAGTGGGAGATAAGGATGCCATCATTCAGGTAATATCCATATCTGATTTGTGTTACAGTGAGAAATTTAGAAATTTCTTGTTGATGGTGAATTAATTGTTTAATGACAAATTTGAATGCGGGAGTTGTCAATCAAGACTCTTATAGACTTGTAATGTTCTTAAGAAGAACATACCGAAGCATGAAGCTTGCAACATATATTGCTTGACTGGTTCAACTCAAAAATTTACCCCCCCCCCCCTCTGTATCTCTCTCTCACTCGTTCTCTCCCTGATGGCTTTTTCGACAATAAGTTGTATACCCTGAAGCATATTTCTACTTATCTTTAAGATCCTTGTATCATATTTGGTCCATCTTAATTTTCTGAAATTCCTAATGTTTCACAAGTATCAGATTTTGGCCAATGTAATGTTATAGAATGTGTGATGTTGATTGAAAATGGTGATCTCTTTTTAGGCCTCGAAGAATGGTGTTCTGCAACAGATAAGAGAAGGGAAGGCTCTTCTAACCTCATCAAGCTCTGAGGCATTTGCTTTGATCATTGATGGTAAATCACTTGTATATGCTCTGAAAGACGACATGAAGAAAATGTTTTTAGAACTTGCTGTTGGATGTGCATCTGTTATTTGCTGTCGTTCATCACCGAAACAGAAAGCACTGGTGAGTTGTTCAGTCCCCTCACCCACACCGCTCTATGCCTCCCAAGGAATATATTCTTCCATGTTACACCTTTTTCGAGACCAAGTTTACTTCTGTGCTTGAAGTCGTGGTTTTAAAAATTGGCAAATGAAACGCAGGTTACCAGACTTGTCAAAATTGAAACTGGAAAGACAACACTAGCAGTTGGCGATGGAGCGAATGATGTGGGAATGCTTCAAGAAGCTGATATTGGGGTCGGAATTAGTGGTGTTGAAGGAATGCAGGTGCTGAACTAATAGCTACATTTGATTATTGTAATTGGTTATGTTTCATTTGATTTCTTCTTGACCCTTTATATTTTGTACAAACATCAGGCAGTGATGTCAAGTGATATTTCCATAGCTCAGTTTAGATTTTTGGAGCGCTTACTGCTGGTGCATGGGCATTGGTGTTACAGAAGGATCTCATCAATGGTAAGGACTACCATATTACAATGTAATCTTATAATGTATGGTTTTAATTTGTTCATTTTAATGTTGTTTGCATCATTGTTGAGACTGAATTGAAATGTCAACATCAAAAAATAGTCACAAATCTTGGTATAAAAATCAAGTACTCATAATGTCAATCAGCTTATGATAGATAAAAGAAAACGATTTTAATTAATTGTTGCAAATCTTGGTATAAAAATCTGGTTCTCAATTGACTAATTTTCTTCTTTTTGCAGATATGCTACTTCTTCTATAAAAATGTCACATTTGGTTTCACACTCTTCTTCTACGAGGCATATACTTCATTCTCTGGGCAACCAGCATACAATGATTGGTATTTGTCCCTCTACAATGTATTCTTCACATCACTTCCAGTAGTTGCTATGGGAGTTTTTGACCAGGATGTATCTGCAAAATTGTGTCTCAAGGTATGATTTTCATCTAGTAGAAAATTTATGTTGAATCTAGCTGAATCCAGTTACTTATTTAGTTAGTGCAAATGTCTCTAGAAACTGTTAAAAGAAAGCCTTAAGAAAATTGATATACGAATGTATATTTTTGTAGATAAATGGCAAGTATCACTATGTTTGTCAGATTACTATTTGAAGAATAGCTACAGGAATTTTAAATGCAATTAAAAGAAGAAGAAGAAGAAAGTACCTCTTTACCATTGAATACATATTCTGAAGTCCTGAAGATAGGACCTAATTGTATAAAAGGACCTGGCTACATGGTTACATCTTACAAGTTACAAAGTTATAGGAACAGAAACTCTTGAATCACGTACCGGAAATTAATAAACCCTTGACTTTGAGCTTTACCTTTTCTACTATAAAACACTATGTTTTATTGTTTCCCTGTCCAAGCTTGATATAATTGTTTCTTATTCTTTTCCCATTTTATGTGGCACAGTTTCCTTTACTGTACCAAGAGGGTGTGCAAAATGTCCTCTTCAGGTGGCGGCGAATAATTGGGTGGATGCTCAATGGGCTTTGCAGCTCTATTATTATCTTCTTCCTCTGCACAGAAGCAATAGATCCCCAAGCCTTCAAGAAGGACGGAAAAACTGCTGGGAGAGATATATTAGGACCTACAATGTATACATGTGTTGTTTGGGTGGTTAACTGCCAAATGGCCCTTATGGTCAGTTACTTTACCTTAATCCAGCATATCTTCATCTGGGGTGGAATTTGTTTCTGGTATCTTTTCCTCGTGATATACGGAGCCATGCCATCCAGCTTTTCAACCACTGCTTATAAAGTCTTCGTTGAGGCCCTCGCCCCATCCCCGTTTTACTGGCTGGTCACACTTTGTGTTGTTATCGCAGCCCTGACCCCTTACTTTTCATACAAGACTATTCGGATAAGGTTCTTTCCGATGTACCACGGGAAGATACAGTTGCTAAGGCATGAAGGGCATTTGGATGACCCTGAATTCTGCAATATGGTGAGACAGAAATCAATAAGGCATACAGCCGTAGGTTTTACAGCACGTTCATTAGCAAGAACTAATCCCTTGAGTGGCAGCGTTCATCATCAGAGATGACATCTGTTGTTCATTTTTATATTACTCCTGAAGGAATGTGGATCGAAGCGATGCCCCTTGTACATGATTGAATGGAGGGTGTATATCTAGCTCAACGTTTTTCTCAGCGGATACGAGTACCCGGGGTCTCTCCAGAAGCATTATTTTGCTGTACATTATTTTGGCTTGTTGGATGGAGGCCCCTAAGGCTTGTAAATTTTGTTTGTAACATACGAGGTTTTGTTTCACGTGTATTCTTTTACGGTGTAGCATGTACGAGTCTATACCAAAGATTTAGATGGTACAGAATCAGTAAGTGTTGTTGTAATTACAGTCATAGTTTAGAAGGAAGGAAAAAGAAAAAAGAAAAGGATCATAGGTTCCGCATGTTTAGTCCTCAACTTTCTGTGCTTCTATTTTGTAAGTTATTTCTAGTTGGCGATATATACATACAACTATACAAGTATATCAGTTTCGAGTCAAATGCTACATTAAATCCTTGGAAGTAAGTATGTGTTGTAAAATCCTAAAACTGGAGAATCAACGTTTTTATCAAATAAAAACAAAAGTCTACCCATTTTATTAGATATAATTTTGTGGAGTGATATACCATTGTTATTTAGGAATTTAAATGAAAAGTTAATAAAATACACGAATTATTTCAAAATGTTTCTTATTTCGAGATGCAGGGAGTGGAATTATATTTATCTAATTTATGTAGGGTAATATTTTTATTTTTTTAATTAAAAGCAAAAAAGATTTTGACTTTTCAGTTATTTCAGAAATCAGAATCATCCCTTGCACGTCACAACAGTGCAAATACATAAGCATTAAGGATTATGTTTCTTTTTCTTCCTTCAATCGTAAGCATCAAAGTTAAGCCTTATAAGACCTTCCCCCCTTCAGGCAAGAAACCCGAAACCAAAAAATCTTAACTTTGATCAATCTCACCACATTTTCATAGTATTCTATAAACCTAATCCTATTTTTGTCCAGTTTTCCTTCATCAGTCGTCGTACTCCATTATACAATAAGGTCCAATTAGTATATATGATCCTTAACACACGATAATTATATTAAAAAGAAATATCAAGAATTCAATATATGGGACTATCAGTTTCAAGCAAAACATCCATAACCACAAAGATTATAACAATATTAGCACCGTATTACATCGGATGGATGAAGTAACACGATCCATCAAATATTTAGTGTGTTTGTGAGTTTTTATTTTGGAGAGAATGAAAGTAAACAATTTCTTTCTAAAACAATAGGAGTAACAAAAAAGAAGTGTCGGCTTTTCCTTTCCTTTGCTCTTCCCCCAAAATAAAAAACTTACACACAAACCATAAGGTACCACGGCACCACCAGGCTAGCTAGCTAAGACACGGCGACGCCGAGAAAATCAGCAGCCGATTTTCCCATAATGGACGTAAATTCATTGAAACTAATAACACCATCACCATTTACGTCTGCCTCCTTCATCAGCTCCGATAGCTCAGCGTATGTTAAGGGATGTCCCATTTTGGCCATTTGGCCAGCCAGCTCGGCTGCGGTGATATAACCATTCCCGTCGCGATCGAATGACCGAAAAACCTCCATGAGTTGATCCTGGCTGATCAAGACCTCCTCATCCATGTCGGGCAAGATGGCTTCAACCAATTCATCAAATTCAATTAAACCATTTCCATTGGCGTCCATGTTGGCTAGTAAAGCATGGATTTGATCACCCTTGGGCTTGAGCCCAAGGGAGCGGAGGAGGGCCGCGAGCTCAAGCTGGGTCAGGCTGCCGTCGGAATCCATGTCGAACCGCGTGAAGATTTCTCTCAGCTGTTGAAGCTGGTCAGATTCAAGCTTAGCCATCATGATGATGACCGGAGGAGGAGATGACCGGAAGGTAAAAGAAAATGGGGTCTGTTGGTTTGTCAAAGATATATATGTGGGGTTGTGCTTTTTTGATTGAATAATCCTCTCTTTTTTTCTATAGGGGACCTATTCTTAGGAAAATTGATAAAAGATGCATGTAAACTGTGGAATTGTATGGATTGTCTTTTGTCTTGGAGAGTTGGGACCAACACATGCCCAATGGGTAAATATATACCTACTAATATGGGACAAACTTAAAAATGTTACCTAACTATAAATATATACGTGTATATATATATATATATATATATATATATATATGGACTTTTCTTACTAAAGTTTGTGTGTTTAGCTAGAGTGGACAAGTTTTGTGCACCACAAGACATATGGACGGGATATCTAGAGACTAAGACGGCCAATTCAACGGCCAGAGCGTCACAAACATGAAGACTCTACAAATTAATATACACCAGACACCAACCATAAGTGTTGCTGCCTGCCCACTGTCATCAACTTTTTAACCACAAAATAAGCCGATAAACCGGCCCAATTGAACCCAGTGGCTAAAATTAATCAGCAAGTACATACTGCATTAACCGTCTCTTTTTGGACTTCATTAATTTTCAGATCTAAGGTCCATGTTCATGTACGACAATGAATCAATGATCTCTCTCTCTCAGACGTACATAGGCCAATATGCGTTGAAAGTTTTCATATGGCAGACCGTCTTTCTGGTACGCCAGAGATTACAAACAAGGGTATTTCGTACAGAACAAGGAAAATATAGGACAGAAGATTATTTTCAACACGCTAAATGACTCATGGTTCGGACGAGACTGAACATCCTATAGAGGATCAATCAGATACTCATAGTTGCCGCTGACAACAACTTGTTAGGTAAACTATTTAAGGGGAAAATTTACAAATAAATTGAATAAAACTTTCTATCAACACCAAATCCATATGTAAATTGTGAAGTTGCAACAGTTTCACGGGGAAAATAAAACTTACACCAAAGAAGAATATATAAAATTATATATATGTGAGCAAAAATGGAACCTACTTACAAAATCTAATATAGGGCTAGAATTTCAGTCTCTACATCTGATCTTGTCTGGTCCCGAGACCAACCAAGGCAAGTCATACCTCTAGGCTGAGTTACATTCACATTTAAAATAACAGCATTTTCAGCTTGCTTTGGCGAATCTCTTAAATATATAAAGAATTGACCTTTCCCAATTATATAGTACTATATTTTCTTAACTATTCCCCGCTGCTTTGACTAAAAAAATCTGTACTGTAATTTTGACCACCAAATGCCATCCTTTGAAACAATCTAATTTCTGCAGATTGTTGTGCAGAGTTAACTATTTGACTTTCACCAACTCTCATCCCGTTGGTTAGATCTGAGTTGGTCATACTGTCAAATGCTCTCACAACCTGATAAGCATACAGTAACGAGATAAGAACTCTCATACTCCATATCCTAATAAATATTTATATAAAATAAGAAATTAGCAGACACATAAATAGTACCTGCCCCATTTGTGGTCTCTTTGAAGCTGAATGCCGCACACAAGCCGCAGCAGCTTCTATAAGTCTAAACATTTCACCCTCAACATAATTACTTTCAAGCCTCGGATCTGCCAACGCTTTAAAATCCTCAGTCTCAAGTGCATGACTAAGTAAAGGTCGAGCCTAAAAGTATGATTAAGTTTCTTGGTAAGGAAAGGTGGAAACAAAAGATCTTATTCATAAAAAGATAATGACTTCAGCCTGAAAGTATAATCATCTTATTGGTGAAAATTACTTCTTCCAATTAAAAAGAATCCCAATCTTCTACAGATTATGTCAGTGACGATATGGTTCACATATTAATTACGATACAAAATTATAAGAAAAAACAGGAAAGATCAGTAATTCAGTACTTCAAGCCAATGAGCAAATTATCACAAAAATAAGGTAATGAGAATGTTATCATAATAAGTGAAACCTAACAGAAAATTCTGGAATTAGATCATGGTTAACAAATTATCTATATGTCCAGCAAAAGTGAGCATGCAAGTTACCATAAAGTACTATAATAAAAATGCGTAAACCATGAATTTAATACTCTTTTTACAAATACCTTGCTAATAATTTCTGAATCCATGAATCTCAAGTAAACTGTGGCAAAGTTCAAGAATAATTGTTCTGAGGCTGAAAGTTGGAGGTATGGTCATGAGAATCATTAAGGTTAACTCTTAAAGCATCCCCTGTTCACCTATCCTAGAAGTAGTGTTAATGCCCAAGCATGATAGCAACTCTCTATAGTCTATATCTAGAATTATAACAAAAGGCATGCAATAATGGTTTGACCATTCTGTATCAACAATGAACAAGTAGCACAAGGTCGAGCATGAAGCAAGAAAAATATCGTACTGGCACAAATGGAAAATTATGGTTAAGGTTCGCTGGAGTTGAATCATGAAATTTGCATTCAAGAAACCTTACCCACTCAACTAAACTTTCATCTCCCAAGGGTTGAGATGCATCCACAGGCTTGCGTCCGGTAATAAGCTCTAGGAGCACAACACCGAAAGAGTATACATCAGATTTCTCGGTCAACTTGCCACTTGCTGCATATTCAGGAGCCATGTAACTGAAACAAAATTGATTTTAAATAAACACAGTTAAAAATGTCTGCTTTGGCATAACATCTACTGTTTATTCTTCCAGTTTAACTTCGTATTAGGATATCAAGAACCGTCATAGATGGATAACATACCCAAAGGTTCCCATAACACGTGTTGTTATATGTGTATTTGCATCCAGAGCTAGTTTAGCAAGCCCAAAATCAGAAACCTGTAGAGAAAGGTAGAAAAATAAAATTACAAAAATTTGAAACTGGCAAAAGAATTAGCAAAATGAAATTCGTGTAAATTTAGCATACCCGTGCTTCAAAGCTATTATCTAAAAGAATATTTGATGACTTAATATCTCTGTGAATAATGCGAGGATGGCCTGTAATACAAACCAAAAGAAATTAAAGACTAAACAAACATAAATAAACGAATATGTCATCAGCAATTGTTAAGACTGCAGTAGTTGATAAGTTGGTGATTGAGTAACTGTCAGATGGCTAGTTAGATATAACTCTGGTACTCTGACACTAGTCATTCAAAAAATTTAAAGACAAATATTCATTAACCAATCAAGCTAACAATATGCATTATAACCATATGCTTTCAGCACATGAGAAGAAAGAATCTTAAATCAGAGGCAGCTCTAAAAATAAATCTTAAAACTCCTAGTAATGATACTGAAAGTGAAACAGCAATACTGGAATCCTTCAACTGTTGCAAAATAGATCTTTTCTATAGTTAGCATGATGGGCAGAATTTCATTAATTTTTAATCCTCTTTTAAATTTTATGACAAAAGTTGTTTCCCACATTAATAAAATAGTTTTGTCATATTGTATTATGTAAAGGAATGACGATGTGTGCCCAAAAGTTGATGGCTGATACCCTATATGAAAGACCAGAAGTGGTACATGTTACTGAGGAATAAGATAATAAGTAGAAAAGTGCCCCTGATCAAAAGATGCTTATGCAAAAGTTAACATTATATATTCTAAGAAATCAAGAATCAAAAAAAGGAACAGCAAATTACAATCTTCATGGAGATAGGCTATTCCACGAGCTGCACCAACAGCAACCTTAACACGTGTTTCCCATTCCATTACTGGCCTACCTTCCCCTACAAAGGAAAAGAGTAACAAACCACATTAGTCACCCAATACCGCATTTATTCTTATATTTAAAAGTAAACTAAAATTACCATGAAGATGGAAGTAAAGGTTGTTGTTGGGGACATAATCATAGACAAGCAGTCTTTGATTTTCAGAAATGCAGTAACCGACTAAGGAAACCAAATGGCGGTGGTGTACGCGACTAATTATCTCAACTTCAGCTTTAAATTCTCGTTCCCCCTGTCCCCCTCCAATCTTTAGCTGCTTTACTGCTATCTCTCTTCCATCTGCTAGGCAGCCTTTGTAAACAGAACCAAATCCACCTTCACCTAGTAGATTCTGCACTGAAAACTCATTTGTAGCATCCACAAGTTCTTCATAAGTAAACCACGACCTTGAATTACCCAATCCACCAGGCTCTGTTGGTGAATATACAAAACCACTGCCAGTACCATTCCAGGCTCCTGATGTCTGCACCTTTAGTAAGGCTGAATCTGGACACATCACAAACTGGCTTAAATTTATTTGATAAACCTAAAGTACACAAATATCTGAGGTACATCATTTGCAACATGTCCAAGACTTTGAATAAGATATAGAACTATTCGTAGTTTCAGAAATATTAAAATTATTTTTCCACTGCAAGCTCATTAAATTCTCTAGAAGGACATATGTGTCCCAACTATATTAACTCTAATCAAAGGTTCAAGCAATGCTGAATGAAGGAAATGATTAGTCAAAAAGAATTACCTGATTTCGGTGAAGAGCTTAGCGAAGTTGGTATAATATGACCGCCATTAAATCCAGCAAACTTCCTCTTTCGCTTTCTTACACACCAGACAATTGTTCCAATCAGACTAAGCAGTATGAGACCTAATACCAAAACAATGGCTACTGTTCCTCCAGTACCAATGCCACCATTATCTGTGGAACTAGAGTTTGAGGGTGTGTTAGACTTGTTGGATGGTGGTATTGGAACTTGAGAAGGTGAAGGAGGAGAAGGAGATGATGGGGGGACAAGTGAAAGAGGTGGAGGGGACAGTTGTTTTTGTGGTGATGGTGGAGACAATTTGGGAGGAGAATTTGAGGATGGCGGAGACGCTGGAGGTGAAGGGGTAATATTAGGAGTTGGGGGCGGCGGAGGTGAAATTTTAGGAGGTTCCGCCTCTGGTGGTGGAGGTGAATTTTGTGGTGGCTTAGATTCTGATGGTGGGGGTGAAATCTTTGGTGGTTTCGATGATGGTGGTGGTGGCGGTTTTTCTGGAGGCTGGGAAGGTGGGGGTGGTGTATTATCTGGTGGTTTTGGTGGAGGTGGTGCTGAATTCTTCGGTGGTTCTGAGGGTGGTGTGGGTGGACTTGCTGGTGGTGTAGGTATAGGTGTAGGTGGACTTGCTGGTGGTGGCGATATGGATTTAGGTGGACTTGCTGGTGGTGGCGATATGGATTTAGGTGGACTTGCAGGTGGTGTAGGTGTAGGTGTAGGTGGACTTACTGGTGGTGTAGGTGTAGGTGGACTTACTGGTGGTGTAGATGCAGGTGTAGGTGGACTAGCTGGAAGATTTGGTGAAGGTGGTGGAGAATTAGAGGATGGAGGTGGGACATCAGCTGGAGGAGAAGGAGGAGGAGGAGGCAAATTCGTAGGAGAAGGTGGTGAAGCTATAGGGGGTTGTGGTGGTGGGGATGATAATGGGACTGGAGGAGGGGCTGTAGAATTGGTGGAAGGAGGGGATTGAGATGGGGGTGTTGGAGGAGTTGCTGTGGGGGAATTTGCATTAGGCTGAGAAGTTGTTGGAGGTGCTGGCGGAGGAGACAATGGCTGAGGTGGTGGAGCAGCGGTGGACACTGGTGGGTCTGCAGATGGTGAAGAATTTGGAGATGGGGACGTTGCCATCTAATCAGTACCCTGATGCACAAAAATTCATGAGTTTGCACTGCAACATCACCACAATTCGCAAGCTTCCACTAAAATTATCTCAAAGATTCCCACGGTTTCTTTGCAAAATCCCAAGTGGTAGTTGTAGATATCTCTGAGACAAATAAAGCTTCCCTTCACAAAAATGAATTCATCTAACACTCAACCCATATGTGTAAATTAATCAATTTAATTCCCAAGTTCATCAATTGCTATATGATTAAGGCCAAAATTTCCAACATTAAATCTGAAGCAGAACAGGGAATTCTTCCAATCAAATTAAAAAAAAATAAAAAATAAAAAAAAATCCTTTATGTATCACTGGACTTCATCAAACAAATTCACAATTCATCCTCAGCCTCAAACCCAAATTACAAAACCCTTATCAGTATCAAACCTGATCATCAAACAAAGTTTTGAGCAAAACCCAGATCACTAGTTACTTATCAGACGAAAACACGTTAGCCCTTATCACAGTTTCAGTGAAAAACCCAGATCACCAATCACGATTTCAATGCAAACCCAGGTATCCAAATCAAAGAATAACTTACCAAAACCCTAGTTTGGTCTCAGCTGACTCTTAACTCATTCAAAAGCTACTAAAATTCCCAAATGCAAAATGCAGCAAAACCACATCATCGAGACCGACAAGAAGATAACCCAATTAAGAAAGTCCCAGAAATCGTTACCTTTCTCACTCTCCCTGAAACTTAGTAGTTGTTGGCTCAGACCCAGTCTTTCATCAAGGAAGCTTCTTCAGCTTCGGAAGCTCAACCCCCAAACACGGTTACTGGGTCTCGAATCTAAAGAATGAAACTTTTTGTTTGAACTTGAACAAAATAAGAATTTGTTAGTAGATTTTTACATGAACATCACTTTCATCCTGATTATATGTATAACTATAGCGGTTGAATTATTTTGCTTGCATCTAACGTCAAATCAAGCTAGCAACCCGGGTAATTACTACGAGTAATAATATTTATATTTATAGTATTACAACACAACTACTCGTAAAAAACTCGGCCAAACTAAGCAACGTAACAGCTATGCCAACTGTCGGCGCTCAAAATCAAACAAAAATTTTGCAATTGATTTAAATAGCTTTCTTTCTGACTTACAAAAATTTTGCAATCGATTTAAATAGCTTCCTTTCTGACTTACAAACGTGGTTGAATTTGGTTATATTCCATCCAATATTTTTAACATAAAAAATGACCAACAATCTTATATTTTTGTAAATTTAATTTTTTAAAAAATATATAAAAAATTATAATCATATATACCTAAAGTATAACTCGTAAAATAGGATAATGGTAGGGTATTTTATAAAGGGGCCAAATTAAATTAATTGATATTTTTTATACTTAATTTATATAAGTTAATACATAGTGCTCAAAAATCAAAAGGTTTATAAGATACGAAAGGTTTTTAAGTATTTGTATCATCGTAGAGGTGTGATCATGTATTTAAATAAGATGAAACATTTTTAAAATTTAAAGTTTTAATAAAAGTATTTTAATGAGAAAATCAAAATAATATGTGACTGTACAATTACAAAAATACTTTTGAATAATTATATTTTTTTAAAGGGTCATCAAAGCTTAAAATATTTTTATAATTAAAGAATACTTTTACTCCATCGTTCCTTCAAACGAACTCTATCTAAAGAGGGAGGCTCTAAAGCGAGGATTATGAAATTTATTGTTTTGGCTTAAATTAAAGAGTTTTGACTATGAAAACATTTTGGAGTTGAAGATTCTTGATTGTGTTAAAGATTTACAAGTATTAAACAAAAGTCACTTGCTGGGAAAAATAAAAATAGGATATAATAGAACTTGTCAGCCTCGATGTATTAAAATTATAAGTTTATTATACAAAAAATTAAGTACGTACGTATGTATATTCATGCAGTTAGTGACCCGTGAGTGAGAACATATTAATTGTCATTTTCGCGTTTATTATAATGAAGTTGTAGATTAGTAGTGCGACTTGTCCGGTTTTTGGACTTTTCTCTTCGCGCCTCCAGTTTGTTTGAATTGTCTTAGTCAACTATATCATCTAGGCTATGTCAGACGCCCAATTATTTGATTTATATACGGCTGACGTTAAGGGTTTCAGAATTTTAATTTTAAATAATTTGATGTTGAATAAAATAAAATGTATTTTATGATAAAATTAATTACAAGAGACTTAATGTATTGATGACATATTATTTAAAATATTTTTTTTTAGATCAAAATTTTAAAATTTTTATTATTACCTTTTTATATTAAACTACTCGATCGTTCCAAATAATTAGATGAAAACGACTAAGTTTTGTTCTTATATTAAAATAACTTTTAAGATCATTAAGTGTTTCATTTTTCAAGAGAAATTATTTATTCTTAATTTTGTATTTTAAATAGTTTTATCTTATATTTTGAACAAAATGAGCAAGTAGTTGTTAGCAATAAATTTATCTTTTACTAAAATTTATAAGAACAAGTATTTTTGGTCTCTTCTATTAATTATATATATATATATATATATGTATATATAAATTTGATGAAATAAATAATATATAGCACTATCGAAAGACATAACATTTATCAACAAAGATATTTTATTTTCAAAATTAAATAAACATATTTATTTTAAAATTAAAAATATCTCAAATTAACCGTAAAATGTCATAAAATTTTTATAGGATATACTAGATACAATGCTAACAAATAGTTGCACGCACGGTTGACAATTATAAGGGCTGCTACACGTCAAAAATTACTGAAAAGTGCCTAGACGTGTTATAATTTGTGTGTTTGAATATTAACAAGCAATGTATTCTAATATCCAGAGAGGGTTCATAATTGAATATTTCAAATAGTATCGAATACTTGAACTTATTAGCAATATAAACACTTTAAGAAACATGCATAAATTAAGAAATTTCTCTTAATTTTTAAAGAAGCTTTACTATCTTTTCCAATTACATTACACCTAAAACCTAAAGGTAAAAAATAGATGGAATAGTTGATAATAAAAATTGTAAGCATATAAATAATTAAATTTTAATTTATTCGTATAATAATTTCCTGTTTTACATTTATTTATTTTTTTGTTTCGTCCTCTATGTTTTCCCAACTTTCAAAAATAGTATTTTTTCAGATCCAAAACGAAATTACATGTTTAACAACTTATTTAATTAATCAGGAGCCAGGAGGTAGACCAATCCCCCACCCCACCCCACCAAAAAAAAAAACACACTATCAATCAAAGAGGGCCGGAGTATTTACTATGTTGATTACCAATTTTAAACTTTCGAAAAAGAGCAATTAGTAATTGAATGTAACAACATTTAAACCTCTCTTTATTTCCTTTTTGTTCGCTTTGTTCCTTTTTACACATTTCTTCTAGTTGAAGCAAAGGACTAAATAATTTTCAAGAGTATTCCTTCGCCGGCGAATGTCGGTGGAGGCTTAAGATCCGAGAAACATGTCTACGCCACATCCTCCACTTAACACAAGCTAAAACCTTGGCCCTAACACATGCAACCTTCAAAAACAATATGCGTATATACTCTAAATAAAAATATTTTCAAATTAAACTATATAAAAAAAGAAGTTATATTTTTAGATAATGATATTGTTGATACTTTAACTTTTCTGGATTATTGCTATACTACGAAGACATTTAATTTCGATGCTAAATTAACAAAATATTTGACTAGCTACTATATATGACTGAATTTGCCAAAATTAATATATATACCTCTAAAATGTAGAACTATACTCCATTAATTTCACAGAAAGAGTGTCATTGATAAAATTACAAATATAAAGACGTATTTTTGTTCCATATTATAACAAGTTGTTATTTTTGAAGTGTTGGTACAAATACAGAAATTTTGATGATAAACTTGAAAATATTATGTTATTTTATATTATTATCAATAAAAGGTGGACTCTTTTATTTTTTTTAATTTGTTAAATGATATTATTTTTGTGAAGCAAAGTGTAACACCCCCTTCCCGAAACAGGAAAGGAAGGTCACGTGCAAAACACAACAAACCTCAAAATTAATAAACAGAGCACGAATAACTCCAAAATATTTAATAGTTGATAATCCATCAATATCGAATTAAATACAATTCTCCAAAAATTTACTTAATAATCAAAACCTAAAATCAAATAAACCTATATGGTCAAATGTAGCTCTCTTGACACGAAACCCTAAATCGCCCCTGCAGACCTGCCGGAAGAAAAAAACAGCATGAGCCAAATGCCCAGTACGGATAAAGATATACAAAAGATGCACAACTGAAATACGAAATCAACTGAACAAAATACTGAGTAAAGCCTCAAGAATAAATACCGATGAAAAAATTATAATCTCCGAAGTTGAATAGAATATATCTGAATCAACAAAATTAATAATACAAATAAAAGGCTGAATCAAAGTGGCTAAGTGGTTATTTAATACCGAGCTCAGAACAAAACACAAATATATCTTGCCACACAAGCAAGTCAAAATAATGCCACACAGGCAAATCACACATTGGACTGCAGATCCAAATGCATGCAAATCGGAAGGTATGTCTAGCACAAACATCACCAATCCGCAAAACAGAACAGAAACTAGGGCCGACCCATACGCCTCCCACAACAAAAACCCCAAATGACCCACTTCCTCCGGAGCCCAAAACGGAGACGCCGTGGACTAATCACACCGCCACGGAAAGTGTCATGCCTCGGTGCTAAGAGGACATGTCTGTGGTACCCCCACAGGTGGTTATAGCTCAGGTATACCCTATCGCTTATTCTACAAAGATATGATGTCACAACACATGCAACATAATACCAACAAAGGGTTCTAAACGTACATGTTGAACCAAATCAAATCATAAGCACAATGTCTCCAAAAGAAAGTAACAACATGTACCGCTCTACAAAGATCAATAAGTTTTATGCATGAAAAATAAATTCAAAAGATTACAAAATATGAAGTTTGGAACATCTAGATCAAACCAAAGCAAAATAAGAATTTGATTAGAAACGAAACAATTAAGCGAGCACCAAATTCTGAACGATTAGCAAAACAAACAAATCAACATGATGAGAGTATCGCTGAAGAAATATGAAATATGTTTTAAATTATAATAGAAAGAAAAGAGTTCAAATTATAGAATAAAGTGAAGATGTCGAAAATCAAACTTCTATTCAAGAGCGTCAACAGAAATATAAGCGAAAGGTAACGAATGACGAGATATCACGAGATATAAAGAATATAACAATAATCAAAGGAGTGGAGTACGGAATCCGTACCTGATACGCAAAACCACTTATAGCACACTCCACAAAATCTTAACATCCAATGCCAACAATATCAAATACGAAATCTTAATCACCACCTAAATATATTCGCCTCGAATTAAATATAATTCAAACTAATAATTCCAAAATAATTTATAACTCATTTAAGATGCCTTTAATTATCGCCTTAGATCACTATTAATATTTCAAAACTTAAAAGTCAATAACAAAACTTAAGAAATCTTAAAAACCCCAATATGACAACTATTTTTAATACGTCAGTCCGCTATTCTGATCTTATCACCATTAATTAAAACTTATTTGTCAAATTAACTAGCTTTAACAGAAACTAGACTTCAAATACTCCAATTTAGCCTTAACAATCACCCAAATCGGATTTAAAATCATTAAGTTATACATTTTTAAATATTAGAACTTATTGCTGAAAATTCTGCTACAAAAATTCTAAATCAGCCCCTTCTTAAAATTCATAACAAATTATACGTTAATCTTTAACGGTTCAAAATTGGTGAACATATTCTCAGCTTATATATGTATAACATATCCAAAAATTATAACGATCCAACGGTCAGATTAAGAGATATAACCCACACAATATACCTAAAAATATAGAAACTGATTTTCAGATTTTAACGTTTACGTTCAATCAAATTATATTCCTCTATATAAATTTATCTCCTCATTCTGATTATCATGATATCTACTTTCATGTCTATATTTTATTTAAAAATAATCACTAATTTAAAAATTCTCATAACTAAACTTAAAATCAAAATACGAAATAATATTTACCTTCATTGTTCGCATTCCTTCAATACGCAGCAGTAAAGAATCTGACTTTTGGATCTTCTAGAGTCTTCAAAATCTCTTCATATCTCAGAAAAATTGTAGCTCGCGAAAAGATACACGAAATAGGCTCAAGAATCACTCGATTCGGAGTTAATATGACTGAGTTACGAATTTTTAAAACTAGGGTTGAAAATAGTTGCGGGAATTGGGATATATTGCGGTTTTCATCAATTTTAGGCATGAAGATGATGTCAAATAACTTTTCTTCCTATTTATAATTGTAGAGAACGAAAAACTGAAGAAATAGGCTTTGGATTCACTCAATTCTGACATCGGATGAATTAATTATGATTTTTCTAATGAGCTGCAGTGCGTATGATTATTCTACGCGGGAATTCAACTAATCAAATTAGAATAGGATTAGGGTTACACCTTTTCTCTTTAAATATAAATAAGAATCAATATAGGAGTTATCAAAACCCTAATGGACTCCTCAATTTTAATTTAATCAATTATTTAATAGTCTACTAAAAGAATCTAACTCTCCAAATAAAACAAGGAAGGAAAAAAAAAATAGTAACTTACCTTTTCCAATTCAATTATACTATTATAAATGAAATCAATTAATATTTAATTATTCACAAAAATATGGGTTATTACACAAAGAGAGTGTAATTAGTTTTGAATCATCATTTTTAAATTTTGATCAAAAGATGATTTAATTTGTTTGACAATTTTAAGATTAAAAGATTAATTAGTTACATAACTGTTACTGGATTTTATATATATATATATATATATATATATATATATATATATATATATATATTTATATATTTGTTTTTTTGCAAAAGGCTGAGAATAATATATTGCTGAAAATTTATTTCATAATCTATAAGAAATAGATAATGGAATAAAAATTACACATTGTCAACTGAATACATGAAAGTTGATAATAAAATAACATACTCATACCATAATTTAAAGTTACAATCTTTATAATAAGCTAATCCAAAATATAAAAAGCATACTTCATAACTTGAGAGCATATATACCCTGCTGCACCAAAACTTCAAAAAACTCTCAACTCCTCAGCTGTTGATATTAAGTTGACAACTTTTAGGCATTAGAATATTAAAGCTTTCGAATAACACCAAAATGATAATAAATGGTTATACGGAGAAGCAAAAGCTATCGGGAATTATAAACTTTTTTCCAATTCAGATTGGTGACAATGGATCCAAATCTCTTCGTCAAGTATTTATTCTAAATTAGGGATTCAGTTTCGAAGTTTTTCTATTTATAGAAAAATAAAGTAGTGCAAACTTGTTTATTTTGTGCTGAACCATTTGAAACCACCGACTTATTTGTAGATGCTGTCAAATGGATCCGGTTGGGGTGAAATTGGCGCCAACTTCACCTTAATAAGTTTTATAACTTATTATTACATTCGGTATAGAAAAAATTGCATTAATAAATTTTATAACTTTTTATTACAATGATTAATACAAAATTTTCTATACCCAAAACAATTAAAAGTTATATAAACTTATCAAGGTAAAGTTGGTGTCAACTTTACCATAATCGGATCCCTATCGAATGTCATTTAGGCTTGGTATGTTGTTGTGTTGATACAAATAGCGTCCTCGATGGAGTATGTCATGGATTATTTGGATCAATAACACTAATGTGCTCAAAAGATGTCCTTTAAGTATAAAATATTTTGTGCGCAAAAGATTATTTAAATATAAAATAAGCTTAAACATTAGTTTATCGGCCCTCGACAATATATTAAAATGGGGTATGTTAAGTTTAAAAGAGATAAATTTATCAGTACACTGAAATATGATAAACTATGTGCAAAATTAATATACTACTTATCTTATGCTCTCTTTTGTCATTTAATTTTCTTAATTTATGTGAAATTTGTACTTTAGAGATAAGAAGGATGAATATTATGCAAGAGGCGCTCTTTGTCAAAAATTGCAATAAAGAGTTAGAAATCAAGACCTCTATAAATGCCATGTAAAATATGGCTGAATTTGGACGTTGGGTTACATACGCCCGAATCCCGATCCAAAAATGTGGGCTATTCTTTATAATTACTACAAGATAGCGATTCTTTGTAGCTATGGCCTATGAATATAGACGTCGGTTTTATACACAATTTAAGTTGAAGATAATCTTAAGTATTAGTTCCATGTTGAAAATAATTAATAAAATTCGCACATGTAGTCATTATGAAAACTTTGTTATTTTTTCTTGTTATAAGAATTATGGCCAACCACATAAATTAACAAAAAATTAAAACAAGAACACAAGATATACGTGAAATTTTGAAATTAACAAGGAATGATCGGACAAAAATATCAGTAATGAAATTTTGAAGAATACTGTATGTGAAGAGAACTCTCACAACCCAAAACCTGAATATATTCAAATTGATTATAAATTAAAGGAAACAAAAGAATATAAAAAACCATCCCAAATACTGTAAACATGCTCTATTCAAATGAAATACGGAAAGCAAAAGTGTAAAACTAACAAAGATATCATTTATCTTCGATCCTTGCCAACATAGGATAGTTGCATTTGATGTTGGTTCCGAAGAGTTTCACTTAATTCAAATGACTGATTAAGTGAACAACTGGCATTTGCTTGAATTTAACGGAAAATTGGGGCTCGTCAATCATCAACTGTGTCGCAATAAATATTTGTGTACGGGATCATATCGATGATCAAAGGAAGCGGGGACGTTGGGTGATGAACAATTTCCGGATTCCAATTAATCTTGATCATGTGAATATGTACAATACACAGCGCAATTGTGTTAGGAGGGTTGAAATTTGCGGATTACCACAAGCACAAAAGTTTAATAGATGTTAGGATATAGCCCAAGAGGCCCAACCCAAGAATTGTTAGGCCTGATCCGCTTAAATGACTCGGGTGAAACGTGTCTAGGAAGTTTGGAGAGCCAATCCAATTCGAGAGGTTCCATGTAGCCGTATCTCGAGCGGTGTGAAAATGACGCTGTCTGCAAGGTCTGTCATGCTCGTACCTTAGTACCTGATAGGACACCTCAAGTAGGATAAAATATGTGAGATTATAAATAGAGATCAAAAGGGATAAAGAGAAGTTAAATACTTTTTACACTTGAAATCTTAACTAAAATTGATTACCTATCACCAGAGGCGCTCCACGACGGCACGAGCCGTTTCATATTGTGAGAGCATTCGTGCAAGCTCAGACAAACAGGGACTCGTAGCTGAAAATCCGATCTGAAGGCTAAGTCGTCATCAGTAGATGTGAACGCCATTCTGTTCCTCCACCCACCCCAGCACTCTCCTCCTCCTCCAATATCTGATAACACTATTCATTAATTACCTATAGCAGTACCAGTAGACAAAACAGATAGGATACTCTTTGTTTGATGATACAAGTTTTGATTGATTCATTTCCTCGCCTTATTCTAAATAATGTTAGTTATAAACACTCTTTGTTTATGCAATTTCTGTGTTAATGGGATCATATATTTCAACCCCCTTTATATAGGTCTAATTTGATGCGAGACCCGGTACTTGGAAGTTGGATGGATGTGAGTTGGTATATAATTAATGACTAAATATTGCAAGACCAAAAATGCTTTGTTTCGCAAAGCTACAGTCCTGTTCATTTCATTCATAATTTGGTAAGGTTAGAACTTAGAAGGAGCATAGAATTGCTGTTTAATTCATCGTACTGCAGGAGCAAGGCTGCATTGAAACCTTTTTAGATATATTTTCTCCGTCCCAAATTAATTGCATTTCTATGACTTTTTAAAGTCAAATTGACTATTTTTAAAACTAATCTTTTTACTATTTTTGCTAACATATAGGTGAAGATATTATAGCCAAAAGAAAGTATATACAATTTATTACTAATTTCAATTTTTATAATTTTAGAAATATATTTATATATGCTTAATTATTAATTTTAAAAATAGTCAATTTGACTTAAAAAAATCCTAGAAAAATAATTAATTTGGGACGAAGAGAGTATAATCTTAGCCTAATGTATTTATTAAGCATACATCGTAAATGCCAAATCCGACAGAACCATGATGTTTTTAGAATAAAATTGTTACACTATATATTACTATGAAATTCTATTACCTTTTGTTGTATTTGATCTAACAAATATTGTATTTTAACTCTAATATTTTATTTATAAATTAACACAATTATAACATTTACTATAAACTATACAACAAAAAATTATAAAATTAAATAATAACATGTGGTGTAACAATTTATCCTAATCCGATCTAAATTTATCCTAGTCGAATCTATCCTTTTTAGTATCACGTGCCAATTTACTCACTTGAAAATTCGGCATAGGAGGGCAGGAATATATAAAATCTGTCAAGTACACTTCCTGTTCCGCTCCAGATATTCTTTTTGACTAGAATTTGCTGGAGGACTGTAAAATCTAGCACCTGGGCACTAAATTGGCTACTTTAAAAGACAAACACACGACGTTCAACAACTTATTAGTCCCTAAATAGTACTCATTTGTCAAAACACAATTATGCTTCACAAAAAGATCTATCTTTTTAAAAAATTATTATTAGAACAGAATGAATCAATGCCCACGAGTTTGTAATCATAATTTTATTATCGCGATATTATTGTTAGATTAACAATTTATTATTTAGGAATGAAAATAAAATAAAAATATATCCTATATATTTTATCAAACTATCAAATAAAATTCTTTTTGTGAAAAATAAGTAGGTATATATAGTATTAACTAGTCATTTCAACTATAATTTTTAATTTTAAAATCCTAGGGAGAAGAAGCACAACTGCATGGTGCAGTTTGTAAGACAATTGAAACATGATCAAGAACATGGTTCATTTGTCCCAATTAAATATTACCGGTCCAAAGTTCTAGTACAATGCATTATTTACTTGAATTATATGTTAAAAAAACAAACGTAGCAAAGGGGATCCAAAGTCCTTTTCGCCGGGCTGCTAACCAGGAGACATATATAAATCTCCAAGCACACACACGAGTCAAAATGAGAAAAAAAAAATAGTATATATTGTCAATAAATTCACGCGGAAGTTAAACCATAAGGTGCTGGTGTGCCCCCTCACACATATTTTTATTAACTGGAAAAGAGGCACGTGTTTGGTTCATTTTTAGAAACTATGTATTATATAATGATAATGTGCTACTGTTACATTATAAATTAATTTGAATTTTAAAATTTTAAAATATATCCCTAATTAAATTTGGAAAACAGGGAGCACTATTCATTCACAAAAAGAATATTATAGAAATATTAGGAGTACTATAGTGGAAGTTGATTATTTCGTAATTAAGATATATTAATGAAGCTGCATTTAATAATTAAAGAATTTAGCTACACGTATGTATGTATGTATGTATGTATGTATGTATGTGTATATATATATATCGATCGGTTACTACCCTCAATCATTCACTCTCCCTCTGTCTCTATATATATATGTTGAATAGCCACTCCCTATGACATGTAAATAATAATCCCAAATTAACAAACAAACAAACAAACATGAGTTTAGTGGCAACACAAGTCCTCTTCCTCTTCCTCTTCCTTGTCTGGATATCGGTTATGTGCATCCGCCATAATCTTTTATCCCGGACTTTTTTAATTCTAAGAAATTTCTTCATTACTCAACAACACTACTACTACTACAACTACAGCAGCACCAGCAGCAGCACTAGTTGTCATCCTGCCAGTGGTGAAGAAATCGGCATAAAGTGCTGCCGATATGAACGGAAACAAGGATCGGAGGATTGCGGAGGAGGTGCAGAATGTGCAGTGTGTCTTTGCAAGATCAAACAAGGCGATGAAGTTAAAGAGCTTAGGTGTAATCATTTTTTTCATGGAGTTTGCTTAGATAAGTGGTTTGGCTATAGGCATTCCACATGTCCATTGTGCCGTTGTTCCGTGGCAGCTCCTCCTCCTCCTCCTCCTCTCCCAACACCGTCGCGTAATTCTGACGAGTTTGGTGTGCATCTGCTATGTTTCAACTTCTCTTCTATTCGTTCTAGTGAACGAACTTCCTGGGGACTGCGCTAGCTGGCTAATTAATTAAATTTCATCATGCACATGTAATATTGATTTCTTTCTTAATTTTAAGTCATAATTAAACTCATATGCTAGCTACTCAGCTCCAACATATCTAGAAATAAACAAAAAAACACCCCTTTAATTCTATTAATAATATCAAGCTTTGTATAGTTTATACATAATTCGTTAAGGATTTTTAATATTTAACCTTACTAATGTGACCAAATTATATATGTCTAAACCTATCATAACTGCGTGCATAACCTAGCTAATTTTAATATCTACAAGTGTTTTTAGTAAATTAGTAAAGTTGTTTAAGGCTTTAATTAAACTTCATAGTCCATATATGAACTTCCTTAACTCACTCAAAAAAAAATTAAGGTTAAAGACTTGCAATTCGATTGGAGTACAGCCAAACCATGCACCCGCAGCATAATTCGCTAGGGATTTTTAATAGTGAAGCTTATATATTATATTGTGACAAAGTTGTTATCTGCCGCTACAGCCTGTAGCGGCAGGGGAAGAAATTTTTTTTTTTTTTTAGCAAAGGTTAGTTGGCTTATAATAGGTGTTTTTTTGATCCTTATCCTTATGTACTTTCATACCCCAACCCAAATCTCATTTATTATCATAAAGTATATTATAAAAATATACAAAATTTTAATTTCTTCCAATATATTAAAAACTTATAGATATATTTTATTTTTAAGTTTATTTATGAAATACTAAAATATAAAATATTAAAATTTTAAAAGTAACAAATATAATAATAAATATTTGTTACTTTTATTATGATACTATTTATTATTATATTTGTTACTTTTAAAATTTTAATATTTTATATTTTAGTATTTCATAAATTAACTTAAAAATAAAATATATCTATAAGTTTTTAATATATTGGAAGAAATTAAAATTTTGTATATTTTTATAATATACTTTATGATAATAAATGACAGTTGGGTTGGGTATGAAAGTACATAAGGATAAGGAGATAAAAAACTGATACCTATTGTAAGCCAACTAACCTTTGCTGAAAAAAAAAAAATTCTTCCCCTGCCGCTACAACCTTAAGCGGCAGATAACCAAAAAAGCCAAACACTACTGCCGCTACGGCCTGTAGCGGCAGGGAATAATTTGGTTGTTGCGACAAACGCTTGCTGTGGATTGGTACCCTATATATATATATATATCCTAATCCTAGTCCAAATATAAAATCCTTCAGCTTCACTCAAAAAACAAAAGAAGAGGAGTTGCAATTTGATTGGACAGCCAAACCACCCAAAGCAAATTCCACTTTTATAAATAATTACGGCGTGCTGCATTATTACAAGCAAAGTCGTTGTTTTATATATATATATAACTAATATTTCGTTTTATATATATATATATATATATATATATATATATATTTAGTTATTTACATACATGCACACGGCACACCTGTTTTGAAACTGGACATGGCAGGATTTTGTTATTGTTACCGATAAGACTTGATGTTCGGATCTTATTTAAATTAGATTGGCATCATGTGTTGTCAGATTTGAAGGCAGTTTTTAATTTTTTTTTTCTACGTATCAAATTATTATTATTACTTTCATCTCAAATTAATTACTTAATTTTAATTTTTTTTAGTTAAATTGATTATTTTTAAAATTAATAATTAAGCATATATAAATATATTTTTTAACATTATAAAAATTGTTATTAGTAATAAATTCTATATACTTTCTTTTGGTTATAATTTTTTCACCTATATTTTGACAAAAATAGTACAAAAATTAATTTTAAAAATAGTCAATATAACTTAAAAAAGTCAAAACTAAACAGTTAATTTGAGACGGAAGGAGTATTTTTTTTTGGCGAAACAAAAATAATTGCTATTCAACAGACCATTTTTCCCTATTCGTACATGAATATGAATATGAGATTCATTATGATGTATGTCTTTCCTTTTTTCCTTTTTTTTAAATTCGTCTTTTTTTTCAGTTGACTGTTGCCTTTGGCCATATATTTTTGGCCTTATTATTTATCTATCATTCAAAAAAGAAAAGAAAAACCAACCAAAAAGTCTTAAATTTTGTGTGTGACTATTTCAACAAAAAACAGCCATATGCATACACGTTATTTCTACACATCAACCTTTCTTCGTAAAATGCGGGCCGTACTAGTACTACCCCCGTCTTTAGTCATTACCTAACATTTAACGACGAAATTGGTGCATTATTAATGAAGGTAAGATCAATGGTTTTTTTTTTTTTGGATAAGAGGGGTCATGGAATTTTCTTTTGTCTCGTTATTGTATATGTAGAACCACAATTACTCTCCAAATAAAAGGGGATTATTATATTTTTGCAAATTTAGTGGTAGGCTATATTAAACAGCCCTTAAAAAATAAAATATAAACATTTAAAATGTACTTTCATTTTAAAACAAAAAGACTATCTAATCTTTTTCTTTCTTTTTTTTGATAAGCATAAATCAAAGAGTTTGATGTGTAGGCCTTGGTAGCAAGAGTATAAAAGAAAAATAGAAATTTATATATAATAAATAAGTGTGTAAGTTAATCGAGTCGAACCGAGTATTGAGTTGTTCAGATTTGGTTCACAAAATTTATCAAGTATAAAATAAGGTTTGATTGAGACTCGTTTAACTACCAAGTCGAGTACAATCTCGAATCGAGCCTGAACAGTTTGAAACTTTTTGAACGAATATGATTCGAGTATCAATAGAAAATTGCAATTTGAGAAGGTTCGAGTAATTTATCGAACTTTAAAATTTGCTCATATTTGAATTATTTATATTTCGAGTCGAGCTCGAATCGAACTTTTAGTCGAACGAGTACGAATCGAGCCTAAACTATTTGCTCATTTTATAGCCTTAATAATGAACATGTCAAAATGCGTTCTAATTACTTTATATATATATATATATATAGTAGTAATAATTCATAGCATGTATTTGTTATGGATTCTTATAGGGCATATATACCATATATACCAATAAAAAAAAAAGAATGGTCAGGATTAGAAGACATTCGTTACTATTAGTAGCGGATGGTAAAAAAAAACGCATACCATCCGCTACTAATAGTAGCAGACGCTAATCAGAATAAATGTTTGAGTTTATTAACTAGAGTTTATGTTTATTAACTAAGGTTTAAAGTTTATTAACTAGGGTTTAAGGTTTATTAATCAGAGTTGAAGATTTATTAACCACATGTTAATAAATCTAGTTGAAAATCGATTATATATATATATATATATATATATATATAGAGAGAGAGAGAGAGAGAGAGAGCTTTTCTCCTATAAGGACCTAAAGTAAGGACCTAAAGTAAGGACCAATTTTTTTAATTTTTTTTTTGCTTTTTTTTTTAGAACAACTAAAAATAAATAAATAAGTAATTATGGAACTGAAATTTTTACATAATACAGTGTTTTGGGCGTGATTTGGATACATATAACAAAACATAATTACTGTACATAACAAAACTGTACATACATGTTTTGTTATATGTATCCAAATCACGCCCAAAACACTATATTATGTAAAAATTTCAGTTCCATAATTACTTATTTATTTATTTTTAGTTGTTCAAAAAAAAAAAGCAAAAAAAATAAATAAAAAAATTGGTCCTTACTTTAGGTCCTTACTTTAGGTCCTTATAGGAGAAAAGCTCTCTCTCTCTCTATATATATATATATATATATATAACAAGTGCTCTAATTACTTTAATACCAATGGTAGTTAATACATATTTTTTTAAGGATTAACAAGATGGAACTACATCATAAAAATCACTCTTTATGCACAAGGTACTATACGGCCTAATGGGAACAAAACGACACAAGAATGGGCAATTTATGCTGAGGGTACCATACGGCCTAATGGAAACAAAGATAACTGCCTCACGTTGCATTCAGAAAATGTGGTGATTGATACATGTAATGAGGGACCTGGCCAGCGATGGCGGTTTAAAAATGATGGCAGCATTTCGAATGTGGCTACTGGGCTCGTGATGGATGTGAAAGACTCTGATGAAAACCAAATAATTGTCTCGTCTTTCTCTGGTATAGCTAGCCAGATATGGAAAGGATTGTTTCTTTGAGTTTATGTGGGTGATTAAATAAGTGACATATCACAAGTAATATTATAATTGTAATGGAGTAGTCAAACAGAGAAGTTGAAGTTTGTTGTAATAGATCTACGTGAACTTGTAAGTTGATTGAGTATACTGGTATAAACTTCAGCCGTGTAGATTGTATTAATCATTTTTAATGATAAAACAGCTCCTTCTCTCACCTCTCTACTTTTAATACTAGTTAAATAACTCTTTTACCATTAAAATCAATTCAAATTTATATTTGCATCACTCAACCGATTAAATTTATCTTTTTCTTTATTTTTTTTCACTTAACTCATAAAATTGTAATTTTTACAAATAGTTATAAAATCCGTTAAAATTGTTGACTTTTAACCGAATGACTAGTACATATGAGCGAAACTATGTCTTTGTTTATAAACTTTAAATCCTGATTTATAAACTCTAAATCCTAATTAATAAACCCTAAACCCTAATTAATAAAGTCAAACTCTTATTCTGATTAACGTCTGCTATTATTAGTAGCGAATGATATGTGTTTTTTTACCGTCCGCTAATAATAGTAGCGGACGTCGATTTTCAGTTTATAATTCTGGCCGTTCCTTTTTGTTTTCATTAGTATATATATATATATATATATATATATAGAACACAATTGCTCTAATTACTTTAACACTAATGGTAGTTAATACATATTTTTTTAAGGATTAACAAGATGGAACTCCAACATAAAAAGAGGAAGAAGTAAGAGGCTATAACAAATACTAATAGTTTCTATTTAAACCCCCACCCCCCAAAACAAGTATACATTCTTTTCAAAGCTCTAAACTACAAATAAAATTTCCTAACTACTTAAATTATACTGCTCGTGCATCAAATTCAAAGCTTGAAGAGATTATTTTCATCCTTCTTATTTGCACTTCTCCAACCATGATGCTGATGGCTAAAAATCCATCTCCAAACCTTGTGCCCTTTGCTTCCTTTTTTGATCCCCTTTTCATTTACTGTAATTCTACATGATCCCCCATGGCCAAACACCCTATCTTCTTTCAGACTGCCAAAATTTCCTCCACATTCATAATGCTCTGAAACTGAGATT
This sequence comes from Aralia elata, assembly GCA_034770075.1. NCBI lineage: Eukaryota > Viridiplantae > Streptophyta > Magnoliopsida > Apiales > Araliaceae > Aralia > Aralia elata. The sequence continues at coordinate 3,610,422 of CM068384.1, read as the reverse complement.
GGAATCTCACTCTTATTCAGAACAGAGTACTCTGTTTTTGAATCTGATGATAAATCAAGCTTCAAATCAATAAAGCCAGACCCATCCATGCCACTAAAATCACTTTCTTTCACTGGAAATGCATACTTATTTGGAACAATTGAGGCACCAGTGTCCAATTCCTCCAAATCCACAACATTTTCAGCATCCATTACTCCTCTGCTAAATCCACTTTTTCTTGGCTCTGCCTCATTAGCATCGGAGATTTTAGCACTTGAAAAGGCAAATTCACTACTCTCATGATCTGGGTCAGTAAAAGCACTAGCCCTGAAACTACAGACAGACCTAGTTCTTGAAACACCCATATAATCAGACACCCACATATCACTTTTCTCATCAAATCCACCACTCTGTGTTTCTGTTTTTTTCCTAAAGAGTTTTCCAATTCTCCAAAACCCATTACTCTTCTTAATTCCAATACAGCTACTACTGCTCCTTTTGAGCACAATAACTTCATCTGATTTCTCTTTTTCTCCCTTTTTGGGCTTTGAATGTGAGTTTAATTGTGGGTGATCATTTTTCTCATTCTCTATCAAGAATGAGACTCTTCCAACACTTCCCACCTCTATAGTACTGCATGAATTGCGGTATGAGGAAATATCAGAGCAAGAACAAGAAGAGAGACGTTGCTCTCCACAATCTGAGCACACAAGCTTCATTAATCTTTCATTGAGGCAATAAGCGCAGATTCCAACACAAGAAGAAGACGGGTGTTTTTTACAGGGAAGATCAAATGAAGAATAACTGTAATCTGAGTAGTAGTAGTTGTTGCCATTAGATTCTTCCACAGCTTTGCCTCTCTCGTTCATGAGTTATTCTCTCTAGCTAGTTCCAGAGCAATATTGATCAAGAAAAAAATTAATATATATATATATATATATAAAGAAAAAAGAAAAAACTAACAAGCAAAAACTAAACTTTGATGAGAGATTGAATTATAAGAATGAAGAATGGGCAATTGGTAGGGTTAAAATAGTGAAGCACCCGTATGATATGGAAGAAAAATAATATACAATTGATAAGTAAAGAGGCCTGTTTTTGTTGGACAAGAAAATAAATGACATTAATTGTTGTGTCAATGGTTTGAGAGAGATTGTAGGTAAAGTAGAAGTTAAGAATTTGGATACGGAGATCTCAAAGATCTTTGATATAGCAAGAATAAAGGTAAATATTTTGATGGAGAGAGAGAGGGGTGACACTATAATGTAGTGTAAAACTTATTAGAGAAAGAAAAAGGAGTTAGCTTCACGTTTTGTTTGGAAGAAACAGTGCGATGGAAAATGCAGAGTATCACTCCCTGTCCCTCTCTTTCATTGTGTGTGTAAATTGAGTGAAGGAGTGAACCAACAACACGTACGTACAGGCAGGCAGCTTGTCTAAATTTATGATACTCCACTTGATTCATTCGTGCACTATAACAAGTCTACGTACACCTCTACCTCTACCTCTACGCCTACACCTACGCCTACGCTTACACTGGTGTATGGAATATCTTTATATCTCTGTATGTATGTTTCAATCTGTCTGTCTGTCTGTCAACTAATCTGTTATGTCAAACTTTGCGATATATACTTCAATTAAATGACAAAACCGAGTCAACTACATAACTATTACTCTATTAGTCACACATTATGCGGATAATTATGCGGATAATTTTTAGACATCTTACACTATCTCTATTCTTCTCTATCACCTTTTGAGACTTTATTGTACAAAACGACATCAATTTTTTTGTTAGTTCTTGATTGTGCTGTCTTTACTTTATTCTTGGATTGTAATTACAAGGGGATTAATGAAAGTAAGTCATCATTGAGATAGCTAAAGGCACCCATAACCCTCCCATTTTCATTTGTCCAGGTCCTTAGAATTCAAGATGTTTCTTGAGTGATCTTGTGTCGTTTATGGAATAGTGAGTGAGTGTGTGTGTGTGTGTATATATATATAAAATAGATGTTGAGCACGTGTCTCACTACCAAAGTGTTTTGTAATGGACGTACATGCATGCAACATTATGATAGTATGTTCCGTTAATTAGGCATCTTTCTAAAGCCTTGGGCCCTGGAAAAGCTTTGAGGGGAGGAAAATATCTTCAGGCCGACCTTGAACTTCAACTATTGGGCCTAAGCGATACAAATAGGGTTGTATAAGTTTGAAATTGGATTTTACTATGGAGGAAAAGGAAAAGGCACAAAGAGAGAGTTATTAGATGGGAATAGGAAGACAAGCCTCCAAAAAAATTAGTTAAGACCTTTTGATTAACTTTTAAGCATGCATGCATGCATGCATATATAGAAAGGAAGTTGCTCTTTTTCTACCAAACTCTACCTCACTTTCTTTTCTCTAAAATCGTAATGCCTCCCCCTTTCAAATCCACAAAATCACAAACCCAGACACCAAAACACACAAGCCCAAAACATCACAGGCCCATAAGCCCACAAACCCGCTCTTTATTTCTTCCATTGACGGTTGACTTTCCATTCACAATATAATCTCTTCAAAAAGCCTGGATAGTCAGTCCGATAGAACAAGAGGAAGAAAAGAAGGGATTGCAGAAATGACGGTCGGTCAAGCCAGAGGAGCTTCAAATTCAAGTCCGATGAGAGAGAATTACAACAATCAGGAGCAGTACGATGAAAGTCCGGCCAATATTTCCATAATACCTACCGACATCATCTCCGATATACTCTCCAGGCTCCCGGTCAAAACCCTAGTCCGATTCAGGTGCGTCTCAAAACTCTGGTCCTCTCTTATTCGTGACCCTTCTTTCGCCGATCTTCACTCCTCTCGCTTCATTTCTGCCCACCCGATTACCACTTTCCACCTATTGATTTCCACCTACAACAAATGCACCTCCGAGCGTCACTTTCTCTCCGCCTGCCCTCACGGCGGCGCCACCACCCACCTCCTAACTCTCCCCAATTCTCCCTATGATCCCGCCGAATCACAGCATCTCAACGGTTTATTCTTAATACGCCGTCAAAATGACTTCTTTAGCTCCACCCATTTCGTATGCATTTTCAATCCTAGCACCCGCGAAATTACCCCGCTCCCCCCAAATGTTTTAGGTGCTAATACTACATGCTTTCCGGATACCCATCTCTTGTATAACTTGGGATTCGATCCCTCCAGTAATGAACATAAAGTCTTGCACATGCGTCTGGTTAATCCGCGATCCTATCAAGCAAAAGTTGAGTTTGAAATTTTCTCTCCCGGAAATTTCTCATGGAAAAAGGTGGATGCTGAGTTTCCCTTTAGTGTTGTTACTGGGGAGATATGGTTGTATGCTTTTAAAAAGAGTGTATGTGTTAACGGTGTGATTCATTGGTTTGTTCAAGCTAAGAACTTAATTGTGGCATTCAACTTGAGCGAGGAGAGATTTTCAACAATGTCAATCCCTATACCTTCCGTTTCATCTGAATATGTTAGTTCTTATTTGATTCAAGTCAATGGATTGTTGGCTTTAGTGTGCCATAACCAGAATTTGGAGATTTGGATATTGGAGGATTACCAAAATCAACTTTGGACTAAGGAGACTGTTATCTTTCCCAGTTTAGTAGCAGAATTGGGCATTAGGTCTCCTTTGGATTCAGTCCAAACAGGTGAGATATTTCTAAAGCCAGTTATGACATCAAGTGAAAGTTTATGCATACCTTTTTATGACATAGGGAAGAAAAGTTTTAATTTTGTTAATATTAGTTTACATCCTGATTGGTTATCCTCCACTGATGTTGAAGTTCAATGTGTTAGGGGTTTTGTGGAAAGCATGTTATCTTTGAAAGGAAGGAAGTGCCTGAAATTTCATTGAAAATTAATCAGTGTCTTTGATATTGCAATGTAAAGTATATACTATATTTATTTATACATGTAGCCTAATTGTCTCCCTTCTGATGTAATATATATGATGGTAAACTTTGTCCGTGTATTATAAATGATCTCAACATCTTCTACTATTGTAAATGTCTGCTAGCATGTTATTTTGTTGCTGCTGATACTTAAACCCTGAGATATATTACATAGGCCAACAGTGAGACCAAATTAGTATATTTGTTTACCATTTCATGATAGAAGAAAAGAATTATTGGATTGGTTGTGATTATTTTACTCTCTCCCTGGGTATCCTCAGTTGATTTGGGGGTTATGTAGAAAGCATCTTTATTCTTAAGCAGACATTCTCCGAGAATTTTACTCGTCATCTCCTGTGCTGAAACTAGTCAATGGAAAAACCTTTTGAGACATTCCTCCGCTAATTCCTGATTTTAAAATTTCCAATGAATTTGTTCAATCAACCATTTATCTGGGGAGGAAACAAACTTTCTATATAAATCATAAACCCTGACACAATGAAGTTCAACCTCTCCGGTAAGTAATCTGTAATCCAATCTGAACCAATTCAGGTACCTAAAATCCAATTCTGTAATCCAATCTGAACCAATTCAGGTACCTAAAATCCAATTCTGGAAAACATCATCAATATCCAAGAAAGATGGGTTGTCCATTCCTCGTTTCCAATTTTCTCATGACAATTAGCAAGTCTCCTCTACTCACATCCAACATATAACCAACATGTTTCTGGTAGACTAAATATTGGCTGGGCTGCATACCAAGCCCAAGAGTACATAAATTTTGATTGTTAAGGAATGAAGGGAGGAGAATGAGAGAGGACCAAGACTTTGATATGGAAGTGAAGGAGTGATCTCACAGGGGGAGTAATTCGTCAATGATTATATAAATGATAGCACTAATTGTGAGCTCATTGTTTTCATCTCACTCTTCTTGCCTTTCTTGTCAGTTGTGGTTGGAATTCAATTTCCAGTCGTTGTGAATTCCTTCCTTCCTTCCTTCCTTCCTTGGTCTTGAAGGTTTAATTAAATGAAGTAATAAGAAGTCATGAAAGTGTTTTTGTAAGCGTAACCAGTATGAAGTGAACTATGTAAAATTTCAGAGCCGTTGAGCTAAATTAATACAAAATTTCAGGGATGTTGCACAAAATTTGTGGCACCCAAGGTGTATCGAAATTGTAATCTGTAATGCTATACTGACAATTGATAAAAAATAGCTACAAAAAAGTAAGTAGCTACAATAAAATAGATAATACGAATTAATTTAATGGTTTTAACCAATCACTATCTTACACATTATTTTTATTTTTATTTTTATTTTTCACTTTTTTGTATCCAATCGTTTGTCTATCAAAATATTATTGTGCTGGAAATAGACACTTTGTGAAAATGTTACCTTCGTAATTTGGATATTTACCTATGCCTACAATAAAAACAAAACCAATTTGGATATTAATCTACAATAAAAACAAAACCTTTGATAGCCCGGGAACAAATATTGACGGATTGCATGATATCATGTAAACATGGCACAACGATAACATCATTTATATAGATTATTGTTATTAATGTAATATATTTGATTTAAATAATTTTGCAATAATATAAAAAAAATATGGAATTATTTATATAAATTGTTAAAGACAAATAATGTAAAATACAATTTGAATTTTTTTTATTTGGGACTTTTGTCCTAAATGAGGCAAATGATCTGAATTATAAAATAAATAAAACCATAATCATTTTTTCATATTTTATCAACATCTTATTGTTCAAATTAGGAAAATGATGTCCAAATCATTTAAATGAATAAAAGAAAATAATATACATGCCGACAAATATTTGACGGAATTAGATTGCGACCAACATGAAAGTATATGCAATAAGATAAAATAAATTAAAGTAAAATCTATTATATGTATACACATACATCACAATTATAATTCGACTGAAAACTTTCACAGCAGAACTCGCGAATACATTGGTTCGGTTCACATATCAAAATCACGAGTTCGTCATAGCAAAAAAGTAAAAAGGGCCATTATCACAACTGCTTTTCACAGTTTCACCCTGCTTGTGGAAGAGGGAAAGTGGACATAAACTTTAGTAGCACCATCAATTCCTCTTCTATTTCTTCTCCTTTCTCACTCCCTCAACTCCACAAAAAAAATTAAACAAATAAAAAATACAAACACATAAAGAGCATACAAAGAGACACAATACTATTGAATTTCTAAAGAGCATACAAAACGACGCAATACGATTGACATTCTCATATAAATATGGAGTACACTGCTAATGACCTACCACACATTACTAGTATAATGAATTATACAAACAGCAAAGTTGTTGGACTGAGAATCTTACTGTATGCAATAAGAATTTCATAGTTAACGTTCAACCAAACATACACTTGCCTATAAGACTTCATCACAGCACAATCATTTCCAATCTTCTAGCTAAGCTGAGACTAAAGGGAAACAAAAATGATGATATATTTTATTTAAAAAGCAATTACTCAAGACTACAAAGTTGTCAAAGTTAACCAAGGTAAAGCTCAAAGTATAAAAAGCACATTAACCTAAAAATTGACGTACCTAAAATAGAGAACAAGCACATCTCAAGCCTCTTTTCTTGTAATCCTGTCATTTGTAAAACAAATAGAATTTATAAACCAATATAACAAGTTGGAAACAATTCTAAGATGGCTTTGAAATGAACAGTCTCATGGAAGATTTGTTTTGTAGAGAAGCATCTTTCTTATTGGTCCTCAACAGCCCAGAACAAGTCTATTATAATTAACAACAGCACTCGCACATTTTAACGTACAAGCACATGGTTATAATCCATTAATATATATACGATGTATATATAAATTGCTAGTAGCTATGCAAAAGAGAGAACATAATTCTAACATCATGACGTGGCTATTACCATGTACACTGCCACTTCGTTAAGTGTAAGATGCGAATTAGACCTTCAGAACCAGAAAATTGAAAGAAATCTTGCGCACTACAACCAGTTTATCGTCCTAGCCCTGGACCCACCACCTAGCCCTAGAACCTCTGAACCACCAACCACTTCCAGGATAATACCAAACAACCACATATTGTGTGTACACCAAACACAAGCATATCCGAAGACTCATGAAACCTTTACAAACTGATTGTACAGCATCAGATCGATTCATTTCATTTACAAACAAATCTGCAATTTTAGATTATATGCACGAGCAGAAATTTCATTTATTCAATCCATAACCTAAAATATTCATACTTCTCCAAAAAAAGCATTGAGATCTCATTTACTGAACCAAATGAAGTCCACTTTATGTTTTAACTTCTAATTAATTGTTCAAGACACGCAGAGTCAGAAATCAGATATTGATACTCTGTTTTCACTGTAATTTTATCTATTTACTTGGCTTGATTGTGGTGGCCACAAAGGCCTTTGTTTGATTCAATGGATACAGAAGCGACTGGTGGTTGTTGTGGTGGTGAGGACAAGTGATGAGGATTGCACATCAAAGAAAATTGGAATTCTTAATTAATTAGGGTTGATTACTTCTGTAATTAGAATTAATTGGGTTTAAGATCTCGGTGATGTAATTCTAGATTTACTCTGGATTATTAGGTGTCTAGATCCAAGTCATGATTTTCTATATAAGTACAATAATCCCACAAAAGAGTTAAATAAATTATTTGTTTGCTTTGTGCTTATAGCTTGAGGAAATCGTCACTTCTTGTGAAAAGAAGCAAATCCTAGTCTGTGGGCTAGTGATCCTTGTGTGGTTACACAAACAATCTCTTCTATTCTTTCATCTTCTTACTCATTGTTCTGCATCAAGGTGCCATAAGTTGGCATTAAATGATAGGAGGATGGAGAAAATGGTTCAGATTGGTGGTGGGTATAACTGCGATGGAGAAACAGTGGAGACAGAAGGTTGGAGTGGAGGTCCTCAAGGAGGTATGATTATCCAGATGTTGGTGGTAGTGGACGGCGGAGGAGAGAGGAAAAGGGCAAAAGAACAGAGGGGAGAGAAAATTTTCTATTTTGTTTTTATTAAAATGTTGATGTGACTGGCCAAGTATGCATGCCAATGTTTTCAGTTTCTGTACCATTTCCTTATTTGTATAATTCCTATTTGAATTCACATAGATAGCTGAAAAAATCAAGTGAATTTGTTTGTTTAGAAGTCAGAAATGATCTTAAAGTGAGAAGTGCAACATTAGAAATTGAACAGATGGTTCTGTGCATAAATCCAATAGTATCAGCAAGGGCAGAGTGTAAAACAAATCTGATACGCCCAACCCAACAAAATGGTCAACAGAAAATCTTTTTGAAGTAGGTCATGCAACAATAATTCCTTTTTAATTCTGCATGGTAAAACAGTACATTTGCTTACCTGAAACAGTAGATTCCAAGGGCGGTTGTTATTTCATGAATGACTGATGTGGCAAAATGCAGATAGAGTGCCGCTACATTCAGCCAAAAAGATTGTCAGCCACAAAACATAAATACCAAATGATGGACTCCAAGTTAGTTCCAGTCCATTAATTGAAAATTTTAAGGAAATAGGAAGACCATAAAGTATCAAATGGATGGACTTCCTTTTCTCCAAGGCAAAAAAAAATGGTTTCAGAGATTTCTTAAAGAGGGATACTGACAAACAAGGATTACTAGAAACTGGATATTGTAAACTTCAAGTTAACGGAAGAAGGAAAAGAAGTCGTACCTGTGTATAAACAGTAACCGAGAAGAACCCAGTTCTCTTCAACTAAAGGAATTCTGAAATAATTTCGATTTGAGAGTGAAAAGAGTATAATGTATCGCAATATGGACGTAATTACAATTATGCCTTTTCTTTGTTCTATCAATTCTCAATTAGAATAAAAGGAAACATACCCATCATTCAGTCTGGCAGTGAGCGTATTTGCGATGGCAAATGGGAGATATAACAGAGACTGCAAAATTTCACAGCAAAATATCAGCTGTAAACATAATAACAGCAGAGAATGTTATTCACACTTCAATGGAAAATGAAAGGAACACGGTCTATCATCTCAATAACAGATTTGTTAGATAAGTATAGAAATGTTAGGTATCTGCAAAGATAGAAGTGGAGATGGTAAAGAAAAAGGTCTAAAAAATTTATTTCAACTCAATTTAGTACATGTCATGCAACTGAGAATTAACTATACAACAAATCTACCAACACTCGCTGATGAAACACCTAATCTAGCAAAATGCAGCATTTCTTCCCCAAATTTTGTAAACCACAAACAAACCGTAGTTACTTTTACGACCATGTAATGCAAAAGTCAAATGTGACAACTGCCCCAGAATACAGATGCATAATAAGATTCAGGTCTATATCATGTAGGGAGAGGGGAATTGTGTTGATCAGCATATGCAGGTTGTGTAGATGACATGTAAAGTGGATAAACCTTATGCCAAACTTATCATTATTATAGCTTATTAAGAGAAAAGTGATTACAAACTATATAGACCAAAAGTATATAAATTAGAAGTGATATGATCACTACAGAATAAATGGGTTGATGGTGGATTGGTGGTTATAATGCCAATGAGAAGAAAAAATGGTCAAAGGTATTAAGCTTTTACTTTTTTCAAGTACAGCAAGCTCAAAAGGTTTACAAATATAATGACGAGCCCACAATGGATATTAGTAACTTAGACATTCAAATATACTTCGTACTCAGAGTAGAACATACCATGCACATATTAGTTTTCAATCCCTTGGGTTCATCACACAAGTGAGCCAGAATCATCCTTCCCTGCCAAGAAAAGCATTATGACAACTGAACTATCTATATGCTTTGTTTGTGGCTTACAAAATTTGTGAAGCTAACATTAACAACTAGCCTACAATAGAGCTTAGAGTTCAGCCACATTGACAGAACTGATAAATATATAACATTGTGTAATTGCTGAAAATATATATATATACACACACACATATATATATATATATATATATGTGTGTGTATGTATATATATGTATTATGGCAAGCTCCAAGGATTTGGTCTATGCACATATCTTACCACAAGGAACCCAAAAGCAAGTCCAGTTCCCAACACAACCATATGTGGATAGTTCACTATTATATTAAATGGAGACAAATAATCCCTGCACAAGAGAAGATCCTTTTCAAAGAATATAAACATGTATACATATAGAAGAAAGGATCCACATTAGCTGCAGTGGAAAAGGTGAATGGCATGTGGAGGCTTACCACAACAGGACTCCCCCCACAAGCACGCAAAATGGGTAAAGCTGAAAAGAAACAGATTCATAACATTTATTAAACACTTGAGAGATAAGACATTAGTTATTAGGGAACAAGCATACCATCGCCAAGGCCAGTAGCATGCGTCCTTTTCTTGCACGGACAACCTTATAAACATTGTAAACACTGCATAGAGCATAACACCATTTAAAGCAAGTGAAAGCTGATTGTTGCATGACAACAGTTCACAAATATAGATGTTAGCTCAGGAAAGAATATATAATCTCTTAAGTTCATACAAAATGCAGTCCTAATATAGAAGCCACTGTCGTGTGTAACTATACAAATCCTAATATAGAAGCCACTGTTACAGTCAATACAGATCTGCTACAGGACTATAGACCTAATATGTCAGATACTAACAAGTTTAATGGTCTGCAAAAAAACAAAAATGCAGAGCATCCAAAGTACTAACGTACAAAGGCAAAAAATAAGTATGAGTATTTGCTTTAAAGTTTATAATATATGAAGGAATACTTACTTGAATGACACTGTTGGTATAACAGCAAAAGCTATCATTAAAAACAGTATAGCTCCATATGTCGGGATTTCTGAAGTTGAGAAATACAAATAAAACCAAGAAGCATAAAATGACGATATCAAGTCAATTATTTACAGAGATCATAAAGTATTATTAACAGTAAAATAACAATAGTAAGTGAGCCTTAAAGAATAACTAAGCAGGACAAGGTGAAAGTTAAATGATGTAAAGGTGAAAAGAGAACACAAAGGTAACCAACAAGTATGAACTGCTACTTCATTGACTAAAAAAAATGCAGCAAGGGCAAATACAAGTTGGCTTTCCTCCTTTCGGCAAAAAAGGGGCGGGGGGTCAAATCCAGATACTGAAGCCACACAAAATAAGAAAATTCGTTATTTTATTTTTACAAGAAAAGTCCTGGATATTAGATGGTACTTGCAATGAACACCAGATAACACATAGGATACTACTATGAACTATCTACTATCAAACTTGCACTGAATACCAGATATACAACAAGGGAAACTACTATCTATTATCCAAGACAGAACTCGAGTAGTGGCAGAAGAGAAACAAAGTATGCTGATAAAACCAGCGTCAAAAGAGAAACAAAGTATGCTAAGAGAACCAGCTGAAAAAAAATTAACAAGTGCTTCCATGTTCATTGCAATCATATAACAAAAAAAAGGTTTCAGTCATATTAGCACCATCTTAAACTTTGTTCTTCCTAGAGAAGATAAAAAGATTATCCCATTGACCGTCTCATACCATCTTTTTACCAACTTCAAGTGAAGGTACAGTTAACCTATAACTTTGATATGTTCAAATGAAGATACGTCTTACCGCTAATAATTGGAACCCAATTCAAAAAGGGCAAAGATTTTCCAAAATGTTGGGCCCACCACTCTGCCCCTGAAAGAGAAATGGAAATGATATTAAAAACACATGTTGTGAAATCTAGATGTAATTCCCTAAATATCTATGATTATGAATATGCTGGCAAGTGGGCATACCAACTATGGTTGTGAAGAAATGGCTGAAATATATCAGTGCAAGACCCTCTGTAGGTCCATTAACTACCGGAAGGATAAGAGTATTGGTGAAATAGCTGCAGAACAGAAGACGCTTAATGAGTTGGCCAGAATTACACACTGTCAATTAAACCATGGGAATAAATGACAAATTGCCTTCTTCAACGACAAAAAATAAAATAACATGAAAATCAGATGAAGAGTAGAAGAAAATATATTGCCAGTAATCACTGATCTAATTTCACATAATAGAAAACAAGTGGAGACGAAAAGAACCTTTTGAAGAATAAACAAGATCCACAATTAGCAGTGCCAGAAAAAAGGTAATAATTATCAAGTGCTAGAACATTCTCAAATCTTACAAGCTCCTTAGTCCTTACTAAAGAAAATCTTGAAACTCCTAGTTCCATACTAGAAAAAGAAGAGAAGATACACAAAACAAGTAAGCAAAAAAGAAAAGGTTTCTAGAATTTATTTCAGATGGGTAAGAGAAGTACAGAGAATATAATTAATAAAATAAAATGAAATAGAAAAGGAGGAAAGGATAGGTCTCAAGCGGGAAAGCTTTCCTACTACATTTCTAAAATTCACCTGAACTTCAAGGTCATATGTTAAATCCCCACATTCAATGTTTTTACTTTCATTCCATATCAAGTCAACAATTCATAGGCTAAGAATTCCAGGATCTGCTTTGTTTTATTCAATTCGTCGAGAAATAATGTAGCCTTCCAGCATCTAAAATCACCTCTTCACACATTTATCTAATCTAGTAGAACTTTTAAGACACTGTAATGCACATAGAAAAATTACATAGTTGTCTATGCCTGATTTAATTACTCAATTAACCCAAACCAAGTAAGGACCAAGTGAAGAACTAGCAACTGAGAAGATCAATTGTCCCTCAAAGTTTCTTCAGACAAGGAGAAGGTGCAGCCAAAACAACATTCCATCACTGATCCCCATTTCCAAAATTATTTGTTGATCATAGCAAAGCGTAACTTCAAATGTTAAAATGAATCAAACTAGAATTATTGGAACACTTACTGTTCCCATGTTGCACCATAAAACGGAACGGCTGATATAACCCAAAACCAGAAAGTATTTTTTCCACACATAGCAGTGCTCCCAAAGGCCAAGGCCTCAAGCTGAAAATTTATTAACAGAATATGATGGAAGTATACAAGTAGCAGCCACAAAACAAAAAATAAATAAATAGATACATACCGCACAGGCAAGTGCGTCACATCCTGCAATTTGTAAATGTCAGGAAAAGTTGAGGAGGAAAGGAAACAAAAAGACGGACAGAGAGAGACAGAGCAAGGGAAGAGTAAAACAGCACATGAAAATAAAATCACCATGGTCAAAAAGCTCTCCCAATGGACTAGATGAATTTGTCCGTCTTGCTTGCTTACCATCAACGGCGTCAAAAGTCTAAAAATGTGTTGGACAAGGTTAAACCATAATTACTGAAAGGAATACATTCTCGATCTTATTGCAACAAAGTAAATTATAAGATAGTGTTGTTTAAGAAATGTAAGATGAGATTATTTTTTTTTTGAGTAAAACAAAAGAGAACTAAAAAATATTTCACAAACTCTCTAACCTATTCAAAGAAGCTTTTTCAATGTATGAATGGCCTATACTTAATTGGAGTTTAATTTTCATTGTAACAATAAATCATTATTGATACTTGTCCATGATATTAACTTATCAAAAGAAACTTGTCCATGAACCCACTGGTACAGATGTCAGCAGTTGAAACCGAATCATCCCCTTTATAAAAGAGCGCAACCTAAAATTAAGGCTCAAGAGACCCAATGAAATAATCTACCTAGTATCCTGGTAAACTAAAGACATAAAATACAACAACATATGTACACAAAGGACATATTGAAACACTGCTTTTTTTTATTTTTTGATAAGTTATTGAAACACCGCTTTTCAAAGGGTTAAGCAAACCTGATACAGGAAGAGAAGCAATCCGTGAGCAAAATGAACCCATCTGGGTGGAGGCGAATCCAAGCGAGGTGAATATATCTGGAAGCACAGCCTCATATGATAAGAACTCAGGGTCCGAGGTAATACTTCTAAAAAAAATGAACGACTAGACAAATTATCTAAAAGGAAAAAAAACAATTTAAAGAAACGTTTAATAAAATAATCAAACATACAAAATGAATTAGTTGGATAGATTTGCCAGTGCATCATTAAAAAGAAAATCTTCAGATATAATAATATTTCAGAAGATAGGCAGCCAGGAAACAAGAGTAGCTGATTGTTACTGGTTGCAGGAGGAGCAGCGTGAGGGGGGGATGAATGTCACATTCTCTCTTTGCTGCAGTTTAAAAACAACGGATTTGGAGGACATAGAGCTATATATTGTTTGATTGATCCAGAAGAGTGATGATATGTCTCTTTCACTTTTTTTCCTTTAAGGGATTTTTAGTCTTATTGACCTTCTTTAGAGTCCTAAATAATTCCTTCCACTTCTGCGCATTTGTATTTACGAGGAGAAAGAATTTGTCACTTTATATACCTAGTATATACGATACTATCTTGTCTTGATGCTATTTGTGGGTATTACAAAATAATAAACTAGTCAGACATAACAACTCCAAGAACAAATGCCAGGTATTATGCCATCACTATCTTGCACTACTTTCTCTGCACTTTGTTTTAGATAAAAGAACAAGATCTTTTGTGACGCCCCCAAATCCCTGTACTTGCTACAATGAATCTGGTGCTCACTTTACTATTTTTAACCTTAAGTTTTAGATATTCTATACTACTATATATATCCAAGGTTCAGAGTATTAATAATAGGATTGTTCTTGGAATAGGACTCCCCATAATATTCAATACCCTCACTAGATACATATCTTTATAGAGATACCTCTTTATATTGATATTTACTATATATCTGACATTCACAATATTAATAACAAGCTTGTTCTTGGAACAGAGGAACCTTACGATAAAGATTTCTCTTTACCGGTGCTAAATCTCTGTGCGTACAGAACTCACAATGTTATTTAATATCCTCATTCAGATGTATAGTTCTGTATCAATATTGTATTAATGTTTGATTATTCCAAATTCTATCAAAGTGAATTTAACAACGTTTGATGATAACATGATATTATTGATATAAGATTCGATTACAAGGTTTACTTATTCATATTACAGAAGTCGTTATGACTACAACAAAAGACAAGCGAAAAACATGTAAACTAGTCTACGCATTTCTTCTTTCCCTTCTTCTTAGAGCCAGAGCTCTCGGGTTTATCCTCTTTAGCTGCAAATGGGGATTTATTTGCAAGAGTGAGCAAAGTTGCTCAACAAGTCTAAACAATTGGCATATAAGTGCACTCACACCGATAAAGAATTTAAAAGCTTTAAAGCTCAATAGAAGATATAACAATTGTATTGACATAGTAAGGCTGAGTGGTAATTAAACCAAGAACTGTTCGTCTGTCTTTCGATTTAGAACCATACCGTGGATATCTATAGGGGATCAGCCTAACGACATCCTATGTTATGCATATCATACAACACCAACAATTCAATGACAGTGTTTAAATCGGTTACCCGACACATCATATTTTCCCCAATGAGTAAGGGTTTGTTCATCTCAATTTACTTTATCATACTGAAATCGCCCCAAAACAATTTGGTTTGACCAAAAGCTTAAATAAAGAACACAGTTCAATATTTCACGAATAAACATTCATTTCTCAAGTTATGCCGAAACAAATAGCAATAACTTTCATATCAAAGATTTATAACACGTTGTTGCACAAAGTGCATAAATCAAGTTTAAAGCAAGTAGATATCAACTTAGGATAGAAGACTTGCCTCGATGCGTATTTAAACAATAAGCTTAACTTGTTTCGTAAATCCTACACAATTTTAAGTGTATACGCGGATTAGTTTATAAGTCTTATAAATGCATGGTATGACTATTTTTATAGGTGGCATAAGCACCAAAATTCTCTAACAAAATCCTTATTCTTAGGCTTAAATCCTGAATGGTGGCAGATTATTTGGCAGTCTGACCCAACATCACTAAAACAGTCATAACTCTTTTATAAAAAAAACATTTTTGTGTGATTCTTGAGTCCATTCTTATCAGAATTTCCCCCTCTACAACTTCCATTTAGGAACCCAAAGCTGATTCCCAACAGAACTGTACAGAAATCACTAAACAGTGGACTGCACAAACATTGTTTTATAAATCTTTGATCTAATTGGTAAAACTTGATGCCACAAGCATTAATTAGCTAGGCTACCATGTTCTACCACTTTATAACATCAAATAACAAAATCATAAACCTATCATAAAACTATTTATGCATAAATCCATGATTTTACTCAAGAATATTTAAAATAATTTAAACATAGTAACAACTAGTGTTTTTGATCTTTTCTACTCTATACTTGTTTTGAGTTGAGTATGATAACAACTAAGGATTATCATACTTCTACTCTAAACATAAATTGAATTGAGCATGGTAACTACTATGATTATGCATATTTCTACTTTAGTTATTAATCGAAATTAAGCATAATAACAACTGGGACTCTACCTCTTGGAGTGCAAGCTTTAACCACAGTTGTTCAAGACTTCAATACTTGAGTATAAGACTATTCTCACAATAACTCTCAATATCTTCTCTCAATATCTTTGATGCAGAAAATTAGTGCAAGGCTTCAATACTTGAGTATAAGACTATTCTCACAATAACTCTCAATATCTTCTCTCAATATCTTTGTTGCAGAAAATTACTTGGTGAAATGGTAAGAATTTAATGAAGGAGAAGGCTTGTATTTATAGGCTAGGCAAGGTTAGGGCATAGTAGTCTTTTAGGCCACAAAATATCTAACAATGAAGTAACAAACTTTGCTTCCTCAACCAAATGGCTGACCATTTTGGTCTTCTTTTAAGGTGATATCATGCTTGTATCATCTCTCCTATGATTGGTTGATTTAGGATCACATGGATTGGTTAGATCCTTGGCTTTGATTGGTTAATCACCTTTCACATGGATTGGTTTACTAGTTAGCAAATGTAACTAAGATGACCGTATTTGTTGACTTTTACTATTCATACGGTATAATTTTCGTATTATCATCGTATAATTTCTGTATTATAAGCGTATTTATGAATAGTGTTTTCTAGTTTATAACCCTTAGGGTTTAGGTTTCATTTCTAAAATAAAAAAATAAGTGTTAAGGTTGAATACATGTACCAAAACAAACAATCATACACATGAAACCACATAACACATTCTTTGAATCATAATTCAATATTTAGTATTCATATAAAGTTGGATTACAAATTCTTAGAAGTTCGGAATATTACATTCACCCCTCCTTAAAAGAATTTCGTCCCCGAAATTACAGTACAGTACTGATTAAACAATTGTGGGTAGTTTTGTTTCATTTTATCTTCAAGCTCCCATGTAGCTTCTTCTATGGACTGATTTCCCCATAACACCTTAACGGAAGGTATTATTTTATTTCTTAATACTTGCTCTTTCCTAGCAATAAGTTGAATAGGAATCTCTTCATAACTTAGGTCCTTCTCGACCTGAATTGGTTCATAATTAATGACATGTTTATAGTCTGGTTTATAGGGACGCAATACTGAAACATGAAATACTTTATGTATATGTTCCAGTTCTGGAGGTAAGGCTATTTCATAAGCCACCTCACATATTCTCCTTAAAATCTCAAACGGCCCTATAAACCTCGGACTTAATTTTCCTTTCTTCCCAAAACGAATCTTCCCTTTCCAAGGGGATACTTTCAAGAAGACATGACTCCCGACTTCAAAGTCTCTTTTCTATCTATGCAAGTCTGCATATCTCTTTTGTCGTTCCTGAGCAGCTCGTAACCTTAGTTGTATCGTTCGAACTACTTCCGCTGTTTGCTGAACCAGTTCCGGCCCTAGCATTTGTCGTTCCCCGACTTCGTCCCAACACAAAGGTGTTCTACACTTCCTCCCGTATAAGGCTTCGTAAGGTGGCATTCCAATACTAGCGTGGTAGCTATTGTTGTATGCGAATTCCACCAAAGGTAAGTGATCTTCCCAACTTCCTTCAAAGTCCATCATGCATGCTCTCAGCATATCTTCCAGTGTTTGAATTGTCCTTTCACTTTGTCCATCGGTTTGTGGATGATAAGCTGTACTCAATCTCAATTGTGTCCCCAGATGCTCTTGTAGACTTTTCCAGAAGTTCGATGTGAACCGTGGATCTCGATCGGACACAATTGAAATCGGAACCCCATGCCTAGATACTACCTCTTTAATGTATAGTTTGGCTAATCGGTCTAGAGTGAACTTAACCTTGATTGGTAGAAAGTGAGCAGACTTGGTTAGTCGATCCACTATTACCCATATTGCATCATGACCCTTCGGTGTAGTTGGAAGTCCTACTACAAAATCCATTGTAATATGCTCCCATTTCCATTCTGGAATTTCTAATGGTTGTAACAACCCGCTTGGCCTTTGATGCTCTGCCTTAACTCGTTGACACGTCAAACACCTACTAACGAATTCAGCCACCTCTCTCTTCATGTTTGGCCACCAAAAATGTTGACTTACGTCTTTGTACATTTTGGTGCTACCTGGGTGAACTGAAAATTTAGTACTATGTGCTTCTGACATAATTTCTTCTTTCAACTCTTGTACCGAAGGTACCCATATTCTTGATTCAAATCTTAAGATTCCATCATTGTCTATCTTAAATTTGTTGTCCACATTCTCGGTTATCTTATTTTTCAGTTTATCATATTCTTCATCTCTCTCTTGTATCTCCTTTATTTTTCCCAATAAAGTTGAATTATCTTCTATTACAAACAATTTTCTAGTTGAAACAGAAGGAACTCTCACCTCAATTTCAAGTCTAGAAAATTCTTTAAGCAACTCATCCTGAGTTGTTAATACCATCAGTTTCTCCTGATTTTTCCTGCTTAATGCATCTGCAACGACGTTGGCTTTTCCTGGATGATATAAGATTTCGCAGTCATAATCTTTTATCAATTCTAGCCACCGTCTTTGTCTCATGTTTAACTCCCGTTGTGTGAAAATATACTTCAAACTTTTGTGATCAGTATAAATTTCACACTTCTCTCCATATAAGTAATGCCTCCATATCTTCAAAGCAAATACTACCGCTGCTAATTCCAGATCATGAGTAGGATACCTTATTTCATAATCCTTTAATTGCCGCGAAGCATAAGCAATTACTTTACCGTGTTGCATCAAAACACAACCTAAACCTTTATGTGAAGCATCACTATAGACTACGAGGCCTCCACTATTATCTGGTAAGGATAACACTGGCGCCATGCTTAATCTTTTCTTTAGCTCTTGAAAGCTCTCTTCACACTTGTCTGACCAGACATACTTCACTGTCTTCCTTGTTAAGTTGGTTAACGGAGTCGCTATCTTCGAAAAATCTTGAATGAAACCGTCTGTAATACCCCGCTAAACCCAAGAAACTTCTTACTTCAGTTGGTGACTTTGGTTGCTCCCAATTCACCACTGCTTCAATCTTTGATGGATCCACCGCAATTCCATTTTTGTCAATCACGTGACCTAAGAACTGAACTTTCTCTAACCAGAATTCACATTTTGAAAATTTAGCGTAGAGTTGTTCCTTCCTTAGGGTTTCTAGTACACTTCTCAAGTGATCAGCATGTTCCTCTAGTGTTTTCGAATATATCAAGATGTCATCGATGAACACTACTACATACTTGTCTAAGCATGATCTAAAAACCCTATTCATTAAATCCATGAATGCCGCTGGTGCATTTGTTAATCCAAAGGACATTACCAAGAATTCATAATGTCCATAACGTGTTCGAAACGCAGTCTTCGACACATCTTCGCTTCTTACTTTTAGTTGATGATAACCCGACCGTAGATCAATCTTCGAAAAATGTTCCGCTCCTTTTAATTGATCAAACAAGTCGTCTATCCTAGGTAATGGATACTTATTCTTTATGGTCAACTTATTCAGTTCACGATAATCAACACATAATCTCAAAGTTCCATCCTTCTTTTTGACAAACAACACTGGTGCTCCCCAAGGAGAAACACTAGGTTGAATGTACTTCTTATCCAACAATTCTTGCAGTTGTACCATCAACTCTTTCATCTCTACAGGGGCCATTCTATACGGAGCCTTTGAAACTGGCGTCGTCCCAGGTGCCAAGTCGATAACGAACTCGATCTCCCTATCTGGTGGAAGACCAGGTAAGTCATCAGGAAACACATCTGCAAATTCCCTTACAATCGGTATTTGGTCCATCTCTAACCCTTTCCTTTGGGTATCTATGATATGAGCCAAATAACCTTGACATCCTTTATCAAGTAGTCTCTTTGCTTGCATTGCTGATAAACAACGAGATTTCCTTGGTAACTGGTTTCCGTTAAACACAACCTTTGACTTTGATGTTGTCAAAAGGTTTACGCACTTTGATTGACAATCAATTATCGCATTATAATTGGTTAACCAATCCATTCCCAAAATGACATCGAATTCCCCCAACTGAATAGGAATAAGATCTACTCTCAACTCATGCCCTTTAATCACTATGCAACATTCCCTAAGTACGTGCTTAACATGTATTATTTCTCTATTAGCAATTTCTATATTTAGGGGAAAATCTAAGTTTTCACTAGGTATATTTAATTTCTTAGCAAATTCATATGAAATAAAAGAGCAAGTAGCACCCGAGTCAAATAACACATAAGCATTTATGGTGTTGATCGGAATGATACCTGACACTACGTCTTGAGATGCAACAGCATCTCTCACCGTCATATTAAAGGTCCTTGCCGTTGGACGACCTGGGCCTCCGGGTGTAGCTGTCTGGGCGGAGTTACTCGCCTTGCTCCCTCCTCCGACTTCTCTTCCTTTCTTTGGGCACATTCTAGCAAGATGTCCCTGCTCCCCACAATTGAAGCATCCACTTTTCTTTGGAGTTGGGCAGTTTGTTGCCATATGCCCTCCTTGACCACAATTATAACAAACATTCTTTCCCTTAAGGCATTCCCTCACATGGCCCTTGCCACATGTTTTACATGCCTCTTTCTTTTTATTTTCACTTTCCTTAGTGGTTCCACTATTAGTGCCACTCCATTTTCTTTTATTCTTATTCCCTCCTGGATTATTTTCTCCCTTAGAGTTTCCACCCTCTGTTTTGTTCTTCTTGAAATTGGACAACGCTTCACTTCCTCCTTCTGCTATTATAGCTTTTTCTAGGACTTGAGTGAAGGTTTCTAGTTGGAATAAGGTCACTTTAGTACTTAACCAGGGGTTCAACCCTTCTTCGAACCTTCTAGCCTTCCTTTCCTCCGTATCCACTTGATGCGGAGCGAATCGGGCTAACTCATTAAACTTAGCAACATATTGGGGTACGGTCATGTTCCCTTGTTTTAATTCTAGGAACCGGATTTCCATTCGATTCTGCATACTCTTGGGAAAATAGTTCTCGAAGAATATCTCCTTGAACTTTTCCCAAGTCATAACTCCTTCTCCGACTCTATTTTGGTTGGCCTCCCACCAAAAGTTAGCCTCTTCTTTCATTAGATAAGTGGCAAAAATCGTTTTCTGATCCTCACCAACCCCAACTATGGTGAATGCTTTCTCCATTTCCTTAATCCAACCTTGAGCTTCTATTGGCTCCAAGGTTCCTTTGAATTCCGGTGGTCCTACATTTTTAAAGTCTTTAAAAGTAACTTGATGTGGTTGGGGTACATGGTTTAAAGGTCGATTCTCTAGGGCTCCTAATAACATATTGACGAATTGTTGCATAGGATTCTCAGGAGCTTGACCCCCAATCGGTATTTGATCTATATTATCATTACTTGCAGATGCTTGCGCACTTCTCGGTGATGTCATTTATCTATAATTAAAAGAAAACCATATATAAATATGAAAGAGAATAAAATTATATATTTCAAGACATATTTCGTAAACAAACTTTATTATAATAGGTTTTCATATTACATTATCCGAGTGATAAAATCACCTTACTATTTTAACATCCCTTATAAAAATGGGAATGTTATAACACATAAACAAAATTACCACTAATATTTAAAAGTTACAGTTTTTTTTTTTTTTTTTTTTAACGGTTTCTAGCATCTTTGAATGCCTTGTTCAACATGCTAGTTACCACTGATCGGTTTATGTCGTAGCCTGACTCGTCATCTGCTACTGGGTGTCCTTCCACCTTTTTATGTAGCTTCCAGTATGACAGGCAACGCTCGTCCTTCTCTTCGTCAAGATCCGCCTGTAGCTGAATCTTTTCCGCTTCTTTGATGGCTAACAAGACTTCTAGATGAGAACTTTTAGCTTTCTCGTCTAACCATCTTTTCTCCAAGACTACAATCCTGGCAGTGGCAACCTGCATGTTTGCCCTTGCCTCTTCCATTAGAGTTTCTATTAACTCTTCATGTTCCGCCTCTTTCTCTTCCATTTCTTGGATAATCTGCTCCACGCCGGGAGCTTCCTCTTGATCATCCACTGCATCTAGGAGCTCCATGTCATGCTGGTGCTCATAGAGATCATCGTCATTTAATATGTTGGTAAAGTTTATTCTTGGGTGATAATCAATAGGATCCTCCATTGGATCTTCACTAGGATCATCACTTTCCGAATCACTAGCAGGTGTGTAATCTGGTTCAATTCCCTCTTCGTTAATGTCTTTCCATTCCGGTTCTCCAGCCATTTCTACAAAAGAATATAGCTTTAACTTAGTATATTTCTTTCACATAATAGTTTTATGTTTTAAGATTATTTTTCTTTTATATCTTTTAATTATCTATGGACTCTTCACAAGTCCATTTATCCCTACTTCCTCCGATTATATCCTAAGGTATTCGTTACCTTAGAGCTATAATCTACAGCTTTGATACCAACTTGTGACGCCCCCAAATCCCTGTACTTGCTACAATGAATCTGGTGCTCACTTTACTATTTTTAACCTTAAGTTTTAGATATTCTATACTACTATATATATCCAAGGTTCAGAGTATTAATAATAGGATTGTTCTTGGAATAGGACTCCCCATAATATTCAATACCCTCACTAGATACATATCTTTATAGAGATACCTCTTTATATTGATATTTACTATATATCTGACATTCACAATATTAATAACAAGCTTGTTCTTGGAACAGAGGAACCTTACGATAAAGATTTCTCTTTACCGGTGCTAAATCTCTGTGCGTACAGAACTCACAATGTTATTTAATATCCTCATTCAGATGTATAGTTCTGTATCAATATTGTATTAATGTTTGATTATTCCAAATTCTATCAAAGTGAATTTAACAACGTTTGATGATAACATGATATTATTGATATAAGATTCGATTACAAGGTTTACTTATTCATATTACAGAAGTCGTTATGACTACAACAAAAGACAAGCGAAAAAACATGTAAACTAGTCTACGCATTTCTTCTTTCCCTTCTTCTTAGAGCCAGAGCTCTCGGGTCTATCCTCTTTAGCTGCAAATGGGGATTTATTTGCAAGAGTGAGCAAAGTTGCTCAACAAGTCTAAACAATTGGCATATAAGTGCACTCACACCGATAAAGAATTTAAAAGCTTTAAAGCTCAATAGAAGATATAACAATTGTATTGACATAGTAAGGCTGAGTGGTAATTAAACCAAGAACTGTTCGTCTGTCTTTCGATTTAGAACCATACCGTGGATATCTATAGGGGATCAGCCTAACGACATCCTATGTTATGCATATCATACAACACCAACAATTCAATGACAGTGTTTAAATCGGTTACCCGACACATCATATTTTCCCCAATGAGTAAGGGTTTGTTCATCTCAATTTACTTTATCATACTGAAATCGCCCCAAAACAATTTGGTTTGACCAAAAGCTTAAATAAAGAACACAGTTCAATATTTCACGAATAAACATTCATTTCTCAAGTTATGCCGAAACAAATAGCAATAACTTTCATATCAAAGATTTATAACACGTTGTTGCACAAAGTGCATAAATCAAGTTTAAAGCAAGTAGATATCAACTTAGGATAGAAGACTTGCCTCGATGCGTATTTAAACAATAAGCTTAACTTGTTTCGTAAATCCTACACAATTTTAAGTGTATACGCGGATTAGTTATAAGTCTTATAAATGCATGGTATGACTATTTTTATAGGTGGCATAAGCACCAAAATTCTCTAACAAAATCCTTATTCTTAGGCTTAAATCCTGAATGGTGGCAGATTATTTGGCAGTCTGACCCAACATCACTAAAACAGTCATAACTCTTTTATAAAAAAACATTTTTGTGTGATTCTTGAGTCCATTCTTATCAGAATTTCCCCCTCTACAACTTCCATTTAGGAACCCAAAGCTGATTCCCAACAGAACTGTACAGAAATCACTAAACAGTGGACTGCACAAACATTGTTTTATAAATCTTTGATCTAATTGGTAAAACTTGATGCCACAAGCATTAATTAGCTAGGCTACCATGTTCTACCACTTTATAACATCAAATAACAAAATCATAAACCTATCATAAAACTATTTATGCATAAATCCATGATTTTACTCAAGAATATTTAAAATAATTTAAACATAGTAACAACTAGTGTTTTTGATCTTTTCTACTCTATACTTGTTTTGAGTTGAGTATGATAACAACTAAGGATTATCATACTTCTACTCTAAACATAAATTGAATTGAGCATGGTAACTACTATGATTATGCATATTTCTACTTTAGTTATTAATCGAAATTAAGCATAATAACAACTGGGACTCTACCTCTTGGAGTGCAAGCTTTAACCACAGTTGTTCAAGACTTCAATACTTGAGTATAAGACTATTCTCACAATAACTCTCAATATCTTCTCTCAATATCTTTGATGCAGAAAATTAGTGCAAGGCTTCAATACTTGAGTATAAGACTATTCTCACAATAACTCTCAATATCTTCTCTCAATATCTTTGTTGCAGAAAATTACTTGGTGAAATGGTAAGAATTTAATGAAGGAGAAGGCTTGTATTTATAGGCTAGGCAAGGTTAGGGCATAGTAGTCTTTTAGGCCACAAAATATCTAACAATGAAGTAACAAACTTTGCTTCCTCAACCAAATGGCTGACCATTTTGGTCTTCTTTTAAGGTGATATCATGCTTGTATCATCTCTCCTATGATTGGTTGATTTAGGATCACATGGATTGGTTAGATCCTTGACTTTGATTGGTTAATCACCTTTCACATGGATTGGTTTACTAGTTAGCAAATGTAACTAAGATGACCGTATTTGTTGACTTTTACTATTCATACGGTATAATTTTCGTATTATCATCGTATAATTTCTGTATTATAAGCGTATTTATGAATAGTGTTTTCTAGTTTATAACCCTTAGGGTTTAGGTTTCATTTCTAAAATAAAAAAATAAGTGTTAAGGTTGAATACATGTACCAAAACAAACAATCATACACATGAAACCACATAACACATTCTTTGAATCATAATTCAATATTTAGTATTCATATAAAGTTGGATTACAAATTCTTAGAAGTTCGGAATATTACATCTTTTCTCATCAAAAGAGAGTGCTTATAAAAGCAAAGGGAAGACAAGATATCCAGCCAAGAAAACCAAAAAGAAAATACAAGTAGAAAAAGGATTTCTTTCAGTTTATTACCAAATCTGTACTTCTCAATAAAAACAAAATTTAGCAGGAAGACAATCAGCTCAGAATTGTACAGAATTGCAGATACAAGCAATTGGCGAATAATCAGCAACAAAACAGGTCGCAAGAAGAACACAATTATCAAAAGAAGTAGATGCAAAAGTAAATACAAAATCCAAATATAAGAAAATAACATAAAAGAACAGAAAACAAAGGACAAGTGAATATGAAAGCGAAGATATATCAGTAACAAAAATAGCTGAGTGAGGACAAAATGAAAAGTAAATTAGGTATATAACGAAAAGATAAACGTCCACTCACATAGCCAAGCAAAGCAGATATGACCAAGAAGATGAATCCTGTGAGTGTAATCTGTACAAAGGGGTAACCATGACCTAAGTAGACCGGAAAGGAAAAAAGACATCATCAAGCTTACAAATCATGACAAGTTAATGATACATGAAATAGAAGGCCTACCATATTGGGCCTGCGAAAGCATCCAGTATGTGCAAACAAAAAGAATGCCGCAGTTAGTTACTTGGAGTGGGAAAAAGAAAAGAGAAAAAAACATTTGTACCTTTTATGACAAAGCATAAGCCGAAAATAACAGGTAACAGAAATAAAGATGCCAATAAGTATAACTGGGGTAAGGAAGTGCCGAAAATAATTGAACAAATGTCCTTAACTTGACACGTCTGATGTCACACAGACTCCTTATTAAGAAACTATAACAACTAAAAATTAACACATAGCACCCAAGCTGGTGTCAGCATCTCAATGAGAAAGGCCACTGTTACACCATTACTGTTTCAATACTGTCAAGTAAGTTTCCCTATTAAAACCAATAGTATGAAGCTCCAACTTTTGTACATAGATAAGACCACAATCAAAGGCCCCCCCTTACCTCTGAAGTCTGAATCACTAATGTAGTACACACTACACACAGATAATCAGGGTTATGAAAAACACAGGGCAGTGTTACTTTGGTGAGTTCTAAATTGATCCAATAGTTCGGGTTGGGTGGTGAATGTGTATTGAATTGTTAGGGAGGGGGCAGAACTGATTTATATAGTGAAGTTATTTATTTATTATTTTCCATGTATATAGGTGATCCATGAGCTGTGACCCATTCGGAATCACTAATCAGCAACTAAACTAAAAGACCACAATCTTACAAAAAAAAAAACAACTTTAGCAACGATATGAGGCAGATAAGCATGGCATACTAATTCTGAATCGTGGTTGGCTCCTAATTCAACAAACAAATAAACCCAACATGAACAATATACTACTCTTTTCCACAAAAAGAGTCCCATTTACAAAATTTAGCAAACTTTAGAATATGTTTTAGTTCCATATTTACCCCTAAATTTATGAGTGTTTAAATTAGTATTGACGAGTAGGATAATGTACTTGACAACATTCTGTTAAATTATATTACTGTCAACAAATTGGACTCTTTGTTAGAAACAAAATTTTTGGGACTCTTTTCTTCTTTTGAACAAAAGTATGTTTTGGCATCTTCATATATTAATAGACAAACAATGGTGTACATTAAGAAATTGCTCCTTGGAATAAATTAAATGAAATGAATATCTAATCTACTAAGCACTTACGGCATCCAAAGTGGGAAGAAATGAACGAAGCGACCCCAAAAGGGCTGCAAGACATATTTGGCGAGATAAGAGTGATCTACACCACTGTACTTGTATCTATGCAGCGCAGCAACACCATGAACCCCTACATATCCCATTCTCACTTTCCTATTTCAATAAACCCCTCTGCAAAGGATGTACAGTGAAATCAATTTCAATTACATAAATTCTAAGCATACCTCACCAAAATACAGTGATAAATATATCTATATTAAAAAAAAACATATAATCCAATATCAATTCAGGATGAACAAGACAACGAAAATGAAAATCGAAAAATTGTTTTACCTCTGTAGAATGAACGAGTCGATCGAACTGAGACAGAGATCAGAAATTTGTAGTTTTTCTGAATATGTATATATATAAACTAAACATGCATAATCCAGTCCTAATGGCAGTGTTGTGCAATAGTCTTTATAAAAAGGCTGATTTTTCTGATCTCCCGCCCTACTGGAATGACGGACGGAAATGACTATTATACATTGGAATGACAGATTTTTCGCGAATTATTGTAGTTGATGAAAACAATAGTATGGGCTTCGGGGCGAGGTGTTTTTTACTTTTGGGTTTCCTATTCTTCCTTTTTGGGTGCAATGTTGGGCTGACCCACCCCAGGCCCAGTTCAAAAATCTTTCCAATTCCACGGAAAAAACAAAAAACAGGGGTACAACACGTAATAACATCGTCAAACCAGGGCAACTACATATTCCTTGGCATATATAACTCCCGTTGTCCTCCGGTCGCCGCTCACGATATACCCATTCATTTGCATGTAAAACAGAAACCAAAAAAGTTCTCATTTGATTTTGGACGCCACCACAATCTTTTCTAGGGTTTTATTCTCGACTGTAATTTTCTCTATATAATTCTCAGTGTGAGTACCTTATATCGTATATACATATATGTATAAAATTATACACTTTCGAGATTTCTGAATTCGTTTGTTTTTCCGTCTGTTTCTAGGTTCTTTTGGAGGTAGATTGTGATTGTTGGAGGGGCGATCTTAAAGAATTTTAATTGGATATCGTAAGCACCATCTTTCTTTTGTTTAGGGGCTTATGATATGTTTGTTTTAATATCATGCATTCTGGAAGTTTTTGAATATTTTGAGTGTTCTGTTTATATTGTTGGTTTTTCTTTTCTTTTTGCTTTGAAAGTTTGCATTTGTTTTTGGTTTTAGGAGGTGTTTTGATTGGGCTAGGCAATGTCTAGGCGATTGTTTATCATACAACCATTAATTTTAATACTGTTTGTATCCAATTCTGCTGTTATGTTTTGATACTTCTCTGTGTAGCTTTAATTTTTTGTTAAATTACTAGTTCTAGGATTAGTTTCTAATAGTTGTGTTTCTTGGCCTTTGTTGATTCTCTTTGTTGATTCTTTTTGTTGGAAGTCTTTTTTAATTTTATTACATCAATTTTGTATATGTTTATATAATGGGTTTTGTTTAATAACCTTATATGTTTTTAGCTGTACCGGGAATTGATAATTGAATCATGTTTGCAATTGTTAGGTTGTTGGAATATTAGATTATCTTAATAAAAGAAAGGTTTTGATATGTTGTCTTTCTATAATCATATTATTTTGTCTTCTCTTTTTTCTTTTTCTTTTTGTTGCTAAATATAAATTTTAAGACTGTTAAAGAATTGAGGAGAAAAAGAGGTATTAATAGAACTTTAATATTAGATTTGAAGAGGGATTTTTAAATATAAAAATTTAGTGGGTCTTGGATGGGCTTGTAGTTGTATATTTGGCTCATCTGTTGTTATACATCGGTTGAGTGATCAGATAGTCATAAACTGCATTACAATATACAATGTTATGTTAATAGGGTTAATCAAATTATCACTGTTCTATCTTGAATGTTTGTAATTAGAGCGCAAATTTATCTAGAGATGTTCAAGAAAGATAATTTCCTTTTTCAGCCATGTTTTGCTGAGTTTCTCCTACCAATTTGGTACCTTTTGCATCTTGATACTTAATTTTAAGCTTTAGTGTAAAAGCATTGTAGTTGAATTATAGCTAATATCATTGTTGCTGTTATACTTTGTAGATATTTGTGGTTTTATATGCTCTGTTTCATTCCTATTTTTCCTTTTGATTTTCATTTTATTCATTTGATTTCCTTATTTTGTTTTTGTTTGATGAAACTGTTGTGATTAATTCTCATATTTAAAGCTGATTTTTCTTTTCTTTTTTGTCAGGCAAACTATATGATCTAATGGAGACAAAAGGTGGGAAGAAGTCTAGTAGTAGTAGTAAATCTCTGTTTTACGATGCACCCCTTGGATACAGCATTGAGGATGTTCGACCTAACGGTGGAATCAAGAAATTCAGATCTGCTGCATACTCCAACGTAAGTTTCTGGATGACTGTACTATTATGCATGTTATTGTTGCCATTAGGGCTAATTATGAGAATTTTTGTTAGGCAAATTTTTTTGATGCTGTGCTTTCTTCCCTTTTTACATGTGCAGTGCGCTCGCAAACCATCCTGATATTCCCTAAATTGGTCTCTTGATCACGTCAGCTGACGTGGGGTAGTAATTAGGTGCTTTGTTTTTATTTTTGAGTTGGTTACCCTTCTATCCTTTTCTATATTCTCGACAGATTTCTTGTTTGCTCTCTCTTTGGCTGTAAAATATTTCTTTGGAAGATATGGCGTTCGAAGTTTCTGCAATTGGTTTTGAGGGATATGAAAAGAGGCTTGAAATCTCGTTTTTTGAGCCTAACATCTTTGCTGATCCTGAAGGGATGGGGCTGCGCATTCTATCCAAAGCCCAGTTGGATGAGATACTAGAACCTGCCGAGTGTACTATAGTTGCATCTCTGTCAAATGAGCATGTCGACTCTTATGTTCTCTCTGAGTCGAGTCTCTTTGTTTATGCTTACAAGATCATTATCAAAACTTGTGGGACAACAAAACTGCTCAAGTCAATCCCACCCATCCTGAAGTTGGCCGGTTCCATTGCCCTCACGGTACGATATGTGAGGTATAGTCGTGGGAGTTTCATATTCCCTGGAGCTCAGTTGTACCCTCATCGGAATTTCTCAGAGGAAGTTGCAGTCCTCGATAGCTATTTTGGGAAGCTTGGTTCAGGCAGCAAGGCTTTCACCATGGGAAGTTTTGACAAACAGCAGAAATGGCATGTATACTCTGCATGTGCTGCGTCTATTCACTCTTTTAATCCTGTGTATACAATGGAGATGTGCATGACTTCTTTAGACAGGGCAATGGCATCTGTATTTTACAAAAGCAATTCAACCTCAGCAGCTCTGATGACTAATAGTTCTGGTATAAGAAAGATTCTTCCAGATTCTGAGATTTGTGATTTTGAGTTTGATCCATGTGGTTATTCAATGAATGCTATTGAAGGAAGTGCAATTTCTACAGTTCATATTACACCTGAAGATGGTTTCAGTTATGCAAGTTTTGAAGCTGTTGGATATGATCCAAAAGCAATGAACCTGAATCAGCTTGTCAGGAGGGTGCTGATGTGTTTCCAGCCAAGAGATTTATCTATTGCTTTGCATGCTGATGTTGCATCCAAATTACTTGAAAAGATGAGCATGCTGGATCTGAAGGGATATCATTTGGAAGAGAGGAGTTGTGAAGAGCTTGGAATGGACGGTTCCATTGTTTACCAGAAGTTTGTGAAGACCGAGAGCTGTGGATCTCCTAGATCTGTTCTGAAATGCTACTTGAAAGATGAAGAGAAAGAAGAGGATTATTAATAATATCTGTGTTTTCTTCCCCCCTATATGCTTTTTCTACATTGAATAAATTAGCCGTTGTATGCTAAGTTGCAGGTTATCATACTATTGCTTACATTTGAATTCTCTCAGAAGATATCTAGTATTCTAGACTTGCAATCTTTAATTTGACGTTGCAACAGAAACCTTAATGGATGGAATTTTTAATAATTCTAAACTAAAATCTTAGTGTTTGTTCTTAATTTTCTTTTTTATGATTTTGTTTGTGGGGTATAGATGTGCAACTGGATACCTATCATCTATTGAGACACTGCTCTTGGTTATTTCTCTATTGCATTTTATGTTCGATGAAGATTTTGTACTTGTAGATACGCGGCTGTTTAATGTTTAAGTTCCTCAAGGATCTTGAAGTCATATATTATACAGGTTCATATGGTGCACTTGGACATGTTGATGTTCCATTCTCTGTGTGGAATCGGATGCTTTAATACATTTGACTTTTTTTTTCTTTTTTCTATTTTTTGCATAACTAGGATTTTTGCTGCTAATCTTGTTTACGTTTTGCTCAAGTGAAATGCATGTGGGTGTATAATAATGTTCGTACTTGGAAGAGAGTGACTAATTTTAGCTGGCGGAGGGCGAATATTTAATGAGCTTGATCAGGCTTACTATCAAATACTTCTATTGAAATTCCGCATCTTGATGAGCAATAAAGAACATAGCTTATACCTTTACTATGTTATGCTATAGCAGTTGACGTTATGTTATGCTATCATATGCCGTAAAGTTGCCATGGATTAACATTTCAAGGTTGGGAGACATAAATCAATTATTTGTATACAGTTAAATTGTATAGAAGGGAATTGTATTCTATAATTTGTGGTAAATTTTATACGTATTGTGGCCGTAGTTGGTGGTTAGAATTCTACGTTGTGGTTGAAGAGATCTGGGCTCAAATCCCAGTAACTACAATTAAGTAATTATAATTATTTTAAAAAATATCACTACTAATTACAAAATCTAGACTTGAAGAAGTCAAAGTGGAATTATTTTATTTTATGAAAAGAAGAGTTAGTTTTATTTATATATATTTTTCCTGTTCTTGCCCGAATATTAATGTTATTCATTTAATGTGTGTTTATCCCAAGTGGTGTTTCCAACACACAGTCAACTATTCCTATATGTTGTAGTCGGAGTTTTGTTCATGCACAATCTTCCTTTTAAGTAAGCAAAACGTGTGAAAGTTTTGGACAGTCTTGTATATTTCATATTCAAATTTGAAGTTTTGAACACCGTGATTTGATTTTATAAACTTCAACCAGTGTCACAAAGGTTTACAAGCGGTAACTTTTTGGGAGGTAAAGTGGTAAACCAACCGAACCAAGGGTTAAGCTGGCAGATGGGCCAAGAAGAATATCTGGATTCTGGACTAAAAGTGTGCCCAAGTAAAACCTGTGGTGCGTCTAACATCAAACATTCACTTTTCTGAAAATAAATGATCATTCTCGTTTTAACTATTCACTACCTTTATCATTTCTGCATTTGAACGTGAAGAAAAATGGGGGGCAAGAGGGAAGGAGGGTCATAGACAAATGTTTTGAATATAAAGAGGATATCTTTATTTCTTAGAGCATTCAAACTCGTGACTTAGTTTGTTATGTAAGCTTGAACTTACCAAATTAGGTAGAAAAAATACTCGTAGAACTACTTTTAAGAAAGAAAACTTCATAGTTTTGGTACCGGTTGCAACTATAATGAAAGTTAGGCGCTTGCTAACCCACATTTGAGAAAGAATCGATTACATGACGTCTCATTAGTATAATAAAATTTATACCATCAGTATAAAATTTATATACGAAATTGATATTTCTATCCCAAAAAAATGATAATAATAAGTAGATAGATCTGACGTTCATGCATTATACAATTCAATGTAAATTTTCGAGGCCCCAAAGATTTTTCCATTGTAAATGTAGTAGGGGGATAAGATTGTTAATAATGTAATTAATAGATGGGCCATATTCCTTAGTAGATGGCTGAAATGCACTCGACATGTAATGAGATTAATAATTTAATTAAAGCTTATTGTATAATTGACTATTAGTTGTAATATCTAATTAGAGAATAGATAGATGGTGAGTCATGTTAGCATTTTGTTTTCACACACCGTTATAAAGTGGATGCCAACCATATGAGAATTCTCTCTATCATGCATTGTGACAGCTGACAAATTAAGTAGTGATTTGTTTTCCATCAACAGTAGAAGATTATGTGGCAATTAATTTTCTTGTTAAAATTTTCAAGTCTGTTTAATTTACCTTTTTCTGTTACATATCTTTGTGGGGGACCGGCCTGATTTTGATTTGTCTACTTTCTTTTGCTAATGTTCCAAAACGTTATATCAAATTATTGGTAATTAAAGATTATTTTTTGAATGTTGATTAGATTAAAATGATTTTTTATTTTAGTGTTAATTTCACCTAGGAAAAGAAGAGGTTTAATTGAAAAGGCTTAACAGGTTTAAGATATATGATCTCCCCTCTAATATAAGCCAAAGAAAGATTTGCATAATTTTTGTCAATAAACTTCTCAAATTTGTAAATTTTACTTTTTGAATGTTTAATTTGAAAAATGCAGAAAAGTACAAAAATTTGGGAGGTCATTTTTTCCATCTTTTCTCACTTTTTATATGGTGCCGGCTTTTAGGAAATTGGAATTTTAGGACCATATTTTTATATAATGCATGCACTATGAAAACAATTAAAGGTAAGAAAAAAAGTAAAGGTTGTGAGTGAGGAAGCATCCTAAGCTTTAATTAAAGGCCAACTCTTCATGTTAAGAATATATTCGATCTTTAACTGTCAATACATAAAGCTTAATTAATATATTTTATAGGCGTTATATATATATATATATATATATATATATATATATATATGTGTTGAATATTTATAGATACCAATTGTCACTAACAAAACAATTCTCCTCTCTTTTTGTTTCCTTCTCATTCTTTTTCTCCTCCGGCGGCCGTAAAAGATTGGCTAGGATCAAGGCTTTTGAAGAAAAAGCATAAATGTTCAATGGTGCATGCATGGTTTTATTGCTTTAGCCTTTAGCCATGGCCGCCTGGTTTCTTTAATTTATTCTCTGTGTTTTTTTTTTTGGTAGAATATCATTGACCTTTCTCGGGTTTTCGAAAATTAATAGGGATATATATTCCATGTAAAGAGTTACTTACTCCTTTGAATGAACAACTTGAATAATGAATGTTATGGCAATTAATTTAATTTTATTAATCAAAGTTAAATTAAGAGTAATTATCTCTTAATGTAATGGGCAAATTAAGAAAAGTTAAGCCTATAAATAGACCTAGATTTTGGGATGAGAGAATCAATATCCGTGAGGAGGGGACACAAACTATTCTAAAAACATTTTATAAACTGCTGATGTGACATATTTCGATAGGACAGAATTTTATATGACGTGGTATTTTAGTTTTTAAAAATGTCATATAAAAATATATCACGTCAGCCGTTTGTAAAATATTTGTAAAATAATTTGTCTGTGTCATTACTCAATTAATAAAGGTTGACAAGGATGGCATTTTTTGTATATACAAAGTTAATGGTAGGTGGCCAGGTGGGGAAATATTTCAAACAAAGTGGACTCAACCTGATTGTGAGACGGGATTGGGAAGGACAAGATGCTTGTTTGGGGGTATTTTGGATGCTTTATAATTTTGTTTGTTTTGTACTATTTCTTAATAAATAAATAAGACAAATACCATATTGGGGTTGTTACAAATTGTTGAAACAGAGCTACAGAGCTGCTCCCTACGTCAGATTTAAACAAAAAAAAAGGTCTTATTTGAGTTTTTTCCTTAGTTAATTTATAAAATTTAAAAATTCAAATCAATGTAGATTTATTTAATTTTAATTAATAAAATAATTAATATTGTAAACTACTATTAAGTACAAAATTATTATTTTAAAAGTTATCGCATCATAATTTAAATTTTAAAATTTTATAAATTAACTAGTATTAAACTTAAATATATATTATTTTTGTAAAACAGAGAGCCTATTGCTCTTCTCAATTCTTCCCAATCTCCATATATATTCCAAGTGATCATGTGGTAAAAGTAGCTATAATAATTCCCTACTCATTTGGGTGCCACCCACTAATTGCATTCTTCATTAGGATTAATTATTATGCATGGTCTGTGTGTCCAATCCCACTACTACTTTGACTCTCTTTTGGCTCATCCTACTTTTATATATACTCTCACTATAAATGTCACAGTTGTACTGTGTGTTTTTTGTGGGTGTGTGTAGGTGTGAGAGAGAGAGAGAAAATGGTGGTGGGCAACTTTATTAATTGATTGGTGTTAATTTTGTTAGTCAAGTACAATTATAAGGTTAACAGGAAAAGGGGAATTGTAATGGTTGAATGGACAGGCAAAGGGACCAATTTCTTTTCCATGGTTATGAGAATCCCACCAACTGTACTACTACCTGTTCCTTCTGGCCCCTCGGACGTACGTGTGATCGACAAGGGACAATTATAGTGATTGAATCACTTCTGCTCATATTTTGGCTCTTTCTTCACAATAATACTTCCTTATTCTTTTTTTCTACCTTATGTCTGTCCATATTTTGCTAAAAGGCCACATCAAACATGTTTCAATTACCTGATTTAAGTTACCATCTTCTTATCTTACCCGAAATTAATATTGTTATATTTTATTGAACTCCAATCATACTAAAATTAAGATTGTAAAAGAATTTATTCGGGTTTGATTCGTACTCGTTCAACTAAAAATTTGATTTGAACTCGACTCGAAATATAGATGATTTAAATATGAACAAATTTTAAAGTTCGATAAATTACCTGAATCTCTCAAAATTATAAAATTTTATTGATATTTGGACCATATTCGCTCGAAAAATTCAAACTGATAGGGCTCGCCTCGAGGTCGTGTTCGACTCTGTAATTAAACAAGTATCAATCAAATCTTATTTCATACTCGATAAATTTTGTGAACTTAATCTGAACAACTCAATACTCGGTTCGACTCAGTTCATTTACACTCTTAACTAAAATCAGGGTATGCAGTTCATCAATTAGACTATACGATTTTTATAAACTTAAAATGATATTAAAATATGAGTCGGATCAAATGCATCTCACCAACCAACTCTACTACGGAGATGGAATCATAAGGTAAGCTTGTTGCTTTGGATGTTAATTAGGTTATGTAATCAAGAGCAGAACCATCTGATCATCTACTTTTAACATTTTCATGATGAAGATCGTGAACCAAATTTGGTTGGCAAAGAGAGAATGTCTGAAGGAACAGGTCAACGGGCATGATGGTGTTTAAGAGTACACGAGTATTACCTGTGTCCCATACTATAAAAAACACTGTACTTACATTATTGTTCTGTTTTAGCTGTGAGTGGATCCCGCATTTCTACTTTAATCCTTGACATTCATAATTCAACCTGCACCATCAGATGTTGATCAGATGGCAATTAATGAGCAGATGTGATGGACCCACGCTCCAGTTCATATATACGGAGAGAGAGAGATCGCAGGCAGCTTTTGCTTTTGATAATTTCATTAATTAATTGGACTGTTTATTGAATCTTGACCATAGTTATGTAGTACTACTACTACTACCAGTGAGGGAATATTGCTAGTGTTTTTAAGCATCACGCATTCGACCAACTCTATTCTATTGCATCTAATATATAAAATTCGGAGGCCGACATGGTGTTAACAAAATTTTGAAGAATTTTAATTTATTCTAAAATGTCTTTTAATTTTTAAGATAATTTTTATTTTATCTTTTTATTATTATTTTTTATTTAATTTTTTAAAATTTATAAAATTTCTATTTTATCTCACATAATTTATACAACGAATATTTGTGAGTTGTGATATGGGGGTGTTAACTTAAATAATACTTTGTACTTATATAAATTAATGAAAGAATAGGCGGTGGGAATATGATTCAATCAAATTACACCATCAATCTCAAACCTACACCACCCTCGCGATTCTCACTTTTTATCATTACTATAAAAAAACAAAACCCTGCATTGTGGGAGTGGAGACTCCATTGTATATGTTTGAATACTAGATTTATTACAAATGTGGTTAAAAATTCTGGTGTCTTTAACCATATCATGGACCGCAATACTTCTCTACTCCAATAACTTATTTGTTAGTAATTATTAGGATCGTTCAAGTTGTACTTGGATCAAATCCCTTGTTAGTTTAGAAGAAGATAAAATAGGGAAATAGAAGGGCGAATAACCTTTTTAACACTTGTATAGGAAAAGTTTATAGTATTATCAAAAACTTTGAGGCAATAACAATTTCATATTATATATATATATACACACACACACATATTTGTTTCTTAGAAAAAATCAAAATATTTTACGAGAATTCGATGAATAAAAAATAAAATGAATACTAAAATTTAAAGGAATGTTGGATTCTGACTAGCAATCCCAAGCTGTGACCCACGAAGAAGAATTTTTTGATAATCTCACTTAGTAGGAGTATAATACTTAGTATATAATAAGCATCATTACAGTGCTTAACAGTTAGCAATTCAGATGCTTTACCCTTCATAATATAATGAAAATAAAACAGAAAATTCTAAAGACACGCATCTCTAAGCAAATGCATGATTGAAGGAATTTACTTTTGAAATTTTATTTAGATTGGGTTGATTTTGTTTTTTGCTTTTATATATTTATTCTTTTTCCCTCTACTTTACTGAGAAAAGTGGAAGGGCATGTTGTTAGCATTTTCTCACTTTATCACCAAATCCTCTGGTTTTTTCTTGGGCCTGACAGCAGCTCTGAAGTGTGCAGTCAGTTCTTGCAATGTCAAGCATGAGGAGAGAGAAAGTACTATAGACATGTGAGTTTGTATTACATAATACCCAAGAATCCCAGTTAAAGATTTGGTCTTTTCTTGAATCCTTCATATTCCTCCTAGCTAAATCACCAAGAACAGAGCATGGGAACAAGAACACAGCAAGCTGCTTTCTGTTGTGTGGTTTTCTTCCGCTTATGGGTTTCTGCAAGTTCGTTGCTCACAGCTAAAGGTGTCAACCCTGAAGGTAATTCATTCATTTTTTTTCAATTGATTTTTTTTTTATTTTATATATAATTTATCAATGATTTAATAAAATCTTTATTTGCAGTCCAAGCTTTGATGTCTATAAGAGCTGGTTTGAAGGATCCTCATGGTGTTTTAGCGAAATGGGACTTCGATGCCGCCGATCCATGTAGCTGGACAATGGTTACTTGTTCGCCTGATAATCTAGTTATTGGACTGTAAGTTCTTTTTTACAAAAAAAAATAAAAAAATTCATTCACTGAAAATTAATCGTTTACATGGCCAACTAAACTATATGTTATACATAAAATTAAGACACTTTGGTTAAATTATTGCAGAGGAACTCCAAGCCAAAATTTATCTGGTTTTCTTTCACCAAGTATCGGTAACTTGACAAATCTCCAGTCAGTGTAAGTACAAAGAATACAGAAGTTTCAACTGTTTGGACTAGCAAGTGCTACGGTGATATTAATTATGGGGTGTAATAAATATTGCAGGCTCTTACAAAATAACAACATATCAGGGCCCCTTCCATCTGAACTTGGGGGGCTTTCTAAACTTCAGACACTTGATCTCTCTGATAACCTCTTTACCGGTGAAATTCCCTCTTCTTTAGCCAATCTGGGAAGCCTCCAATATTTGTAAGTACTAAAATATTTACAAACACATGTTGATTCTGTATAGTATTTTCACTTTTTGTGCAATTTTCTTGTAATTTCTTGAAGTCTAATGATGGCTAATTTGAATTGGAAAAGGCGGCTAAATAATAACAGTCTCTCTGGAGCAATTCCTTTATCAATGGCTAACATGACCCAACTTACATTTTTGTAAGTCTTGTTGACTTTTATGAATACTAAAGTTTCTCTTCAAAGATCTGCATCTTATAATGGTTTTGTTTTTGTGTGGATTTTTTTTTTCATGTTCTAGGGACTTGTCTTCCAATAATTTGAGTGGTCCTGTACCAAGAATTCTTGCTAAAACATTCAAGTAAGACTCTTGAGAATTTTCCAGTTTATTATTTTCTTTATACCAGAGAGATGAAAGTCTAATAATTCTTTCATTTCCATTCTCTTTTAACAGCATTTTGGGAAACCCAATGATATGTGCAACTGGGAAAGAGCAAGACTGCAATGGAACAACACCTTTGCCACAGTCTCTCTCCTTGAATAATCAACAAAGTAAGTTGGTGTTCGATAAAATTGAGTAATTAAGATCTGAATGGTTAATATATTTTAATAAATTAGATCATCTGAACTTAAAAAACTGTTTGGTAACTAAAAAGTATAAAACATCTGAATGACTTTTAAATTTAAAAATATCAATTTTAAATTTAAAAATATCTCAAATTAACTTTTTAAAAATCAATAATGATCTTAAAATTTGGAATGAGGGAGTACAATATTTATAGAGGCTCCATATATTTAAAATTTTCATTAAAGGCAGCTCTTAATAATTTGGATTTAAGAAACAAATAAAATTTTACCAAACAATTTTACCCTCTTACCGAAACAGATGTGAAACTGTTAAGAGGTATTAAGAGATAAATAAACGCCACCTAAACATTGAAACTATGTCCCTGTTCACAAGTTCAAGTTAATTTAGTTTAAAGTTCTAAGTTTATGCTTTTGGAGACTGTCTTTTATGATATATATATATATAGACAAACACAGAGCCTATGCATCATTATTTTAGCTAACTTGTTCTTTTTTTAGACTCTCAATCTTCTGGAAGAACCAAAAGTCACAAGATTGCCTTGGCCTTTGGGTCAAGCCTTGGGTGCATCTGCCTACTTATAATTGGGTTTGGTATCCTTCTTTGGTTGAGGCAAAGACACAACCAGCAAATATTTTTCGACATTAATGGTTAGTGCAAACAAAAATATAAGTCGAACACTGTTGAAATGTGAAATAATTGATATATACACTATCTCATCCATCTAGTATTCAGAACAATTATTTTCTCATCAAAATTTCAGAACAACATCGCGAAGAAGTATGCCTAGGAAACTTGAGAAGATTCCAATTTAGAGAGCTTCAGGTGGCAACGCACAACTTCAGCAGCAAGAACATACTTGGTAAAGGTGGCTTTGGAATTGTCTACAAAGGGCATCTCCAAGATGGAACCATTGTAGCTGTAAAAAGACTTAAAGATGGAAATGCTATTGGAGGGGAGATTCAATTCCAGACTGAAGTTGAGATGATTAGCTTAGCAGTTCATCGGAATCTCCTCCGGCTCTACGGGTTTTGTATGACTACAACAGAGAGGCTTTTGGTGTATCCCTACATGTCCAACGGCAGTGTTGCCTTGCGTCTCAAAGGTAAAAGAAAATAATGCCGGCTGCTATTTTAGTTGTGCAGTAGTATGAATTTGGCTTGCATCTATTCATTGTTGTCTCCTTTTTGCAGCCAAACCTGCCCTGGATTGGGGCACGAGGAAACGAATAGCCTTGGGAGCCGGAAGGGGTTTACTTTACCTGCACGAGCAGTGTGATCCAAAGATAATTCATAGGGATGTGAAGGCTGCAAATATATTGCTTGATGATTACTGCGAGGCTGTGGTAGGAGATTTTGGATTGGCAAAGCTTTTAGACCACCGGGACTCGCATGTCACAACTGCAGTTAGGGGCACAGTGGGGCATATAGCTCCCGAGTATCTTTCCACTGGACAGTCCTCAGAGAAAACTGACGTTTTTGGGTTTGGAATTCTTTTACTAGAATTAATCACTGGCCAAAGGGCTCTTGAATTTGGAAAAGCAGCAAACCAGAAAGGAGCTATGCTTGACTGGGTGAGACAAAAAAAAAAAAATAGTTTTCATGACATGTTAGAAATTTCAAGGGACTGCTGATTTATATACTACTTGTGGGTTGAATTGCAGGTTAAGAAAATTCATCAGGAGAAGAAGCTTGATATACTGGTGGACAAGGACCTGAAGAACAATTATGACAGGATTGAGCTTGAGGAAATAGTACAAGTAGCTCTGTTGTGTACCCAATATCTACCAGGTTATAGACCAAAGATGTCAGAAGTGGTTCGGATGCTCGAAGGAGATGGACTAGCAGAGAAATGGGAAGCTTCTCAGAGAGCAGAGGCAACTAGGTGCAGAGCCAATGAATTCTCCTCTTCAGAGCGATATTCCGATCTTACTGATGACTCTTCATTGCTTGTTCAAGCAATGGAGCTCTCAGGACCCAGGTGATATCGAGGAAGAACGTCCTGAAGCTAATAGAACCATAGCAGGATGTGATGGCAGGGAATTGTGTGAAATGGGGGGATTGTGTATAGTTGCTTTATTTCAAAGCGCTCCGAAAGATTATTTCAAAGCGCTCCGAAAGTGGTGCTAATTTATGACTTTACGAAGTCTGATATTAAACCTGACCTTTTGTCCTTGTTGAGTGCAGAAATTTACTCCACCTAGAGTGTTGAGCTTGTACGAATAATGTTCCTGAAAATTGGAATGACAGAATTTGTTGTCCATGTTACTATACTTGCTTCCTATGTAAAAAAATAGAATTATATATATAGAGCTACTTTGATGATCCTTACTATGAATATTATATATTCATCGTATTTTTGTAATTTCCGTTTCACTTGGCTAATGTTGTCAAACGAAACTACTGCTCAATCTACTGCTCAAATCTGCCTTCTGCTTGCCATATACCGAAGGCTCCTTCAAAATCAACAGTCTAAAGCTCTTCATTTTATGGAGTTCTGGACGATTTACATCTGAGCAGGCTCTTCTGGCTTGATTTGTGTTCATTTGGGAATCAGGGCTGACTGAACCTAGAAGATAAACAAACGGACCAAATTTGCTGGTAACTTTGACCAGTGTGAGAAAAATAGCCATCTTAGTGCTCTAGTTGAAACTAAAGCAACAAAATTAAAGGTAAGAAAATATTAATTATCTTCACTGGACAATATAACAATATATGGGGAGAAAAGGGGAACCACTAATATTGTAATGCAGCCAGAACTCTTGTGGACTACCTTTATTTTGCAAAAAATTGATGATTGTAATGAATAAATTTGTT
The DNA here is from genome assembly GCA_034770075.1 of Aralia elata. NCBI lineage: Eukaryota > Viridiplantae > Streptophyta > Magnoliopsida > Apiales > Araliaceae > Aralia > Aralia elata. The sequence continues at coordinate 3,568,484 of CM068384.1, read as the reverse complement.
CCACAATTACTTGACAGCTGGAAGAATAGAACAGCCAGAAGAAAATGGGGAAAAGGAAAGCATGAGATAGAAAATACACAAGAACAACAACTTATATTTGATTTTGAATGAATATAATTTCAGCTTGTGCGGAAGCTCGTCGAAACCGCAGCAAGTCAATCAACATATTCATTCTTCCACATGAAACATATACACCGGGTAAAATGCTCATCACCTCAAGCACTGGAGAATTTGTAAGTACAAATCTGAGAAATTCCATCTCATGTGGCACACCAGACATATCTGATACCTTCACTGTTTTAAGTCGTTCAAATGTGCAATCATTAGGGCATTCATTCTCCCAAAAATCTAAATCCGGAGCTTCTAATGCAGCCGACGTGTTTGATGAACCCTATGCAATCAGAAAGGATGCAAGATAATTTAAGGATAAAAGAAAATATGAAAAAACCAAAAGTATATGATGGCGAACAAGTGCACGCCACAACTTACAGATAGCATCAACAAGTAACTCACCGAGATTTGAAGTTCTTGTAGATTAGGTGAGTTCAAAATCAAGCGAAGAACCACCAGTATTTCTTTCATGTCTTCAAAGCTTACTTGATACAGTTCAATAACCTTTAGATAGGCATACGTAATAGGAAATTTCCCAAGGTCACTACCTATACTCAAGTACTGAGCAAAAGAGAAAAAAAAGTGAGTGTACTGTAAATAACAAGAGCGGATCCTCAGTAAAATAACTAAACAGAAGTCCATCTAACTAGTTTCATACAAACTTAAAAAACAGGGGTTAGAAAAAAAACGCCACCAGAATATGTTTTCCCAACCTATTTTATAAAGCCAAATGGAAATATTAAACATCTTGCCTTTGTAAAGTAGATATGCCCAATGAGCCTCTCCAGATATGGTACGCCACCAAGAAACTTGTCAAAGTTGCAACCAGAACTTTGCTCCAAGTGTTCGGCCTTATCATCAGTCATATACATAGCAACAGATATAGCAGTCAGAAGTGGGGTATACTCGAGACATATGTCTTTGAATTCACCTTCCAGAATAAGGTACTTTAGATTTGGAGCACGGACAGTCAGAGCTAAACTGTCGAAATATGACAAAGTTAAACTCTCAAGAAGAGGGCAACCTGAAATAAGGTTTTCAACAACTTCAGGAGCAACCAAGACTTGTTGTAGGTTAAGGTACTTCAAACATAAAAATCCTTTAAATTCTGGAGGAGGGTCCAGCTCACATCGAACAAGTTCCAAGCTAGCCAGTTTCATACAAGAAAAAAGACAAGAAGGTGCCCTAAACCACTCCCCTTCTCCTACTTCAAGAACCAATTCCTTAATATCTTTCCTTGATAGGAAAAGTAGCCATTGATCTATATCAGGAGAACTTTGCAAGTATGAAGTAGATAGTGTAAACTTATGGATAGGGCCCTCATGAAGAAAAAGAAATCGAGTGATAAATTTAACAAGTTTGTTTTCAGTAACTGTTCTGTCATTAGAGAAACTCACGCAGTTGTCATCGAATACAAGTTGTGTCAGGGAAGACCATTTATATCTCCATTTGCTCGACAAGATGCTAGTTCTTACAGCATCCCTTATTGGCAGCTTCGTGAGGATGGTTTCAATAATGCTTTGAGGCAGATCACTAATAGTATCTTCTCCAGAGAAGTTATCCATTAATATACATAGAAAATCCTACATAAAGTGTAAATTAATCCATCATCCAAACCAGCCACATGATGAAAATTAAAATACAGCACAACATATTAAATGTCTATAATCACTAACTTCCAGCCAAGTTAAGAACTGAAACAACAGTAAGTTGATGAGAGGTAGTAAGAGTAAAGATTCAAGCTTGATACAGATTCTGGCTTAGCAGTCAGAAAATTTAACGGCATTCCAGAAACGTCAATGTAATAATTTATTTAGATAATTTTTCAACGTAATTTCGGATACCCCTAAACAATTTATCAGCAATTTTAACAGACAATTACATAATTTGTAATTTTTCCGTCATAACTGCAAAGATCATTACTTTTTTCAAATTGGAGGGTAACCCAATGTAATTATAGTACAATGGATGAAACCCACCCACTTGAGGAACAATCAGATCACGGAAAAATGAAGATACGCACATCGATCAACACAGAAAATGTTACTAGTAGAAAGAAATTAATTAATAAATGAAAGATGTAGAAAGTACCAGAAGGTAGAGGTGAATCTTCTTGTATCCTTCTACTCCTTGTATAGCGGATTCCCGGCCTTGGTCGTACGAGAGAAACTCCAAGACAAGATGGGAAATTAGAACAGGGAAAGAAAAGGAATTGGGGAAATAGTTTTCAGAGAAAAATCGAAAAATAATTAGGAATTACTTAACCCCTAATCTCTATTAATAAAACTCACCCATTTATTTTCTTTTGTTCTCAGTTCTCAATTTTTTTTGTTTCTTTTTTCTTCTTCTTTTATTTCTTTTACTATATTATGACAGGAGTTAAAAGAAGAAATCCGTGATTGCTGGCTACTCATTTTCTTTTTTATCCTTCTTTTCTTTAACTTTTCAAACAAAGAAGAAATGTGCCATCATCTGCCATCGCTTTAGGCCTGCTAATCATAAAACAAATCCTAATTCATTTTTATATAATTCATCCTAATTCAATTTTAAATCTATGGATTGAAATTCCAATCTACTAATTTTTTTTAATTTTACAAAAGAGGGTCGTACATTATTAACTAAAAAAGATATTTTTTTTTTAATTTTTCATATTTTTATCATCTTTGCGGTTGAATTTGAAATAAAATATCAAAAAATTATGGTTGAATTTGAAATAAAATATCAAAAAAATTATGTTTCCAAAGTGATTTGTAGTTAATTAAGACATGCTTTAAAATTTCTTTCTCTATTTTAAAAAAATTAAGTTAATTTTTTGAATGACCATATTTAATCCAAAATAGTTCACCAATTAGGTCCTGTCAAGTAAATATGGTTAATATAGAAGCCCATAATAACTATCGTCTACTTTTAAGATGGCAGTGACTATTAGAGAGTATCAGCTTCTTATCAATATTAAAAATAAAAAATAAAAATATAAAAAATATAAAAAAGAAAGAAAGAAAGAAAGAAAGAAAGAAATAAGAAGAAGAAAATAATAGCAGACGTCTCTTTGCTCACAAGTCACATACTCAAAATATTGCACAATTGCAGATCTCCCCTACCACCATGAAAGATGGGAAAAAGGAGGGAGATGCAGAAAATTAATGAAAAGGTGTTTAATGGTCATTTCTCAAGAACAAAAGCAGATTAATCAGGTATACAGTTCAGAATCAAGGGCACCAGACCTTAAGTATTCATCCTTACCATCACTACCAATACTATGTTCCAGGCCAGGTAAGACGTTCTTGAGCAGTAGAGACCTAATTAGTGAGGTGACTGAACCGCCAGATTCAGGCCATGAAACACAGAGAGTTCCCTTGATCTTCTTCATTTCACATCGTCCCAATAGAGCAGCAGCCAAGCCGTCTACCACACTTCCTGATGGGAAGTAGTTTAAACCTTTGAACAGTGGAGATTCTTTAGGGACATCAACCATCGCTTTTCTTTCCAACGATGTCTCCAACTTCAAGGCAAAGGTATCATCTGGCGGGAGCCTACCACGGAAGTTGCGGCTCTGAACAGAATCCAAGATTAAAACCCTCTCCGGTATTATCTGTTCACCAATCAGCAACTTTGCAACTGCGTGAGATCTCTCTGTAGCAACAACATATTGGACAGAGACAACAATAATTAGCTTATCAGCAACATTTAGGGTATAAATGTTGCAGGATTTGTCTACAAGAGAGGGTTCTACTGAATTGCCAGCGAAGGGAATTTCAGGGAGGACTAAAGTTCCAATTAGGACTTTGGAAGACAGATGGTGTAAGAAGTGAAGAGATGAAGAAGACAGCGCAATAATTAGAAGAGAGGGACAGAGTGAGTGGTTTCTTAGGATTAGAGGTAGAGAACAATATGAAGGGAGATGGAAGAGGAGTTGGTGATGGAGTGAAATTGTTGAGATCTTCCAAGAAGAACCTTGAAGGAGGAGGAATATCAGTTAGCACATCTTCCATCTCTCCCCTTAATCCAAGTAGTACACCCTGCAAATAACATTCAAATATGCGTCATTTGTACCATTACCATTATGTTGCTTCAAGCTGAACTAGGAATCCATTTGGAGAACCCGGTCAATTTAATTGAGCCATAAACATAATTGTGAACATGTTGCAATATCCTAACAAACAAACTATTATCATACAAATCAATTAAGCAAATGCATCAAAAACATAAAACAAAATCTCTACCAACAATTATTTTATAGGCTTTATTAATTAGACTAAGGTGTTCATGTCATAGGTGACAACAGGTCACAACCGGAGATGCATGGAGGACAACAGTATGACATCTATGCTGAGCTCAATAACATCATGGTCAAACGACAAGTCGCGCTAGTCAATGTAGGTCTGAGCTTGGTTTTTGATGAATTCTCATTTAAGCATTTAATTACCAGTGACAATATCTCCTACAGCCCACAAGGCACAGACGCACAGGGCGAGAATTGAGTCAAATCGACTAAAACTTGGCTGCAATGGAAATAGAGAAGTTGGGAAGGGGCAGAGAATCAGAATTAGCGATAGAAAGATAACTAATCATAAAAGGTCTCTTTCACTGACACAATTAGCAAGTCCATTGGGGCCATCAACCATGGATTAGGGCCATTAACTTCCTGATATGTGAACCTATCAAAAAATAATTCCTGTGTAGAGCCGGTTTACACTTGAAGAATTATTAGGTGCTAAACTACTCCCAGAGTCCAGATTTCCTCATAAGAAGATAGCAAAAAGACATAACTTGTGCTATCTAATAAAGTGGGAGCAAATTGGGCAGTTATTTTTAGTGTAAACGCCAAAAAGTGAAGCTTTTTGCATACCTAAAAACTCCTAAAGTCTAACTAAATTTACCTACATAATCATCCACTTATCCACTTAAAATTTGTAAGAGATTGGGGGCAGAATAGTATTTACACAAGTCTTTCAATGTGAGTCATAATAAAACTCCCTCTTTGAATAAAACTTCTCCGGATGAAACTACTCCTATCCCACGTGTTCACTTAACTATTTGTTGTAATTTTCCCACGATCTGCAGTTTCTTTCTTCCTGCTGTCCACCATTTATCAAATCTATTCTTAAACCATTCTTCTACTTCAAATCTTTGAATTCCCATTTCATGGAGGATGCACACACAACAGAGTCAATATGCTCATTTCAAGTTTCTTTCTGACAGTAAATTGTAACTTCTGTTTCTTGGGAACTAAAAGCCAAGAATTATTTGTTCATTTGCCTTTTTTATTTTTTGCTTATATAAATTGTTACAACATTAATTACTAATTATTCTTTTTTAATAAAATGTAAAATGTACATTCATCATTTTTATTATTCTTTAGTTGTCAAAAAATATTCGTCACACGCTATCTGTTCGATAAAGCTAGCTTCATATGGATATATAATTATATATATATATACATGGATACGTGGGAAAGTTTAATTAGCACCCACTCCATATCTGACAAATAGGAAAGGATGGTGAAAATTTGAGAAGAGCAACGATGAAGGATTACTTCTGATATGCCAAAAAAAAATGTCCACCCATGCAGAGTTCATTAATTCAAGCCTTCAAGGGTGCAGCTACATTTAGAACATAAGGTTAACATAAAACTTTACTGAGACAACATGCTAGTTACCGACACTTTTCTTTCTAGCTCTTTCAACCAAAACTAAGCTCATCCTTGAGAAAACATATCTAGTATGGTATCATGAAGACATCATAAAACTAGTCTCTTGATGATTATCGTTGAAAACCATATACATTTATATGTGGCATTGACAAGAAACGTGAGGTCCCAAAGTAAAACACATTCTTTGATACAAAAGATATTTCTACTTAGTATGCAGCAATACAACTACATTTATATTACAAGCAACCATTTTAAAGGATCAAAGGTGCAAATCTGTAGATCAGTAGGAATTCATATACAACATTCTAACGTTCCGAAACAAGGCTGGATTATGACCAATTAATTAGTCAAGCTCAACAGTGAAAAAAACAAAATTTCTTCTAGTACAATGCATGAACACATAATTTAATCATCCTTATATTTCTCCTCTGGCCTATACATTCCACACCCGTGGTCAAATAACTTCAGAAGATACCTCAGAACTAACAGTGCATGTAATTCCGGTGTGATATTTTTTTTTGGTAATCCCAAATTTTAATTCCAGAGAATAGGAGCTATAAAATCCCCTACAAATACTTATAAAACCAGAGAGTCAGCTACAATAAATTGCATAATTTATTCCAAGGACAGTATACACTAAAGATTAAGTAACTTAAAATGAACATCTAGACCGCGCTTCTTCACTAAGCTACCTGCTTCCATCACTTGAGTTCACTCAAGAATAAATGCCCCAAATTTTATCAATTCATAAAAGTTAAGAACACGTGGTTTCAGAAAGCGACAATGATTGACGAGATTGATGATAGCATCCATATAGCTGTAAATATAGCCCTCGTAAAACCTAGCAGCCTAATTATGAGAATTGACAAGAGGAATCACAACATTTCTTGGAACAAAAGAAAAGTCCTGTAGTACAATAATATGAATAAGATTAAGGGAACGGATACCGGTTATGGTAGTACAAGTGCTTGACACGCCCAGTAAATTTAACTGAAAGTTGCGACGGCGAGCGGCGAAGATGGGTGTCTCCTTCCTTCTTTCTTACTGGCGATCCGAATGTCCGGACTCAGATTTCACTGTATTTGGACTCCATTTTCTATGCTTTTAGCATTTTGCTTTCCCTTTTTTATTCTTGTACTTGTAGTAGTATTATTGAAGAGAAAATTACATAAACCTCCTTGGGTTCGGTTTAAAGTTTAGACTTTAAATTATACCCTTCCCTGTAAAACATGACTAGAGCACTGAAGGCCCAAAGGGTTAATTGGAATTAAAATTTAAATTAATACAATAATCACAAAATTAAAAAAAATAATAAAATGATATGTCATAATTATATTGGTTACTTATATTTTTTGTGAATAGTTATACCATGATATATTATTACAAATATTTAATATTATATTATTTAGGATAAAAAATTTGAGAATTCTGACATTATTCATTATCTATAAAAAAAAATAGCTTTAAGAAATTTTGGCTTTGTTAATGAAATTGTTTCACAACACGTAATCATATTAAAATTTTAGAATTTATTCTTTTTATTCATATTTCAATTTTGTTTTATAATCTACCATTAAAATTTTCAAAACTTGATGAAAACAAATATTTTAACGTCAATGCACACGACTTTGTAGTTGGGCCTCCAGCCCACTCCACATAGATATCCCAATTACATAATGTAGCTGCTGCTGTCTTTTCTTTATGTCATCAAACATTTTTCAGTTGAAGTTGAGCCAACTCCTTTACAAGCCCATCTAAATCCCTTGAAGAGCTCCCACAATGCTTAACACCTTCCAATGCCTTAACTTTCAGCTCCTTTGCTCTCACCTTCTGAGTTATCTCCGCATTCATTGACTCAGCAACTTTTTGAGCCAACTCAAACGAGTCGGGCACAATATCTGGGCCCTCACAAACTCGTACTGCAACACCCATGTAATCCACCAACAGTTTAGCATTCACAAATTGGTCTGCCTCCATGGGCCAGCCCAATATCGTCACCCCAGAGACAATAGCTTCCAAAACCGAGTTCCATCCGCAATGGCTTAGAAACCCACCTACGGCCCGATGATTGAGTATCGACACTTGCGGGGCCCATTCTTTGATTATCAACCCTTTACCTGAGACCCGTTTCTCAAATTCGTCCGAGACAAAGCCGTACCCGTCTGCCACTTGTTGGGCCGTTGGCGATTTGACCACCCAAATGAATTTTATACCACTTTGTTCAAGTGCACTAGACAGGGCTTCCATTTGTGCCCTTTTTAGCAACTTTTGACTCCCAAAACACACATAAAGAACAGACCCATCAGGGCACATGTCGAGCCATGCCAAAATATGGTCACTTGAAGCTCCCGAAGAGCTAGTGCTGCCCCGACTCGTATGATCCGGCCCACCCAACAAACTAAGCGGGCCAACCGCAAAAACACGTTCGTGCCCCATTTTCTTTCTCGAGTATTCCAAATACTCACCCTCTATGGCATCAAAGGTATTGAAAACACACCCCCAACTCGCACTATTTGCAATCATGCCATCCTTAACGAACTCCCACATTGGATTTGATTTCCTGTAGGCGAGGAACACGGAAGGAAAATGTTCCTTCGGAAAACTGGGTGAATGCGGTAAATCAGGAAAATCAACCACGTCCAAAGAGAGAAGAGTGTCGATATCATCCCAGACCCAGGAACACGCAAGAATAGAGGTTAAAAAAGCACCGGAGGAGTAAAAGCAAATTCTGGGGATTCCAATTTGGTGGGCCAGGTGGTGGGTCCACCCGAGGAAGAAATCAGAGAGTAAGGCAACAGGGGGAGAAGGGTGGGTGTTGAACCACTGGAGGATGGGGCCAGAAAGCTTGGATAGTGCATTGATAATGAGGAGATTTCCGGAATTTCCAATGTCTTTGACGTTCTCAACGGTAGAAGGGAGAGATGGATGGTGTGGGAAGGGAAAGACGAGGGTTTGGATTGAGGAGGTTGGGTGGGTCGAGAGAAGTGGGTTAAGAATTGGGAGGTTCTTGGGCGTGACCAAGATGGTTATGGTAAGGCCATGGAGGGCTAATTGATGCGTCAAGTCGAGAATGGGTAACATGTGGCCTTGTGCCGGGTATGGAAATACTAGAACATGGGCGCCTTTGCCGGAGGAACTGGACATGGTTTTTTGTATTAATTTGAGACCAAGGGGGAGGGGGTAGTCTTGTTTGTACAGATATATAGACACGGAGATATATATATATATATATGTGTGTGTGTGTGTGTGTGTGTGTGTGTGTGTGTGTGTGTGTGTGTGTGTGTGTGTGTGTGTGTGTGTGTGTGTGTGTGTGTGTGTGTGTGTGAAGTTGCGATGAAGCTATACCTCATGTTGAGTGATGAGTGATGAGTGATGAGTGATGAGTGATGAATGGGTGTTAGTGTTACTATACAATACGTACATGAGGCCAAGTAACGTGAAGTCACATCACATTCATTGTATTTGTACATATTCATGCCCTACTTGTTTACTTGACTCTTGACTTTTGTTTATGGTCTTTGTATTTACACTAGTGATAGTACTGCAACAGCGGTATCAAACTATCATAAGATTTAGATTTGTCACCTTTACAACAGTACCCATACCATATGAATAAGATTTATTTACCTCCGAGCCGTTCTTTTTTGTTCCAAAAAAATTAGCTAAAGTATTTAAAATTAAAGATAAGTATGTTATTTATTAAAATTTAATAATATAAAAAAATAAAAATACTCATTATTTTATATAATTTTTATTATAAAAAAATAATCTTTTATGATGGCTAAAATTTATCAGATAAATTTAAAAAATTATCATAAAAACCGTCACGAAGGTCATCTTGTATACTTCCATCATGGAAGTTTTTTTGTGATTCATGAAAGCCTTTTTATGATTGTTTTGACACAATCACAGTAACACACTTTTGGGATCAAAGATAAGAGCGTGAATCTCTTTTTACGGACAATTTATTTAGGTAAGAACTTGAATCTCTTTTTACCAATAATTTATTTCACTATATTAAGTGTATCAAATGATATTTGTGGGGTTTGAACCTCCCCCGAGTCCAAATTATGATTATAATTTTAAAACAAAATATAAAAGGACACATATCTGAGTTGACTTACTAAACAAAATTAGTCTCACATAAGATTTGGCGATTGCAGTGCGAGTCACAAATATTTTATAATGATGGTAAAATTAGTTATCACTCAGAGTCATTATATATTTTATTGTTTTGTGATGACTTGAAAATTTCATCACAAAATACCTTATTTTTATAATTACAAATAAAAATCGTCACAAAAATTTATCTTTTTAATTATTGTTATGACCGTCATAAAATATTATTTTGATTATTTTTTTTCCATAAAAATATTGATGATAGCTTAAATGCAAACACGAAAAAGGTATATCCATAAGTGATGGCTTAGTGCGTTACAAAAAGAAAATTTATTTTGCATAAAAATTTTAGTGATTGACATGGTCATCACAATTATAATACACTGATAGCAAAATTAGTCATCATATATACTATTATTTTGTGACTGCTTAAAAAGTCCATCACAAATTATTATCTCACAAAGTTTCGTCACATATTCTTATTTTTCTAATAATGTTTGTGAGGTCATTAAGAATAAATTTTTTTGAAAAAATTACTCTTTATTTTATTTTATTTTATTTTAATGTATGAAAAATATAATTTGTTCATCCGTTTAAAGACGGAGTGAGTAATATTTTTGGTTGTAAAGGTCAAATAGACTTGATAAGTAATCTTAAGAAATTTTCTTTCTCTTTTTGCCCGCTCAAGAGTTAATCTTGGACTAAAATATTTAATGTTTTGTGATTTCTAATACATTCTAACAATTAAAAGTATATTTTTAAAATAAACTTTTAAGAGTTTATAATGACCTAATAATTCAACTGAAGAAATAGTTTATTATTTTTTTTTATGACCGTGTGTCGTGGGGTTACTTGTATGCTGACATATTCAATAGGGTGCATTCACAAATTTACAAGGTTGCTATAAGACTGAGCAAAAAGGGATAAAATCAAATTATTGAATTGACCTATAAATTTTTTAATTGAATTATTTCAATTATTTAATTATTTAATTTTTTTAGTTATAATTGTCTAAATTTTTCATATTCAATTACAGTTTTGATTTTGAAAATTACATAAATTGGGTACCCTAATAAACGAATTAGGAATGATGACTTATTAATTAGACTTTATTAAAATTATGAGCTATGTCCTATGCGTTATGTATTGTTAGTTTTAAATTATTAAATTAGATAGACTTTGTTAAGCTTATGAATTATTATGGTCGTGGATTGTTGTTAATGATGTTTTTGTAAGAAAAATTGAATTGAAAATGTTTGTTATATGAAGATGGGTTCTAGTTTCGGTTATGCATCGTACTAACCGAATAATAAATTTGGTATTTCGGTTGTTCTACAATTAAATATTTTGCTCGAATATAAAAAATTTAATAATTTTAATTTTAATTATAACTAAATGGGCAATTTCGGTTTTGTTATAACCAACTGTTCAATCTTAATTGGTGTAAAAACTTGTTGAACTTGCTCATGAAACATTGACTCGTTTTAATTTACATTTAAAAAACATATACAGATACCTCAAATTAAAAAGTTTAGTAAGAGAAATTACAGATATATACAGAGAGAATTGAAAGGAATGGAGAAATTAGATTTATGTTTTTTTTGTTTTGAAGAACATCAAGTAAATTGAGTGGACCATAAATTGAACAAGTATTGTCGTCCCGTTCCAGCCCTCGACCCTCTTTTCGAGATTCATCGATATTGAATCAATCGAACACACTTCTAACACATGTTCGACTTTTGGAAGACCCTACGTTATATCATCATATTGCGATTTTCAAGTTGCGGTAGAAAAAACAGTCAGTGTCGGAGAAATGACTTATGTTGAACTTTTCCTTTACATGAAGGGAGTGAATGCCTTAATGGAATGGAATCCGAGATCCAAGTAGATTAGGTTAAGGCAAGCGCACAGCTCAAAGTATGAGGTAGGGATCAGAGCTTCCTTCCCACTCTTCCTAAGACTGAGGCGAAGAGAAGCAAGGCGGAAGCTCGACCATCCATCGGCTTCGGATTGTTCTTTTGCTAAGGAATCACAGTCAAAGTCTGACTGTGCCTTGAAATGGCTTCAGTGACATTCTTTCGCGCAAGTAAAGAAGCAAAAAGAGGCAATGCCTTAGCTAGGGATCATCAAAATGGTAAATGGTAGCTGAAGGACAAAAGAGAGCAACCAACCTAAACAATTAAAGTCTAAACAATTATTTCAATGCCTTAAGTTCTTCCTCGCTTTTCTGGCGCGGCGCAATATGCCAACTACACCTCTCTTTCCTCGAAACTGAAATAACTGACACAACAAATAGATGGGAGCAGGAAATCTTTATCATTTAGCGTAATGCAACTTATATAGAAAGGGCAAAGCGTTGTTCGTGGCACAACTTTCTTATCTTACGATATTTTGATTGATCGTAGCTAATTAGGCGACAACAACTGAAGAAGCAGAAATCTCGTAAGAGAAGAAAGAAAGTAGTGTAGAAAAGAGAGCTTTTCCTTTTCCTTCGGGTGTACAATATTCTTTCAATCAAGTATTGCAAAGCTCCGATATTTATTACCGGTTAGAATTGGACATACCATTTAGTAGCACTCATGGGGTCTGGTCAATAAAGGTGTAACTATTTAGTCAGTCGGGCAAATCCTTTTAAAAATGATCCAAGGGGGCTAGAGGAGAAGTGTTGCTTGTAAGTGAATAAGATTAAAAATCAAAATATAGTTGACCTAGATGGACCCATGACTTCGTGGGTCCAAACCTCGTAACTTATATTAGGAATGAATTATGTGGTTTTAATTCTTAATGAATTCATAATTTATATTATCTATTACTTATATATACTAAATATAATAATATAATTAGAGATCTTATTTAAATTAACTGAGTTATTTTAGTTAGTTAACGAGTTAATACCGACTTAATCCTGAGTTCATCATCTCTACTAATACAATGTATGTCATCAATACAAGTATATGTATAACAAGCCAAGAGGAGGTCTTATTCAAATTAATTTGGTTGGTCATTTCAAGAGTAATTTAGACATCAACTTATAATTCTCAAATACAAATTATATAATTATAATAATACATGTTCAAATTCAATGAATATGTATAATTATAATTTCATATATATATACATACATGCATGAATCTCACAATAAAATAAAATAAAAGTCATAAAAAACATTAATGTCATATATATATAATTACAATTAAATTATTTTGATAAACAAAAAATATGTATAAAAATAGTCCGTGTCTCGCATGGATTCCAAGCTTGTATTCATAATTATTCCAAACTTTTTATATTCTTGTATTATTCTAAGAATGTACGTGCATGTATTAAAAATATATAAAATATTTTTTTGTATACATCTAACTCTTTAATTTATGTTCAGGTGTATTACTAACATTTATGCTATACTATTTATACTAAAATTGTAGTCCCTCCGTCCCAAATTAATTGCTCAATTTTAACTTTTTAAAGTCAAATTGACCATTTTTAAAACTAATCTTTTTACTATTTTTGTTAAAATATAGGTGAAGAGATTATAACCAAAAGAAAGTATATACAATTTATTACTAACTCCAATTTTTATAATCTTAGAAATATATTTATATATGCTTAATTATTAATTCTAAAAATAGTCAATTTAACTTAAAAAAAGTTAAAACTGAGCAATTAATTTGAAACGGAGTGATAATACAAAATATTACGCATCATAATTTTAAATTGTATTATCCATGCTAAGCCCCGGCCGGGTTATCAGTCTGGTAAAACCAACTAAACCCATTTTTTACACGCGAGGCCTAGATAGCATCCATGTTTGTGCCACATATCGAGCACCCACGCAATATCTTGCTGAATATTAGAACTATATATGAATATGATTTTTGTCACTGCAAATGCTATTGTTCATTATTTACGTTCATACATCTTAATAAACATTTATAATTTAGAGACTGGCCATATAATAATGAGCATAATGAAATATATATATACTGACTGATATCCGCTTGAACATCAATTAAAAACTAAACAGTAAAGATCAAAATAATCATACAAAATTAAGAGACAATTCTTACTCGGTTTCTTTTCCGAAACACAAACATTAGCCAAAAAAAAAAAGGAAACTAAAATTACCAATGCAAGAAAGGTGAGTACTGTCTGGTTTTCCGTACGTAATCAGTTATTCTTAGGCGGGTGGTGTCTTGGTCCATGGTAATCTGCATTAAAAGCTACAAAACCAGACACATTCTTCTCCTCATCGGAAAGAAGACGACTTCTAACTCTACGCTGACATTTTGCTAACCCTTCTTCAAGTTTTCCGCTTGCACTTGTACTAATCCCTCCACTTGCACCTTCTCCTCTCACCATCTCTAGACGACTGCTTATGCCCATCATTTTTCGGCTTCTCAACCTGTTTTCTCTGGCACCAAGATCACGGACAAGTGCCTACAAGAAATTTAATTAATTGTTCATCAACAATTGTATATATATATATATATGTTATCAGATATACTAATTATGTACCATTATGTTATACAGTACTCAAAAACAGGAAGAATTACCTCTTCACTTGAAACAACATTGCGTCCTTCAGCTAAAATATTATTCCCATTTTGAAAAATAAATAATAAATTCCATTATTAATGTTGTTAGATGGAATTAAATAATTAGAAACAGCAGAATTATATTGTATGAAGGAGATATGCATGCGTGTATACCTTTGTAAGGAAGTGCTGTTAAGAGCTTTCCGGTAATCACAAAGAAGAGAATGAATGATGAGATTAATAACCTCAAGGGCACCTGCAGCATTGTACGTACGTACTTCTATTAATTCCTCCTTTGTTTCTTGGGCACAAATGTCCGTTGTTTAAAGTTTAAACATGCATCTAACTAACCAAAGAGGAGTATAACAACGGATATCACGTGGAATTTATAATATATATAGAGAATGGAAGCACACAATTAATATATAGTCAAAGATATGGTCCAGAATATCAAAAAAATATACATATCCATGTCAAAGCTATGGACTTAGCTAGCTAGGATTCCAAGTTAAGTGTATAGTATTTCCTTCAATTTTAAGTTTAATTTCTTGAACAAATTAAAATGGGGACCAGTGTAGTCGTGTAGAGAGAGTTGTACATGAACATTCGTGTCAACCCATGTGTTACTCATCTAAAAAATTACCCTGACAAGGATCTCGAGACATTTTAGTAGCGTATGTAGAATTTCAAAGGTTCCACTAGAGACTCAAAATAGAAATGAAGGAAAATGTGCCGGTCGAGGTTTATAGTGTCATTAATTCCCCGCTTTTTCTCAAATTCTCAACATTGCATATTCTATTATATATACTACTCTCTCTCTCTCTGACGACTGACTATATATATATATATATTCTACAAAAAGAATTTTATTTATAAAAATACATTTATAAACTTTAAGATTATAGGAGTAGTATTTGTTTTATGTTTATCCTATATTTAGTTCACGTATGTAGTAATTGTGGTCAGCTGCATGGTAATGATATTGATGTAAGCTTAAGATATTGTGTCATTTTTGTAAACAAATTAATGTTTAGAGATAATGCCATAAATTAAGTCATAATTTTATTTTTTTTCTGAAAAACGAGAAATAAATATGAACAATTATTTATTTTCTCTCTAAAAATACAGATAGGAGTAAAAAAGAACCTAGGGAGAGTATATATATTTGTATATGTGCGCGCGGGAGGGGGAGAGAGAACAAGTTCAAATTAAATAAGGTAGCTTGAATTAAAATATTCGAATAGTGTACGTAGTTTACAAGAATGAAAAGTAAGTGGGTTGAGAGTGTTAGGGGATCAGAGATGTGTATTTGCGTGGAAAGGAAGATACTCCATAGTAGTAGTATATTACAGGGTGTTGTGTGCCTGTCTGCCGCCACACATTCAACGAGAAGAGCTTTTGCTTAGCTTGCCGATGTCAATTCGGTTTTCTATGTGTTTTTTTTTATATATAATTAAAATATATATTGGGGGCTAAAATTAATCAATTCCCTATGCACATACATACACATATTAGTACTAAAAGATGATTTCTGGTCACATGTAAGGTTTCTGCATATACCGATGATATGTGTACATGAGAGAGAGAGTTGAAGCGAGTTTTTTTTTTCTTTTTTTTTTAAGTTTGAACGATAGGGTATTCACAGTACATTTTACGTATTAATTGAGATTAAATTTTTCTTTAAATGATCTTAAAAATATATTTCTACATCAGTCTGATGCATTTAAAAATTGAATAATAATTAATGACCCGAAGTTTAAACTCAAAAAATCAAATAAGAGAGCAAAATTGCTTACCTACCAGGCGAGTTCAGCCCAACAAAAAAGAGGTTCCTAAAGAGAGAAACCCTAACTTGTGGTTGTAGGTTACTCGCTTATACGCTAAATTCTGAGTTTGCGTTTCATACTTACGATGAATACGAGACTATGCATGAACATTATAGCATCGATGGAGGAAATTAGTATATTGTTATTTATTACTAGCTCCCTTCCACAAATAGAATTTTATCGTTTTAATATTTTTGTAGTCAATTTGTAAAATTTTAAAATAAAAATTAATGTGTACTTTGATTAATGTAATAGTTATTATTGTAAGCTACTTAAAAGATGTTACAAAATACAAAATATATTGTTATTTTAAAAGTAACAACAAAAATTAAATTTTAGAACTTAATTTGCATATTAATCAGAATTACATTTAAATAAGACTTTTTGTGTGCGAAGGGAATACTTATTTTTCTTGTATTGCTTTTTCCACGATTATCTCTTTTGTTACGTGGATTTGCACTTGCACATAATAGAATGCAGAGCTCATAGTATTTGTTCCCACAGTAAAGACGAGAGGAGAGGAGATCATAGATAAACTACATTCAATGGGCCATACCTATATCCAAATTAATTGCTGGGCTTATCTTCCCTAAGACTATGCAACAAAGAAACTGATCAATAAGAAAAAACATGTGGGTCTTTAAAATAATGAAATGCCACTAGAGTACTAGGCTTTCTCGCTGGCTCTTAATTTATATAAGTTCTATATACCCCAATTATACAAGAGACATTAACAACCAAGGGGGAGAGAGAATATATGACATGGTAATTAAAGTGTTTTTCAGGCACTAGTAAAATAGTAGAAGCTCAAATTGCTAGAGATGACCAATGTCTTTTTGATTCAGATAAGCTTCTGGTTTGCTACTTTTATGTATTGGTGAGATGTGTTCTTGAGTTATGTTTTGGTAGAGCTGATCTGAGGTTTGTTTGAAATGGATATTTATTCATATATCCCATCAGTTATGGGCCCCATATATATATATATATATATATATATATATATATATATATGGTTCTAGCTAGCCAGTCTCCTCAAAATTTTCGACCGAGCTAATCAAAATGATCCAAAGTGATCTAACAAGAATATTACACGGTTCTTTTTGTTTTCGTATTGAAATTTTTTCAATTTTATTTATTTACCCGTACAATTTTTTATTTTGTTCAAGAGTACTACAACCTTTTTTCTTAAATTTACGACTTTAAAGTTGACGGCATTGGCCAGCAAACATGCATGTTAATATGATGGCTCCCAATGAAATTATGGTAGCCACTGGCCAGACCAGAGCTCGCATATATATATAAGCCAGATATATACTCATGAGTAATTACTAATAAAATTGATGAAACGGAAAGCCACAAGACTTGCCTCTGGCATGAGGGCCTGATGCCCTGCCGGGGACTAAAATTTGATGAGAGAGGGCCAAGTCAAGTCAAGTGGCATTGGAATTAATTTGGTGGGAAGATCAACTAATTTGAAAACTAGATAAGTATATAACAATTAAGATGAAATATCTGGCTAGCAATTAATAAAGGTACGCAGTAAACGTGTGATTATGAAATGTTTCCTCTACTTTACTATTTTAGACCCACACTTCAATCATTCATCCTCTCCCACGGGAGCATCATATCCCTTTTGCTTTCTTATGGGCCCTTGCTCATTTTTCATCACATAAACTTCCCTTATACCATCAACACCTTTCTTTTTCTCCTTTTTATTTGAAGGTTCTTGGGCAATTAATTTGTCTGATCGACACAAATATCGATAATTTAATTTTAGTTATGTATATATATACATGCACAAATTATATGTGTGTGTATGCGATTAAGAAAATATGTAGTCTGATTGTGGCTGTCAATTAAAGAGAGTTGTGACAACCGCGCAAAATCAGGTAGTTTTGATTATAAAATAGTAAAATGGAAAAAAAAATGTTATTAATGAAATTGGTAAAATGACAAGATTACCATGAAATGTCCCATCGAGGACGAGTTGTGACAACCACATCCATGTAATCCCATGTATCATTGTAAACATCCATATTCCTTTTCATTGATGTTTTCTTTAGCCTGAATAGCTGTGTACTTATAGGTGTGCCAGCTTCTTGTTTTTCATTTTCTGTTTTTTGTATCCTGAATTGAGTGAGGCCATAAAATCAGTTGAAAAATCGCAACTTGAAGGCTTCTGATTTCTGAATGGGAGCTACAACATCATCCATAGCGGCCAAACTTGCATTCTTCCCTCCAAAATCATCATATAACATAGATGTCGATGAACAAACTGGAAAACTTAGACTTATTGGTGTTCCTCAGGGTGAAAAGGCTGAAGTATCCAATCTACAAACCAAGAGGGGCCATTCCATAACTGCGGTGTATGTGAAGAATGCATCAGCAAAATTGACAGTGCTTTACTCGCATGGAAACGCTGCCGACATAGGCCAGATGTTTAAATTCTTAACTGAACTATGTGATCAACTTTGTGTCAATGTCATGGGGTCAGTCCATATTACATATGTTGCATAAAAACAATAGTGTGCTTGTGAAATTAATGTATATGATATCGGTACAGTTTTTGGTTACAGATTTGAATGCTTGTTCTTGATTTACAGATATGATTATGCTGGTTATGGACAATCCACTGGAGAGGTGTGCCATCCATTCTATAGAAAACATTTTCTAACATGAAACTGCCGATCAAATTAAATTAGTATAAAAATTCAAGTTGGTTTTTTAATTTAAGCCATCTTATCTTATATGCTTATTTTTTTTTTCAATGTTTATTTATGGTTAATATTAGCTTACAGTCCATCTATAGCTTGATTGCTTCTCTGCCTCTCTTATCTTTTATAGTTCTAAAATTGAAGTTTTTGCTCTTTCTTTTTCCTCATTTAATTTTTATGTGGAATACTTTATATTTTAACCAACTGGCTGAACTCTGCTTATATTGCTGATACAATTATTTCATGTCAATTAGCCTAGTGAACAGAACACATATGCTGACATAGAGGCTGCATATGAATGCCTTAAGGAGACATATGGAGCGAAAGATGAGGACATTATATTGTATGGTCAATCAATTGGAAGTGGACCAACCATGGAGTTGGCTATGCGGTTGCCTGGGTTGAGGGCTGTAATACTTCAGAGTGCAATACTTTCAGGCCTTCGAGTCATGTACCGTATGAAGCGAACACTTTGGCTTGACATATACAAGGTTTCTTCACTCCCCACTTGACAAGTGAACAGAATTTCTTAAGATTTGGAACTTTTTATTATTTATGTATTTAATTATTTATTTAAGATCGCCCATGTTTTTCTTTTGCAGAATGTTGATAAAATTCAGTATATCCACCGTCCTATTCTTGTAATCCATGTGAGTCCTCTTATCCTTTGATTTGTTGTGCCCGTTACATTCCATAAATAAAATGGAATAAAGAGCCTATTAACTTGTGTTTGACAGGGAACAGAAGATGAAGTTGTGGATATATCCCACGGTAAGCGCCTTTGGGAGCTTTGTAAGGAAAAGTACGAGCCTTTGTGGCTTACAGGAGGGAATCACTGCAACTTACAGGTCTTCCCAGAGTTCTTTAGGCATCTCAAGAAATTTAAATCAGCCATTGAGAAGCTGCCATGTCAAAGTAGTGGACTGGAGAGAAGTATAATCACTCAACCAAAGAATATGGATCAAATTGAGAAGTCCAGGCTAAGCATTAGCTGCATAGAGAAGTACTCTAGGCCTAGCATTGGGCACAGAGAGATTTTGAGGCTAAGCATTGACAGCAGAGAGAAACCGAGAGCTAGTGCAGACAAGAGGGAGAAATCAAGAAAGAGCGCGGATTATTATTCTGGGAAAGCAAGAAATAGCACTGATCAATCCGAGAGAGGGAGGAACAGCATTGACCGGTTAGATAATTAAATTATTAAATTTTATTTTTTTTTTAAAAACCCTTTAAGGCGCCATAGTTGCACTTGGGTATTTTTTGAATATTGGTGTTCTATTTTCCTGACATTTAGTACTGGATGATGGCAGGTTAGGAGATATGATGAGATCGGTAGCACTGTGCAATGTCGATTGTCTGAAGCAGACGGTTACACAGGACTGATCCATGCACAAACTGTTAGCTTTCGTTTTCGTTTTCAATTCGCTGGCTGATGATTGCTTGGTGTGCTTGCTGATCATATACCAATCTAGTTGGCTGTTGGTATCCGAATTTCCTTGGTGCTTATAGGCAGTTTGAACAAGTTACATAACAATGTCATGTCTTGTGCCTAATGAACCGCATAGCCAGCTTTTCTTCCAAGACTGCTGGCCAAAGCCAAATGTATTCTTTTTGTGTTTCCTCTTTCTCCAATTTCTTATATATGATTTTGAGTAAGCTTTGGTTTGTCATGCATGTAAATAGTCTTTAGAGACAACAAGAATAGGGTGTTAAAAATGACTTCCAATATGTTCAATTTTACCTACCAAGGTAAAGAACTAATTAATGATTCGTAATCAAGTGAATGCTGTCCCATGGACACAATAAAGTTAACATATGGCCCTTTATGGTTTGACCGAACAAATTGTATGGAAAAAAACACCATCATATTCATATATAATCATAATGTAGTTGTCCTTCTATTTTCATTTTCCTAATGATCACCACCAACCTTAACTACTAACTAGTTTCAAGCTTTCACTTCTTTCTTTTCTTCCGTAGAATATTTGATTTTTGACCTGCATGAAAGAAAACAAGATCAAGCCATGATTTTTGTTCTATTTCCTTTTAGAGGATGCTGGATCTTATGTCGAGTTTAAGGTTTTTCCTTTTGTTTAGGCCACTGTTTTTCCACTCCTGAATAGCTTCTATGACTATATTATTACCACTAGAGCTTGAGGGGGTGTTGTTAGAAAGAGCACTTTGATTAGTAAAAGTATTACAAAAATTGCCTCTTACTAAGGAAGAGCGAAATAATAAATGTCAGATCAATCAGACCCGCATTACCATGCCATGGCAAAATAATTGCACCCCTACAATCGGGTCTATTTATATTTACCAATAACATGATTATGAATCTATGATGGAGTTTGTTCCACAAAATGTACTAGTTTTTCCCTGCTTCAATCTCTGTAATATAAACCCGCAAAGAAAGACAGCTAGGTTCAAAAGATTTATTCATTTAAAAAAAATTAAAAATTTAGTGTTGATTTTAAAACCCAAAAGAGTTCTTATAAGACATGTACTTTGTCAATTTCTAGGCCTATTAAATTCTTGTTAATAATAACTCTATTATTAGTAATCCGTAATTTTGTGTTACATTTTTTTTCTTTTTTTCTGTTCTTATAAATTTAATTATATTATTATTATTTTTTATATATTATATATTTTTTATTTTTTAATTTAATCCTTTAAATTTTATAAAATTTTATTTTACTTCGCATAATTTACGCTGCCATCCGATGCTAGTTCTTAGTCCCTCCGTCCCAAATTAATTGTTCAATTTTGACTTTTTTTATGTCAAATTGACTATTTTTAGAATTATAAAAATTGGGGTTGGTAATAAATTGTATATACTTTCTTTTGGTTATAATCTTTTCACCTATATTTTAGCAAAAATAGTAAAAAGATTAGTTTTAAAAATGGTCAATTTGACTTTAAAAAGTCAAAATTGAATAATTAATTTGGGACGGAGGAAATACAAGACATGTACCTTTGTCTTTTTCTAAGCCATTTAAATTCTTATTAACAATAACTAACAAGGAGTAAAACTCTTTTAGGCGGATATGAAATTTAACATAAAAATTAAATATTAGTGTATTTGAATTTTATTTATTTATATTTGTACCCACTAATAAGAGTCAAAATATAAATAAGTAAAATTCAAATAAACTAATGCCAAATTTTTATATTCACGTATAGTTTTTGTAAGGAGTATTATTTTACTTATTTTTCTAATAAAAAAGAAAATAAGGAAAAGGGAAAATATGAAGATATTGTTAGTTGCTGAGATGGCAGCATCTGCACCTTATAATTCCACCCGAAAACTTCCAAACAAACGTCACACCCTACCCCCATTGTATTGCTCTTTCTAGAACCCTCTCTCTCCCTCTCCTTAAACCCTCCCCCATTTCACAAGGGTTTTTAAACACGTTATCTCATCTTCGCCTCTCACCTAAACCAAACTCAAAAAGTATCGTATCAAAAGTGCTTTTGGGATTTTCTTTGTAGGGTTAAAATTAATGGCGCCTGTTCTTAGTCGAAGCATTACATCTGCTTCTGTTGCTTCACTTCCTTCATTTTCAGCCAAAAATGGGACCAATAATAAGGCGTTGAATTTGAGAAGTGCTTTCTTACCACAAAATGGGTTCAGAAATAACTTTTCTTGCACAGGGTTGAAGTGGAAGGTGGAGAGGAGAGACAATCGAGTCGTGGTGCGGTGTGAGGCTGCCGTTGCTGAGAAAGAAGCTGCTGAGACTTCGGACGGTGAGACCCACGAGTACCAAGCTGAGGTGGGTTTATTTTCTTTATATAATTCTATAATTTGGGGGTTTAGTGCAAAAATTGGTTTTTAATCTGTTTGGTTGATAAGAATTATTAGAATGATAGAATGAAAGAAATTTGGAAGATTGTAGCATGGGCGTTTTCAATTGGGACACGAAAATGCGTTAACTACTTTTCCGTGGTTTTTATCTTGGGCTTACTGGTTTTCTTTTCTTGAGGTTGGCTTTTTTTTTTGCTGATGAGAAAGGTAGGAAACAGAAAGGAATTTCAATGTTTATGTTTGGTTTTCTCTGTTTATTTTTGGTCTTTAGGCTTTCTCTGTTTTGGAATCACACCCAATGAAATAAGATTTACCATTTGTTACATAATTGTCGGCTCCTGAATTGATTGGCTGATGGAATAGGACATAGTTTTTACTGAGAAGCAATAAAAATTATATCTTTGAAAAATTTAAGATTCTGGATTCTAAATTGAGCTGGGTTAGTTTTCTTTGGCTAGAGTGTGTTTTGAAAGCTACATTTATTTCCTCAATTATTCAGTGCTCTCTATTTCTGTTCAATTGTATGTTACTGACTTCCAGGGGATCTTTCTCGCGAATTCTGATTGAAGACTTTCAACTCTGTTTGCAGGTCACTCGCCTGCTAGATTTGATAGTTCATAGTCTATACAGCCACAAGGAAATTTTTCTTAGGGAGCTTGTGAGGTGAGAATTTTAGTAATTATCTGTTAGTTTATTGTTTTTTGATGATGCCATTGTTGTTGATTTTGCTAGTTATTTAGGAAGAAATTTTGATATGTTCTATGTAATGCATATTACCTTTTGTTATTGTGGCTGTAGATGTACGAAACAGGTGCCGCCTTGTTCTTTCCAAAGTTATTTCAAATGTACAGTCCATGTGCATTTGGTTGTTTGTGTATAGGCATATTTTTTGTGCAATTCTATAATTATGAGACTAAGAAATTTTTTGGTTCAGAAAGTGGCAAATTTCCCTCGGAAATATTTGTTGAGTTGCTGTCTTCTTTTGTTTCAGTAATGCAAGTGATGCTCTTGATAAGTTGAGATTCTTAAGTGTTACTGAGCCTTCTTTACTTGGAGATGCTGGTGAGCTAGAAATCCGTATTAAAACTGATCCAGACAACGGGACCATCACTATTACGTAAGCTATAACTCGTTGGCTTTGCTGCATACTTCTTTGATAAATACAAGTGGTTGTGTTAACTGGCTTTCTATTGTTCGCAGAGACACTGGTATAGGAATGACCAAAGAGGAGCTCATTGACTGTCTGGGAACTATTGCACAGAGTGGTACTTCAAAATTCTTGAATGCTCTTAAGGTACTCGATTGTTGACGAAACTTTAATTAGTTGATCAATGGCATTGAAATAACTTTAAGACCCGTTTCTTGTTATAGGAAAACAAGGATCTTGGAGCAGACAATGCTTTAATTGGTCAATTTGGTGTTGGGTTCTATTCTGCGTTTTTGGTTGCTGAAAAGGTGAAATTATAGCATTCCAGCATAAGTTATGGTTAATTGAGAAGTACAATATGGTTTTCCTCAGTTGAGTACTAATTGCAAGTACTTTAATATCTCTCATTGATTAGGTAGTAGTCTCCACAAAGAGCCCAAGATCAGATAAGCAATACATTTGGGAAGCAGCAGCTGAAAGTAGCTCTTATGTAATTAGGGAAGAAACTGATCCTGAAAAGATCCTACGCCGTGGAACACAAATTACACTTTATTTGAAGGTACTGTATTTTTGTTTGCCTTGTGAGTCTTTCTTTCTTTCTTTCTTTCTTTTCTTTTTTTTGGAAATACAGCTGAGTCAACAGTAACTGTGTAGGTATAGGACATATCAACACCATGTTGTTTGAGGTCAAGTATAATGTGGAAGCTGTAATTAATACTAATTTATTTAACTAGGTAGCAAGAAATTTGAGTAGTACCTTTCTTTCTTTAAAAGCAATATGGAATTGCTTTGAGAGACACTGAAATTCCTTTGCTTAATCTAAGTGGGAGTTTTTGGAACTGTTTCATATTTTCTTTTCCTGGAGACCGATAGCAACTAACACTGACACTGTCTTCTTGCAGCCTGATGACAAGTATGAATTCTCAGAGCCTGCTAGGATCCAGAATTTGGTGAAGAACTATTCACAGTTTGTTTCCTTTCCCATCTACACATGGCAAGAAAAATCAAGGACTGTTGAGGTGAGGGTTCTTCTGTTGTCATAAACACAAACACTTGCATTCAATTTGTCAGTTTTGTGCGTGTGCACGGTGCATGCATTGCCTGTCTTAAGTCACATAGAAACATATATTGCATCTTAGTTATATTATGTTCGCAGAGCTGCTTTGTATTTGAGCAATGCTGGTTTAAATTTCTTCTTATGTTTATTGGCTTATGTTGGTAAAAGCTTGCCAGTTGTGGTCTCTGCTTTAGTGCTCTATCTTGAACAGTTGATTGTAAATGTGTTAGGATGGCAATTTGAACTTTTCCCTTTCTCTGCTCAGATACTAGAGTTGAGCCTTGCTTGTTTGATGCTCTTGAAAATTATTGCAGGTAGAAGAGGAGGAAGAACCAAAAGAGGGTGAGGAAGCGAAACCAGAGGTAATAATGGATTCCTATGTCACTTGAATTTTGTATTCTCATTTTAAATGGCATTCAATTATGTGCTTCTGCTTCCCAGGAAGAGAAGAAAAAAATAAAGAAGACTAAAACTGAGAAGTACTGGGACTGGGAATTGGCCAATGAAACAAAACCAATATGGGTGAGTTGCTGAGTTTAAGATATATATACAGCAGGAAAAGTCCGTGGTATTCCATTTTGACCTTTCTTACTCTAAATTGAGTTGCGTGCTGATTCTGAATTACTTTGCTTACTCTTGTTTTATTTTATATGCGTCGGCTTGTAGATGAGGAACCCGAAGGAGGTTGAGAAAGATCAATATCAGGAATTTTACAAAAAGACCTTTAATGAATTTTTGGATCCGCTAACATACACTCACTTTACAACAGAGGTACTTTTTGTGTATTTTGGATTGAATGCCAGGCGATTTTTGAATGGTGTTCAATAAATTACTGTTTTTGCAACTTGTGTAGGGTGAGGTGGAGTTTAGAAGCGTTCTGTATATTCCTGGAATGGCACCCATGAACAATGAAGACATCACAAATCCCAAAACAAAAAATATACGTCTCTATGTGAAGCGTGTATTTATATCAGATGATTTTGATGGTGAGCTGGTAAGTGTTACTATAATAACTTAAGAACCACAGCAATATTAAGGATCAGTTACAGAGTAGGATATAAAAAAGCCCGTTAATTGTGGCTCTGCCTGATGAAGCTTGCATGAGTAAACTTCAATTTATCCATCGGAATTTACCAAATCTCATGTTCGATTGTGCAGTTTCCAAAATACTTGAGTTTTGTGAAGGGTGTGGTGGATTCAAATGACCTTCCTCTTAATGTTTCACGAGAAATCCTTCAGGAAAGCCGAATTGTAAGGCCAAACTTTGGTTTTTGTTTTCTATTGTTTTCTGTCTGGAAATTTGCAGTACAAAAATAATAATTTTCTGACTTCTGAATAAGTTTTGCAAATCAAGGTGGTTAGGTTTATATTCTTAGGTTTTTGTTTTTGTCTTCTTTAAATTCAGGTAAGGATAATGAGAAAGAGACTTGTCAGGAAAACATTTGACATGATGCAAGATCTGGCTGACAGTGAGAATAAAGAGGTCAGTTTAGTCGAGCATATGTTACCTTTGCCCTCTACCAGTTAAATTTTTAGAACTGGGAAGTTAACCAATTGATTTCAGGATTACAAAAAATTCTGGGAGAACTTTGGTAAATTTGTCAAGTTGGGATGTATTGAAGATTCTGGAAATCACAAGCGGATAACACCACTACTCCGATTTTACTCTTCTAAAAGCGAAGAGGATTTGATAAGTTTAGATGATTATGTTGAGAACATGGGTGAGAACCAGAAAGCCATCTATTATTTGGCAACAGACAGCCTGAAAAGTGCCAAGACTGCTCCTTTCTTGGAGAAGTTGGTCCAAAAGGACATCGAGGTACGTATGCACTTCTCTAGAGTAAGGTTACACTAGATGATAAAAGTCGATGTTGACATAGTTGTGTTGGACTTTTTGTTTCAAAGGTGATTGCTTAGTACAATTCATATGTACATGCCTATGAATTGATTGTATATGTAAATACATTTTACAGCCTCTGTATTCTGTATTGCTGATTCACAGGTACTATATCTAGTGGAGCCTATAGATGAAGTTGCCATCCAGAATCTACAAACATATAAAGAAAAGAAATTTGTTGATATCAGCAAGGAAGATTTGGAGCTTGGTTAGTTGTAACTATAATACTTCAGTTAGTGGCAGTCTGGAAAAAAGCACTGCTGCTTACTTTGATTATTCGTGGTGCTCTCAACATGCATCTTTTTCTTACAACCATTGGATATTATGACAGGTGATGAGGATGAGGTCAAAGAAAGGGAAACTAAGCAGGAGTACAACCTTCTTTGTGACTGGATAAAGCAACAGCTTGGTGATAAAGTGGCAAAAGTTCAAGTCTCAAACCGCCTAAGCTCTTCCCCCTGCGTCCTTGTTTCTGGCAAGTTTGGGTGGTCTGCCAATATGGAGAGGTCTGTTAGCGTCTCAAGTCTTTGTATGCTTGTAAATTATTAATGCAGCCTTTTTGTATGTTTGTAAATTATTAATGCAGCCTTATTTATTGATCTAATTTCCATTGGAGGTTTTCCAGTAAGCTTTGTTTTCTTTTATAGGTTGATGAGAGCACAGACTCTTGGAGACACTTCAAGCTTGGAGTTCATGAGGGGAAGAAGAATACTGGAGATTAATCCTGATCATCCAATCATCAAGGACCTGAATGTAAGTTTTCTGAGGAGATCCGAGTCAGTAGATTTCAGTTGGACTTTGTTTCCAAATAATAATAAAAAAAGTATATAGCGTAGATGTTAGTTATATGATTTAACTAGGAACTTGGATGAATAAAGAGTTTGGTTTGACTGGAAACTTATTGTGTGATAAATTACAATGGACTGGAAAAACATTGCACAGATGTATAGCAAACATAATAATTTACGCAGTTTCTTGGAGGTTGAAAACACTGAAACCTTGAGCTCTATAATACATTTTTGTAGTGCAGAAATTAGAAAACAACCCCCCCACCCCCCCCCACACCCCCCCGCCCCCCCCCCCCCCCCCCCACCCCCCCCCCCCACACAATTTTTTTTAAAAAAAAAACCCCCAAAAAAAGAAGAAAAAATCCCCCATTTTCTGTCTCCTACCAGGTTATATTCACATTCCTCTATACTAGGACTTCCTGTTTGAGATATGCAGGTTTGAAAGGAGAACAAATTAGATCAAAAATATCTTATAAAATGATTTTGGGTCGGCGGTCAGTTGCTTAGTGTGATTATATACTTGATTGATGGTCTTGAACTTTCCACTTTTCCATTAAAAGACGATACACCCATGTTCAGAGTTTGCTGTTCAATGTTGACATAAAGTCAAAAACAGTCTGTTCCATATGACTTACTAGGTTGTGTGTGCCTATATCTTTTGCAGGCTGCATGTAAGAATTCACCTGATAGCACTGAAGCCACTAGAGCTGTGGACCTGTTATACGATACAGCATTAATCTCCAGCGGATTCTCCGTAAGGATGCAACACAACTTTCCCATTTCTTGTTGCATGCATCAATTCAGTTGTGCAATTAGGGGCTTACAATGTGTTTCTTCTTGTCTTTCTCTTTGTTACACATGCAGCCTGATAGCCCAGCCGAACTGGGAAACAAGATATATGAGATGATGGCCATAGCCCTTGGAGGAAGGTGGGGCAGATCGGATGATGGTGAAACAGATGCATCAGAAGAGAATTCTACCGAATCAGATGCAAGCTCTATTGAAGCCCCTGAAACTGAAGTTGTGGAGCCATCGGAAGTGAGAACAGAGACTGATCCTTGGAGTGCTTGATAGTTTATAGAATTCTTTTTCTCATATGAAGATTTTAGTGGGAAAGGAACGTTTTTGCTAAAAAATTGTAGGTGCAGTAGTTTTGAATAAGTGTATTTTTGGTGTTGAATTTTTATTTACATCTGTTTTGTTATATGAATAACGTTAAATTAAACAACAAGTTAATGCCAATATTTTTCAAAGTACTTCCATATTTAGAAGGTAGTTTACGAGGAAGGAAGAGAAAAAGCTCGTTCTCTCTTTTTCTTACGAAATGAAATAATAAGGGAACTTTTTAGCTCAAATAATACTTGTTCTCTCTTTAATGAGAAGCTCAAAGAAACACATTATTTCCCCCCACCCTCTCTTTTCTTTTCTTTTCCTCCATTCATTCACATACAGGAAAGCTTTGCATAACATAGATTTTAATTTAATAATTGTATGCATTTTATGCCACTAAACATAATCTTCTCAAAATTAATGGTAAAAAAATTCCTATGGAATATATATATATATATATATATATATATTTAAAAATATAAATGAAATCAACAGTTACCACTTGATGTGTTCTATCAATTACAAAAATATTTTGTTTCAAAAATTACAAAAATATTTAATAGTAAAGTTACTTTTATTGATATTGATTTTTTTATATATATAAAATATTTGATCATTACTAATAAAAATGACACAATGAATATATATATTTTTTTAAAAAATAATAAAAGTAATTAAAACAAACAAGTAGCACATATGGCAGTATAGCAGTTACGTGGCTTGTTGAGAATTTAAAATACCTTACATACCTCTTATTTTTTTTACAACAAAAATAATAAAAATAAAAATGATGGAAGTAAATCCGACCCGAATCTGAAGGCAGCTAGCAAGCCTGTCCTTAACGGGTCAGGTTCTGGGAAACCTGAAAGAGATACTGTTTACTTCATAGGCCGCGAGAAACATTGGTTTTAAGGAGGGTTTAAGGCGGCGACACCCTTTAATTCCCTCACATCATACTCGTTATTTTTCGTTTCTCTTGATTCACAGCTCGCCATAAATTTCCCATACTTTGATGTCCATTTTCCATTTTCTTTGCGTAAATTAATCCATTGCAAGATGTGGAGAAGTTTTTGCAATAAATCTTCTTTAAAGAAGTTGAAATTTTCCTCTGATTCCTGTTCTGTCTTACCTTCTTCTAGCTCTCTATTATTTTCACAAGATTCGACCTTTGTAGAAAATGTTAGACCGAGTGAGGCCCAAAACCATATAAATTATTTTCACCCAGAACGGGATTTTGTACGGATTGGTGGATTGCATTCTCAGATAAAAATAGGCAATTCTAATTTCGGGTTTTCGAATAACACATTTAGTTTTTCAGGGTCTTATAAAGGTTATGCTAGTGTTGCACAGGCAGTTGTTTCTACAGAAGATGAAGATGATGAAGTACACGAATTATTGCAGGAAATGAAGAAAGAGAATAAGGTGCCCCCAAAATTAGTGGGGGGAATGGGGCAAGGAAAGTACGCTATGCTAAGGAAAAGACAGATAAAAATGGAGACAGAGGCTTGGGAGGAGGCAGCTAGGGAGTATCAGGAGCTTTTAGAGGATATGTGTGAGCAGAAATTGGCACCCAATTTGCCTTATATGAAGTCATTGTTTCTTGGTTGGTTTGAGCCATTGAAAAATGCGATTGTTGCTGAGCAAGAGTTGTGTATGGAAGAGAAGAATCGGATATCTCATGCTCCCTATTTTGATCAATTGCCGGCTGATATGATGGCAGTTATAACAATGCATAAGCTGATGGGTTTGTTGATGAATGGGGGAGGCAATGGCAGTTGTAGAGTGGTGCAAGCTGCTTGTCAGATAGGTGAAGCTATTGAGCATGAGGTGGGCAGTTAAGAAGTTCTCATTTATATTCATCTCCTTTTTTATAGTTGAGTTGCATTTAATTGAGTGGAAATGTTTTAGTAACATTTACCGTTTGCAATGATATATTATGCTCTTAGAGACAAAGCATGCATATTTGATACTTGGGCTAAGTTTGTTATGATCCATGCTTTGCTCTTATAACTAGTCAGTAACTATCAACTAAATATTAAATTTGTTATGTATGCATAAAAATTGTTGGGAAAATTATTTGCTGTTTCTCAATTGAGGGTCTATTTTGTTTGCTCATTCGACAAAACTCAAAAGAAGCTTATTTCCTACTATCTCCAGTTTGTATGTCGTAACTTAAAACTTTATATAGCATCTCAAATTCGTCCAAGCAAACATTTCATATGTTCTATACTGAAAGTTCAATTCTTTTGTTAGTATTTTTTTCCTTTCCATAACTCATTATCATGCACTAAGGTTGCTCGAAGATGACTCCCCAAAATTATCAATTTCAGTTGCACATAAAAATTGTGCAATTTTAGCTGTTGTGGCTTTTTCTGCTGCAGCAATATTCCATGCCTAATCTTTTCCCATGCATCTGGTATTCTCCAACCCCTTTTCACTCTTTAACACATCTTACACCTGCATGGGTAAGTCAATTTTTCTGCCAACTTAGTGCTAGTAGAAGCTTTCTTAGCACTTTGATCTTCCTTTCCGATGTCCATATGGTCAGTAATACACTCTAAAAACTTATCTTTTAAGTGAGGTACAATTTTGAGGTTGCATAAGTTGGGTTTTCTGATATTTGACCAACCACATGAATTGGCTGTAACTTTAGAAGTTTTAATTTGCATTTGAATCAGGTGTTTGCAGTGAATGTATTTAGGTCTATTTTGTTGCTGGAATATAGCTTAGATATAAAGTTTATGACTTAAATTTGGAGTTAAAAAAAGATGCACGATGGAGCCATTAATGGGTGGATTTGGATTATCTAGGTCATTAAGGTCATTGATAGTATAAGTGAAGGAGGATTTGTTTTCATATTCATATGGATCCTAGTAAAATAAATATCTGCCTTCTCTACTCTAAGCTACTCTCATTTAGTCTGTGGAGTGTCATCCACTCCAGTAATCCATCTATTTTTTGAATTGAAACCCCAAATCCTTGTATTTTAATCCTTATCTAAATGTAACTTCACTCTAAGGGAGTATAAGCAAGGGGTGGTTTTGTTTCTCTCTTACCGACTTTAGAGAAAACAGAGAGGGACTTTGTTTCTAATTGCTTGAAAATAATATGAAAAGAACAAAAATTTGCAAGTTCACATTGTCTTTCTATCCTTTATATTTCCAAGATCCATGCACAGATACGGCCAATATCATGATTAAGAAATTTTATTTAATGAATTTTTTGTTACATTTTTTTAGTTAGTGTTTCTTTACTTTGCCTACCCCCAACGAGTTTGGGATAAAAGGAGTTGTTTAGTGTTTCTTTACTTTAACTTTTTACTTAAATTCTTCCCACTTTCGGATATAAGAAAAGCTGATATGGCTGAATTTACCTCTATTTCTGCCGACATTCAGTGAAGAATGTGAAAAGAAACAGGCCTGTCATCCCTCCAGTTCAATTCTTTTTCTCATAAAACACAGAATTCAGGAAAAGAGAAAAGTAAGATCCCTCCTCACCATAATGTTCTCTTCTGCACATATCTATCTATTGACGAAGTATTTATTACATTTCTTTGTAACATTCATGAGTTTTTAAGCATGTTCCAACTTCCAACCAATATTCCTTGTTTCCCTTTAGTCTGTTCTCATGGCCTACAATAACCATCAACTATGTATCCACCCGTGTTTGTGCATGAAGTGTCAGTGCTAGATATGTTACTGACTTTTGGAAGTTCTTATATTATGCTGAAATTTGTTCTGCGCCAACAAGAAACAAAGAGCGCATATTTTCCATTTTTCTATCTATTAAAAAATAAATTCTTCATGCATATTTTTCTAAGTGGTTCTGTACCGATTAGAACATTCAATTAATTTGGCACCTGGAATGTGTGGAAGCTTATTTTTTATAATCCTTTGGGGTAATCAGGTTAGAATACACAAATTTTTGGAGAAGACTAAGAAGAAGAATGCATCTAATAAGGATCTTGGTGATGGATCTGATACTGTCACTAAAGAGCAAGAGAAACTGAGGAAAAAGGTTACCATTTTAATGAAAAAGCAAAGGCTGCATCAAGTAAGAGGAATAGTAAACGAACAGGATGATACGAAGCCATGGGGCCAGGAGGCTCAAGTCAAGGTTTGTATGTATGACATGTAAATTTTGTTATGTTCTTCTCATTATTATTATTCTCAACACTGAATATTTAAGAAGTTTTATTTCTCTATACATGGTCTCTAGGTTGGCTCCCGTGTAATTCAGTTGTTGATTGAAACTGCCTACATACAACCTCCAGTTGATCAGTTGGAAGATGGTCCACCCGATATTCGTCCTGCATTTGTGCATGATCTTAAAACTGTGGACACACAGTGAGTATAAACTTTGCTCTTCTTTTTTTTGGAAAATCTCTCTCTCCCTCTCTCTCTCTCTCCCATCACGATAAATGTATTTTTCTTTTTTGCTTAATAGGAAGGGCAGCAGGAGGTATGGAGTCATTGAGTGCGACCCACTGGTTCGCAGAGGCCTGGAAAAATCTGTAAGTATGAATGATGTACTTGTGTATGTATGATTTTTACATTTATGTTACTAGTTGGTTTCAACAGAACGAAACCTCTAGGCTTCTCCTGAACTCAATTCAACGACGACTTTTATTCGCCTTTGATCCCTAACTAGTTTGAGTAGGCTGAAATGAATCCAATATGTAAGAGTAAAACTAGAAAGGTGAGGAGAAAATAAAAAGACAAACAGATTAAAATAAGAAAAGAATAAATAAAAATTAAACAAAATAAAAGTATAGATATAGATGTAAACAAGGTAAAAAAAATACACCCACATACATAAAATACATACATACGTAAAAAAAAGAATGATAATAAAAACAAAGGGAAAAAATTGAAAGAAGGGGAGGGAAAAAGAGAAAAAGAAAGCAAAACATAAAAAGGGAAAGCGAAAGAAACTTATATTCCACAAATGTTATACTGTATAAGTTATATCCTTGAAAAAGTTATATTCCACACTGGGCTTTTACTGAACCTAACCTGACATTTAGAGTTGTTTATTTATTTATTTTCAAACATTTTTTATATTAAAAAAATTGTCTTCTGTATATATTTATATCCTTATGAATCAGTATTGTTCTAATTTCTGTTGCCCAAGCAGGCTAGACACATGGTGATTCCGTATATGCCGATGTTGGTCCCTCCATTGAAGTGGACCGGGTATGGTATCTGAGAACTTTCTTGTCTGTTAATTAAAATAATGTTAAAGAGTTACTAATTCTTTGTAGTGTTTCTATTATCCTCTTCCTTGAGGGGAGCGTGATGAACATGACCCTGCTTTATTGATGTTCTTCCATATTTTGAACCACCAGCAGCTTCTATCGTATGGGTTGTTTCACAGTACAACACTCTTTAACCTCCATCAACTGAGGTGTCTTGAAGTTAACCTAGATGGCTAGACCTATAGGTTACTGGTAGCTGGTTTGGTTAGACCTATACACACACACACGCATATTTCATCCAGAAAAGGGCCATTTAATCAATTGAGGAACTTAACGTTGCATTGGTTCAGCTGATTTACTTATTTCTTTTATTTTTCTCCTCCCTCTCAGCCCCCCTACTTAATTTATTTCAGCAGGTGATAATATTTACAACAAACAGCTATCATAGTTATCAAAAGAAAAAGAGAAACAGCTAGCTTGATCATATTGACGTATTTATTTAGGTTGAATTGCAAAACTTATCAGTTACTGTGTTTGGCTAAAGTTAATCATTTTGTAGGTATGACCGAGGAGCATATTTATTTTTGCCGTCCTATATTATGCGTACTCATGGAGCAAAACAACAACGTGATGCGGTTAAAAGAGTTCCAAAGAAGCAAATGGAACCCATTTATAAGGTTTAGTAACCTTGCGATTTATTTCTTTAACTTCTAGAGTCTGTCCTGTTTGATGATTTATTTTAAAAAATATATACGATTGGCCATGTCCTGATCCATCTAGCCGATTTGTAACTTTCACAACTCTGCAATTTATTTTGTCCAGGCTCTTGATACACTCGGCAGTACCAAATGGAGGGTAAACAAAAGGGTTCTTGGTATTGTAGACAGAATTTGGGCTAGTGGAGGCCGCCTAGCAGACTTGGTTGACTGTGAGGATGTAGGTTGCATAATTTGCATTACAAGATAAAAAAAATTCCCTTCCTTTTCTTTCATGAAAAAATATGATTCCATCTGATCCACAAAAAGAGTCTCATTTGTAGAATTTGCAAATTTAAGGACAACCCCTAAATTTATTAAGTGTTTAGTTTAGCAGTGGTGGCATGGTAATTAAATTGTGATGGTAAAGTTGAGGACGTTGTGTCATTTTATACTACCATCAAAAGAAATGACTCTTTTATTGGAACAAAAAAATTGGCAAATGGGACTCTTTTTGAGGAGGGGAGTATTTCTTGGTTAATGACATTTATCGTGTTTATATTACTTGATTATTTTGAATTCAGCCATGTATTGTTGGTTATGTAACGAATCCTTTACAATTATGGCTATTACAGGTGCCTCTACTCGAGGAACCAGACACAGAAGATGAAGCAGAAATAAGAAAATGGAAGTGGAAAGTTAAAGCAGTGAAAAAAGAGAATAGTCAGAGGCACTCACAGCGGTGCGATGTAGAACTTAAACTTGCGGTAAGCAGCTTGCTTATATAAATTCCTGAAGATCTAACAGCTGTTCTATTATTTCTTTTCCTGTTAATTTTCAGATGTTCTAATTGATCACATACTCGTTTTAATTTTGAGGGCAGGTTTCCCGGAAAATGAGGGACGAGGATGGCTTCTTCTACCCACACAATCTTGATTTCCGTGGCCGTGCATACCCCATGCACCCATATTTGAACCATCTTGGCTCTGATTTGTGTCGAGGCATCCTAGAGTTCGCAGAGGGACGCCCTCTTGGCAAGTCAGGCTTACGCTGGCTGAAAATACATTTAGCAAATTTATATGCTGGTGGTGTAGACAAGTTATCATATGAAGGCAGAATAGCTTTCACGGAAAGTCATTTGGATGATATCTTTGATTCTGCAGACAGGCCTCTTGAAGGAAAGCGCTGGTGGTTGAGTGCAGAGGATCCTTTTCAATGCTTGGCAACATGCATCAATCTGACCGAAGCATTGAGAAGCTCGTCTCCAGAGAGTACTCTATCTTATATACCTATCCACCAGGTACCATAATCCGATATTTCCGTGTGAAATTGTTTATGAGAATGTGTTATGCATGCATTATTGCTTATACTTTTGGTTTTGTATATTTGTTACAAACCCTTAAATTGAAAATGGGGTTCCATTAGAAAGGAGGTTGTAAGAAAGGAAAAAATTAGGAAAGAAAAGTAATTAGTAATCCACGTAATAAACAAGGAATAATTTTTTTGTTTCATGAACATGGAGCTATTTGTGCTTGTGAGAAAATCTTTTTAAGTTTTTGTTTACTTAGATTCCTGTACCTATTTTGTTTATTTCAGAGTCCACTTTATTTGAATGAGAACTGTGCACAAAGAAAAAGAAATGTATCTATTGCATGTCTTTTAAGAGGTACTAATTTTAATCCGATTATAGCTGTATTAACTCAAAAAATCTATGCATTCACAGTTAGTAAAATGTTGTTTGTTTAAATTTTGACCATTTTATTTTTGCTATTAAAGCAGTTTGTCGCAGTCTGTTAATGTGACCGAGTATCTGCATCACATACACATTCACATGGTTCTGCACAATTATACATGTCTTTGAAAAATATATTTATATTCACAAAAGAAATGCATGCTCCCACGAAAAGAATTTTGTGGTTACCTGCTTGAGTACTCATTGTTCTGCAAGGCATCACTCATCAAGTATAATCTGGACTTCATAGTTCATCTGATGTTAGCAACCAAATCTAATGTTTTTTGATTATGTTGTTTAAACTTGACCTGATATTTTATGTTTTGCTCTTTCTCAAGGATGGATCATGTAATGGCTTGCAACACTATGCTGCCCTTGGACGGGACAAGGTAAAGACCTCCATTTGCTTTGCTGGAAATAAATAACTTACATATTACAATAATGACCACTTTTGTAGATACATAGGAAGATGCACTCTATTTAAGTAGTAGAGAACTGTGTTGGCAGTGAAAAGTATTGCACCAAGCAGTGCTGTCCGTAGTTCTATATTTCAGACATATGTGCATATACACTACTCATCCACAAGTGCTCAGCAGTTAACATACCACATTGTGTTTTTAAAAATTTTGCTGACACAAGTAGCTGTCCATTAGCTTCTATGCGTTATATTTGTTTGAGCTCAGTTTCATATTCTTTGATTATATATGAGGGAATGGAAATTACATTGCTTCTCCCTCTACGGCCTTCTCTTATTTTCTCTCTCTTGTGAGCAGGAGGAATGGAATTTGATGTGCCCTCCTATTTTTTTTCTTCTTATTAATCCTTAAATCTTTCTGTATCTCTATATTAGTATAACTAACCAAAAAAGTCAGCTTACTTATTTAGAACCATATGTATGGAGAAATGCACATAAGTAGGCAACATAGATCTATTGAATTTTCTCCTAAGAATATGCTAAAACTTGGGAGTACTATCTCTTACTAGATTTGAGCCAGTACCAGGTACTCTTATGCCTAGCGAGTTGCGTTTCCAAATATGGTACTTTTACATTTTGGAACTCTAATATTAGCAACCCAAATATTTATTTGTTTTCTACCTCTAATTGCTCAAATATCAATTTTTGACTTTGTATTTAATCCTCAAACATCACATTTGTACTAAATTATTTCTAGAAGAAACCATTTTATTTATGCAAGTTAAAAATCTTCTCTGAATTCTGGCTTTATTGCACATTTGCACTTAGATTCTAATAAGATTTCTAATCATAAGCATCCATATAAAACTACTCCTAGTGTGCTACGTTTTAGCGCGTTTCCGTATTTGTTCCACAAACTGAAATGAACATTGATTTTAAATCTTTTGCATTGTTAATGGGATCTGGCATGTTGATCTGCCTCTGCAGCTCTTGATTCCCTTGCTCAGAACTTTATATTTGGAGAAATGTAGCAAAAAATGGGACTTTCATTTCCGGACAGGGGGGGTATTACTGTTCTGAACTTGATCTTTATACTGGAGCTATTTTTCTAGCAGCCCATGAGAATGACACTTCCACTTCCTTTCTAGTTGAACTGGAGAGACCTAAATTCTAACTGGTATCATAGAATTAAAAAGTAACCCATCCAATAGTATTTAACATCTGCCAAATAAAATAAGAACACCCCCCTAGTAAAAGCTTCTACAGCCGGTTGTGTCTAGTATTTTGTATTTTTGTATTTATCATTGAATTGCCATGTCTGTTTTTTCAGATAGGAGCAGCTGCTGTCAATCTTGTTACTGGAGAGAAGCCTGCTGATGTTTACTCTGGCATTGCTGATAGGTATGCCTTCACATAATCTTGTTATATGGGCCGTTTTTCCCTACGCAAATGGCAAGGAATCAGAAATATATTGTTTTGTTTATATAAGAAGAATGGCCTCATAATTTTTACGCACCTTCCATTGTCGAAGAGGCAGCTAATTTACAAATTGTATAACTAGAGACTAAGCAACCTGATCAATTTTTTTTGTAGAGACATAAAAAAGACAAGTTTTATAGACCAACTTTTACTGATCAGACTCACCATTAACTATTTAACAGCAATCACTGTTTCTGGCATCGTGGTTACTCGACAAGGGTATTTATGTCAGTGTTCTAAAAATCGCTAGACAGACCTAAGTGTCGGAGGGGACTCATAGCCCCTAGGCACTTTTCGATTTATTTATTGATCTCTATATTGTATATATCTGTTCATACTATATATAACATATAAAATGTAAATATTCTAAATTTGATAAGAAAAATTACCTAAAATAATCTTGTAAAGAACGACAAATTTATTTGAAGCATTGTAGAGCTTCCAAGTTTTCATTGAATAGATGCGGTGGAGAACTAATTCGGCCTAGGCGGGGGCCTAGGTGCCCAGCCAAATTGAGGCAGTAGAGATCTGCCTAGGATCTGGACAAGACCTAGAAGGTTTCTTAGCACACTGATTAATGGAACTGTTGGGTTCTGATAGGATAAGTAGTTGTGAGTTTCATATTGGTCATTCAGCCAAGCCGCTATCTGTATGCAATATATGTAATAGTTCCTTCTTTGTGTAACTAGGGTCTAGGTAATTGGATTTAGATGGTCATTACACTCGTATCCTCTTCTACCCCGATAATAAGGGAACTTGATGCAATTCCACAATCTCCTTGAGAAAGGCTTTACATCTTGGTTGATTGGTTCTACAGTTGTAGAATTTCAACTTTAATCTGCTTTGCCTTTCACTTTAGCCTTGATGGTATGAATGCTATTAATACCCTTCCCCAAAAAAAATGAAGAAATAATTTGGAGATTATTGTACGATACAGAGTCCTTGATATCATGCGTAGAGATGCGGAAAAGGATCCTGCAACCAATCCAAACGTATTGCGTGCCAGACTTTTACTCAACCAGGTATCATCATTTCGCATGTTCTTTGGCCTAAACTATTAGGCATGTGGAGTGCTTTCTTTTATATAATACTGGTAGTTTGTACAACATTTCAATGTTCTGTCTTGATTGTATCAGAAATTTCCTGTTCCTCTTCTGACATATTTTTGAATATCTTCAGGTGGACAGGAAATTAGTCAAGCAAACAGTGATGACATCGGTGTATGGTGTCACTTATATTGGTGCCCGTGACCAAATCAAGAGGAGATTAAAGGAACGTGGTGTCATTGAAGATGATACCGAGTTGTTTGCTGCAGCTTGTTATGCTGCAAAAGTAAGCATATTCAGTTGTATACAATTTTTAGCTTTGACGACTTTTGTATTTCTTTGGGTAAAGTCATAATTACATCACAGGTGTAACATGGCATAACATTAAATGTTTTTAATCAAGTTGAAAACTATGCACAACCAGGTTAATGAGTTAGTTCTCCCCAAATATTTTATATATGTATATACATACATACATAGATACATATATATACAAAAAAATACGTATATATATATATATATATGTATATGTATTTGTAGAGTTAGGCTTCAGCTAACTGCATGTCACTCTGAGTGCAGACTACCTTGACTGCCTTGGGAGAAATGTTTGAAGCTGCACGAAGTATTATGAGTTGGCTTGGTGAATGTGCAAAGGTGTGTTTTACGAACTTGAGGAGTTTACTGTATGTCCAGATTATATAGCTGAAAAGGCAATACATCCAATCAGGGGTCAAACATGCTCTATGATGACTTCTCCTATAGGCGTTGCTAAAAAATTAATACTACAATTTTATTTACTAATACATTTTCTTAAAAATTAAATAATTAATCAAGGATGATTATATTTTCCAAACTCTTCATGAATTGTTTTCCCAACATTCTATAGTGCATATGCAATAAACACTAATCACTTCTATGCGCCCACCAAGAACAAAGAGAGGAAGGGGGGGGGGGTTTACTTAGTTGATTTGCCCTTCTTTTTAACTTAATTTTTATTTAGGGGTAAATTTTAAATTTTGTTTCTTCTAAAAAAATTAATGTTTATATTGGTTTGAGAATTACATCCCATGTTTTCATTATTATAGTGTTTTATTGTTGTAGGTCATTTTCTTCTTAATTTCCACCCTTATCCTTTATGGGGTTGGAATCGAGGGTGGCTATGAGTGAATTTATTTTTTTGTTTCTTACATATATAGACATTTTGTTCTCACTTTTCCTTCTTAATTAAGTTTCTCATGCCCTTGGAGCTTTGATTACTTGGCTTATTATTAAAATGTAACCCTGAACCTGCATATCCTGTATTTAAATGACCGTCTTACTACAAATATTGTTGGGCTGACATCTGAAATGCTACACATACCTATTCTTTTTTCGACAAGTAAAAATATTTATTTAAAAGGCACCAAGGGGGTGCCACCCATGTACACAATCATAAGATAAAAATGCTATAAAGACTTCTTTGAAGTGTTTTATTTAAAGGCTGATTTAATTGAGGAACTCTAATCTAAAATCACTCATGGCATTCTTGATGCTTAACACATTGTTAACTGATTTTGTTGTAATGTATTTGTATTTTCCACCCTTTTTCCTTCTTTGTGTGGTCTGTTGGTATTAGTTTGTATTGGTCAACCGCTAAAATTGAACATACAGGTTATAGCAATGGAGAATCAGCCAGTACGTTGGGTTACTCCTCTTGGGCTACCGGTTGTGCAACCTTACCGCAAATTAGGGAGACGTCTTGTAATGTTCTGAGACATTCTAACTTCAGAAAGAGTCAATTTATTAGTTCTGTTTATGTTACTGTCCCGTTAATATTATGTCCTTTTGGATGCAGATTAAGACTTCTCTTCAGATTTTGACATTACAACGTGAAACTGATAAGGTAGCTTTCCCTCCATTTATGAGAATGTATTGATGTTCATCAGCATCCTTGTTTATTCTATGTCGTCCTTTTGTTTCTCTGGAGTTCGATCCTCTTATTTTGTTTTCTCGAACCGAGAGATCCATGAATCGGGATCTTGATGCATATAGATACAAATGGTCCAATGGGAGCAAGAATTTCCAGGAACATTTGGAACATTTCGTATGGTATCACAGCATACTCTGTATTGGAAAAAGTACAAAAAACTAGTGAAAATTTCAGTTCCAGAATTTTAAAATAGAACTCTAGAACTTTTCAGTAGTTTATCATTAATCATTTGCTTCCAGTAATGCCCATATCACATACTCCCTCTTTTTCAATATATAGGATCGTATTTGGCTTTTTGAAGTCAATTTGAGAAATTTTCAAATTCAACATTGATGTAATTCATTTCATTTTTGAAAAAAAATAATTCATTTTATTAATAGCACATTTTAAATAGTTTAGAATATTCTTACTTCTATTCACTAAAATCGGATGAGTTATATCAATTTTGAATTTGAAAATGTCTCAAATTGAATTCAAAAAGTCAAACTTGATTATGAAAGTGGTACTGAGGGAGTAGCATTATTATAAAGCATTCAAGACCTTAATCTAGTGTACTTGTTCTCTCATCATGAAAGGTCATGGCTAAGCGGCAGAGAACAGCCTTCCCTCCAAATTTTGTCCACTCCCTTGATGGCTCCCACATGATGATGACTGCCATTGCCTGTAAAGAGGCAGACTTGAATTTTGCAGGTCTTTTTGTGTTTCTCATCCATTCTTTTCCCTGAGGTTGCGTTAACGTGCACACCACTTCTATTTTTTGTAATTCTAACTATGTTTAGGAATGTTATTGTAGGAGTGCATGATTCCTATTGGACACATGCGTGTGATGTTGACAAGATGAACAGGATCCTTAGAGAAAAGTTTGTTGAACTCTATGAGGCGCCAATACTTGAGAATGTTAGTATCTTCACTCTCTTACGTTGTTCAAACTCACTCTCATTTTGCTATCTATTTTATTTCACTGTCTACTGTTGGTACTGCGCATGCTCCAGCATGTTGTTACTGTGGGACTTTCTTACCACCTTTTGTCATACTTTCAGAAAAATAATTTCACCACAGAAAACGGCGCGTCCTGCTCTGTTTCTTTGTTTCGTTCTTTAATGTTTATTTATTTTTTATTCTTAGGAACTGGAAAAAAGAAAAGAATAAATCAAATGGTACAAGATGCGCTAATAACTTGTTACCTAGCTTCATAACTAGAATTTAATTCCAGCTCTTAAATTTTCTCTTGATGATTTTTCTTTTAATTATTTGAGAGACCATGCAGATCAAATGCGGTATAGTTGGTGCTAGATATCTGAAGTTTTTTGTATACTTTTCATTTCATACTTGCATTTTTCACACTTCCTTGGTCTGTGTCTTTAACATGGAGTAGAAAATGAATGATATTGAATTTTTTGATCAAGTATCCTGAAAATTTTGTTCCTGATATTTTCAAATACTCGATGGTTACTTTTTTGTACAGTTGCTGGACGGCTTTCAGACATCCTTCCCTAACTTGAATTTCCCCCCCTTACCAGAGCGGGGTGACTTTGATCTGAGAGAGGTGCTGGAATCTCC
The DNA here is from genome assembly GCA_034770075.1 of Aralia elata. NCBI lineage: Eukaryota > Viridiplantae > Streptophyta > Magnoliopsida > Apiales > Araliaceae > Aralia > Aralia elata. The sequence continues at coordinate 3,525,635 of CM068384.1, read as the reverse complement.
CTACTTTTTCAATTAAGCAAACAAATTAATTCATCAAACTGGCATACTGTTTAGTCTTGATCCTTGGTGATTCTTTACCTCCATGAGCTGTTGGTGTGATATACATGAGCTTTAATGAAAAGGGGAGTTTCCCACTGCCATACAGTTGGAAAAGTGCATCAAGTGTATGGAATAGGTGCAGTGTCTGGGCTTCTGTTGTACATATGTTTAGAGAGAGATCTTCAATCATTTGATGTCTTCCGTTACGTTCTTGTTCAATCATTAGTGAAAGCAAGATAGCGCAAGGTGCGCATTAGTAGCTGAAAGAGCAGCAGCAAAGGATTGTTACTCCGAAGTTGATTTGATAGGTATAAAATAGAGAACATTCAAAAGTTCAGAAGAAACTCTGTGATGTACGATCTTCAACAAATGGGAAGATCGAGCATCTCCATAAAGCATTTTAGACATCTATTTCTTCATATTAATGAGGGATCTGAGTGGGTATCACCTTATTGGGAGTACTGCACATTCTATAAAGAGATGGTTTGGTGCACGTTTGTCTTCTGTCCGCTGTAATTCTAATTTTTGCTTCTTTACCAATTTTTCTTATCAAGAAAGGAGAGATTATATTATAGAATGAAAAATTACATGGGCCTATTTGGGATCCTATACCATTTATTTATTAGGATGTGAATATTTAGCTTCAAGACTTGTATTTGTTGCTACTTGTATCAGAAGACTTGTATTTGTCGTGCTGCCTTATTCTTGTATCAAGAGTTCTAATTAAAAAGAGAAAATTTTGTTATATGTGATACAGAAAACTGTTAATACTTTTCCTACTGATGTTCTGAAAGTTTACTTATGCATGTATTGGATTCTTTGTTGTCGTTAGACCGTTGGTTTTTTTTTAAATTATGCATTTATTAGGAAGCTAAAATTGCCCACATGAAAGCCTGCTAGACTACTACGCTTCAAACGTGAAGAAAGTGAGAGAATCTGATACTGCAAATATGAAGAAAATGCATAATAGGATGAGAATATCAGCAAACCAGCATCCTTGTGTTTATTAAAATACAGATTTTCCAAATTCCCTATCAAGGAGCTCGTATAATACATGGATAGAACAAGCGGAATCAGCTTTAACTGATAAAATAAAGGAAGAAGTAAACGTGTATACGAGGATAGTTTTACATTGAGTTGTCTTCTCTTGTTGAACCAGAGATTCAAATTTTGAAGTGGTTCTGGACCAGATTTCAAATGATTGCGCATAGCAAGTTTTTTTCTCCCTCCTGGTATGAACCATTCTGTTGAGAATGAGTGAGATCATGCTCATGCCCGCGGGGATGCATTCTTCTTGAATAGCGTATATGCATCGCTATATATGGCCACTGAACTTGCAAACACAGCAAGACCAATCATGAAAGCTGCCAAGAGCTTGTCCTTAATAGTAGCTATCCCATGTACATCCCTGAAAGATATGAAGAACGAACATTATTAGGTTTCAACTATGTAATTCAGGTATTCGCCAAAAAATTGTCAAACAAAGCAAGGAATAGTTCTCTTTTCTACATTCTTCGAGGCCTAGGAGCAATCCCGAGATATTAAATGACATCTCCAGATGTAACCATACTTGACTACCTTGTTAAATAAAGATCTGGTCTTTTCAACGATTTCCTCAATATTTTTAACATTGTAAACAAAGAATGACTTACTGAAGGCTGCTAGAGAAGTAGAGATGCTGACCTTAGAGCAATAGAAGCAGGAAAGATAAACCCAATGCATACTGCAGTTGTTGCTCCAGTGAACTGGAAAGCATCCCAAATGCTGGGTATAAAATTTGCAGCTAAGAAGACAATAGAGTTGAGCCCTATGGTGATCCAAGTAAAGCGAAAGTTGTCTGAAACCAAAGGTCCAGCCGAGGGAAAGAGGAGGGCGTCCAAATTTAAGCGAAGAGGATGAAATACAATTGGGAAAACAAGCATGAGGTGGAGAGCATAGCTGACACGCACAACATCATTGAGCTGATAACTATATGGGATGCCAAGATTTCTGTCAAAGTTGGCTAGCACATCATCAAGTATTGCATCACCGAAGAGGAGAATCCCAAAGAAGCTTGTCATTATGTAAACAGTCGAACACAGAACCAATGAAGTCTGTACAACTGGTTGTATCAGGGAAGCGTCTTCAAGCTCGTTCTCGATAGGATGCACTGCATACAATCAAACTTCTGTTTATATTACTTCAAGAAGATTTTCTAGGAAATCTTCATAAACACGCCCCTAAGTGAACAAGACAATGGAATACAGACGTCTGTCTTCCCTTAATATTTACTTAATCAAAATTTTCTCTTGTATTTAACTAATTATCAAATCTATTTTCAATCATATGCCCAATTTGTCTTGTATATGCTATAACCAGGCTAGCATATTCCTTAAAAAGTTGATTACTTGGCAGGGACTAGGGACCAGGGAGTGGGCTTGAGCAAATCTGATATTGGGATTTTATTATGCATAACCTGACAAAGTAAAAGTTGCTCAATCGTCAATCTCGAAAATAGGCTTGGGCATGTTATTGTTCCTAGGCACAGCCCTAGGCATGAATTGAGAAAACTGATAGTCATCAAAGAGAAGTTCCATTTTCATCAACGTTTGCAACATGAACAGAATGAGCAGCACACAAACTAAAAGATTTGAGATGCTTAAGTTTTGGGCTTTGATGTGAAAAACTCGTTGAAAATAGAGATGTAATTAACTTGCATACCATTGAAGTGGCAGATATAGGCCGTCACAAGAACCGGCACCACCGTGAACAGTTTCCAGACTGAATTAATATCAGTAACATCAGGAAGCCACCGGGGCATAGTAATACTGCCGTCAAACCATTTTACGACTGTGATTCCTGCAGTAATAATTAGGAAAACTAGTGCCAGTCCAACTGCCAAGGCAGATGTGAAGCTCAATGAATCTGCACAAGCAAAAAAGCACTAGTCAAATCATCACTGTGAATTGCAAAGACATGAAATCGTAGACATTAAAAGACAAAAACAATGCTAAAGTGCAATAACTTCTAAATTGCATGAAGATTATGGTTAGTAACTGAATGTGTGTACAGCTTGATCCATGTAAAAGGCTGAGATTTTGAACATTATATACTCCCCTTCGTCCCCAAAAGGATAAACAAAGTACAATTTGCACGTATATTAAGAAAAGTAAAAGTAAAGAAAAGAGAGAATTTTTTTTAAATTTATCCACAAGATTATATAAAGTGACGAGTACTTTTTTTTTATACTAATGGATCTCACTAAATGACATATCTACCCTTCACTTTATGTATTTTATCTCATCTTTTTGGGGACAAAAAAGTGTGTACCTTTAGTCATCATTTTGAGTAGAGGGAGTATTACACAATAACATGTCTGGTTTTGATGTACAATGCAAACAGTTACACGAGTAACACTACACGGACCGGCCAATTGGACCCGAAAATTGGACCGGTCCCCTTGTTTTCCCATATTCCCTTGGTTTTTTTTTTGGTATATATCCAAACATATTTATACTATCGATTTATAAAAAAAATTTTAAAAAAATTCAAAAAAATTAGGTGTAATTTGGATATATATCAAAAAAATGGTTGTATGGGCCCATACAACCATTTTTTTGATATATATCCAAATTACACCTAATTTTTTTGAATTTTTTTAAAAAATTTTTTATAAATCCATAGTATAAATATGTTTGGATATATACCAAAAAAAAAAAAAAAACCAAGAGAATATGGGAAAACAAGGGGACCGGTCCAATTGGCCGGTCCGCCTAGACTTATTCATAGTTACACTGTATGTCTACCAAAATGATAATGGGTAAAACATAGTGTGATAACATGTCGCAAGTTTCAATGTGCAAGCATAATTCATACGAATGAATTTAGACACAATTACTAGAATCAAGAAAATAGTAACTACAAAACAAGATTGTGTTTTCTTACTATTTTACAATTTTGTAAATGATAAAAACACATACCAATTCGCTTAAAGCACCCCAATGGAGCAAATACACAAAGTGTTGTAGCAAGTAGAACAAAGGCGCGCCCATTCCACCATTGTTCTCCACACCATCCCTGCAACACGCCAGCATGGTAAACCCCACTTGCAGAAGTCCCAGACAATACATCACCTTCATCCAAAAAAGGAAAAAATACTATAAAAATCCAATTAAACAATGAATAAACTTCACATAAACATATATAAAAGTCAAAATTTTCAAGTACCAAAACTCCAAGTCACTTTAATTACCAATAATAATCATGTAGACAATAAGGACACCAATGTTGTTTATCACCACAAAAGACTCCAACAATTTCTTGCCACCATTGCCAAATGCATCACGCATAACACCTCCATAAGAAACTGAATGTCCAACTCTACCAAATTTCAGCAACATATTAACAGAAGCCTCTGTCAAAAACGCGACGAAGACGATACTGGCGATGCCGAGGCCGAGGCCTAGCACTTTCATAGTAGCAGGGAGTGCCATAATACCGGCACCAATAATAGTAGTGGAGAGATTTAACACTCCCCCCGTGAATGATGCTCCATTGAAATCACTACGTCCTCCTTTTTTAGGCAACAAAGGGGATCTCTCATCACGAGCAGAAACAGTAACTTCATTTTTCTTGCTCTTTCTTGATGAGTTCTTGGTGGGTTCTTTCTTTTTTCGATCAGTTTCTTGTTTTATCGTCATGGGTATGAAAAAAATTCAATCTTGAATTGGGTATTATGGGGGTTTTGGGTAAAATCTTGAATTTAGAAAGAACCTGAAAATTATTGTCCTGTATCGAATGGGAATGTATTGGATTAATTTGGTGCAAGAAATAAAGGAGAATTAAATGAAAAACAAAAGTTGTGGGCATAGTCAGCGTTCTTATCAATTAAAGATGGGAACAAAAATCAAATACTAGTAATTAAGACTCTTGGAGTACTGAACAGACAACATCAAAATTTCGTCCTGTTCTTCTAGCTTGTGTTTAATCTAATCCCTTATCACTACCCCTTTTGACTGAAAGTTGTTATAGGTCTCCTTTTTCCCTTATAGAATTGTATGTGATTAAAAAACGCCTATAAAAAGACTTCTTTATTAATATTGATATAAAATGATAATATGTTTATAAATTTATTATTATGCTATTAATACTTAAGTAATATTAAATTATCACTATTAATGATAAATTTACAATGAAAATAAAATTTTAATATTTTTTATTTTATAAATAAAATTATTTTTGTGAGACCAGAGAATTAATAATAATAGAGTTTTCGTAGCGATAGAAAAGTATATCATATCTAATTGAAAATTTCGAAAAATCTTGTAATGTGGCAGAGGGATTTAAGAACCCATAGGCCATAGGGACAGCCGGAATAAAGTCAAAGTTGGGCAAATTTAACATCTGATTTTTAAAATCATATGGTGGGTAAATCAGTAGGCCCTCGTTTTGTCCCTTGTGCTAACCCACCCGTGAAGGTCACAAGGGTTGGCCATCCCTACCAGTTTTTCAAAATCTTTTCCCATTAAAAATTAAAAAATAAAATAAGATAAATTAATACAGATTGCCATGTAGCACACTAGGGTAACAGGTTCTTGTACTTACAGGCACATAACATAAGCCATTCATTTACACTGATGGGATTAAAGGCTTTACTATAATCAAAAAGCCCAGAACCCCATACAAAAATCTTTTCTTTGTCAGCCTCAGCCATACGAGCCATACCACCATACAACGTAAATTGGGAATATTAATAGCTACCAAATAGTATTTGTGAAAGTATATTAACAAATAAAAACATTGCGAGGAGATGAACATGGAGATGGCAGTAAAGCTACCTTGGGAAAATTGTTATTTTTGACATAATAGGAAAACCAAAATGGCTGGTAGAGGTTCTTCTGATCCTACCAAAATGGTGCACCTTAAAAACAGTTTCACCAAAAATGCATCATCCAAGGCTCTGAAACAAATATCATCTTATCACATGATCCGGGAAAAAATAAAAGCTGGAATCATGCAAATCATGGCCGCAAAGATGTTCGCTCAGACAATTTTCAATGAGCCAATTAACTCCCAAAAAGCATCAGTTGCAGTACTTGCAAACAAATTATGATCTGGGCTAGAGCTAGATAACATCCAGGTCATCATTCATGGCAGCACAATGGTTTCAGAGTACGTTGCATATAACATTATCTACAGGCAAAAGAAGTCAACCCAAGAGAACTCGAAATCAATCTCCTCAGAATCCTGTAATGCCCCTGAGAAAATCCCGCAAACCATGGCAGCACAATGGCTTCAGACACGTCTAATGAACGCTTCATAACTTTGGTGTCACAAACCAGCTGTGCTCCTTCGCATCCACCGACCAGCGTAAAGCTTTTTACTCATTCTGTATCTTGAGCCATATTTCATAAATTCATTGAATGTAACGAACGGAGAAAAGCTAAGAGGCGTTACCAACTGCAGTATTCATATAAGTATGTCAACATTCACATTGTTAGAAGTTGTTGTAGTCAAAAGATCTACCCAAACCCAATCTAGACAGTCAGATCACCAACTGCTTAGTATTGACTTTTTAATTTAGGAAGTATCAATCAAAAGCATTGTATCACAAACAACCCAAAGAATTGCATTACTGTTTCTGTTCATGAGTCAGAACTGGAGGTAATGAAGAACTGTTACCTCGTCATACATTGGTTGATGTGATCACAGTTCGACCAGACTAGTCTTCATTTTAGGCATTCATGCCCTCCATTTGTTCTCTAATGAACACTTTGGTGAGGCTTTATCAATGAAACCACTCTTATTTTCTCCATCTATGATGAGGCAAATTCTAGTTCCTCATTTAGAACTAGTGCTCTGCACTTTCATAATGCTTTCAGAGGTTAATACAGATGACTATCATCCAGATATCCATCACCAGAAATCTCCACATGAACATGTTCCATCTTTAAACAAATGAAATCTGACAGCATCTCTTACAAGAATCTCTCTCTGGGTAATTTTAGAAATGAACTTGGTTGCATTATGGCAATCCACACAAACCCTGAGGTTTTTAACCACTCGTATGGGCAGGCCAGGAGGAATGAAAATCAACCCAAAGGTAATAGCTAGCTTCTCACTGTGGTGGTTAAGCATCTTAATCTTCTCTGACTCCTCAACGTCATGCAGAATAGAACTCATATCAGGCACATAACCTTCCTGAATCAATTTTAAGTTCAATTTCTCCAGCTCAGCGTATATCTGATCTGCATATGGACTTGACCTATCATCGGCTGAGAAAATGTGCACTCTACTCTTATATTTGATCCAACTACATCCTGGTTCTTTTTGTACACCCTTGTCTCTCATTCCTCTCCTTAACTGAGCCACCTCACCCCACTTCCCCTTAGCAGCATACATGCTTGAGAGAAGAATATAGCTAGCAGGGTTTTGGGGCTCTAGTTCCAGCAGAGACTCTGCTGCCCATTTCCCAATTTCAAAATCACCTCGAACTCTACAAGAGCTCAGCAAGGTAGACCAGCCAATTGCATCAGGACGATAAGGCATCTTTTGTATAAATCTTTTTGCTTCCTCTAACTGTCCAGCCCGACTGAATAAATCAATCATGCAAGTGTAATGATCAAGAATTGGCATGATTCCATATTCTTCAACCATAGCTTCAAAATACTGACGACCTTTCTCCACTAGCCCTGCCCTACTGCAAGCTGAAATAACCCCAATGAATGTTACCCCGTCAGGTTGCAGACCATTGGCCAACATATTTTCAAACAAATCAATGGTTTCTTTGGCTTTTCCAAATTGTGCGTATCCCGAGACCAATGCAGTCCAAGAGATTTCATCCCTTGTTGTCATCTCGTCGAACAACTGATGGGACTCTTCTATGCTTCCACACTTTCCGTACAAGGTTACAAGTGCATTAGAAACAGTAATGAAGGAAATCAAGCCAGAAACAAGTGCTTGTCCATGAAACTGGGCGCCCTCTTCTAAGCTTGCCAGATTTGCACATGAGCTAATTACACTTCCTAGAGTAAAATCATCTGGCTCAATCCCCATTCTCTGCATCTGACAAAAAGTTTGAACAGCTTCTTCACTGTACCCATTCTGGCCATAGCCCACCACCATTGCAGTCCAGGAAACAACATTTTTGTGGATCATTCTTCTAAAAACTGTTTCTGCATATCTAATGCTTCTACACTTGGAATACAAGTCAACAAGAGCACTGCCTACAAACACATTATCCATGTGATTGGTTCTAATAATATAAGCATGGATCTGTTTTCCTTCTCTCAAGGCCACAAGTCCCCCACATGCGGTCAAGATGCTTCCAAAAGTAAACTGATCAATATTCAAGCCTTCCAACCTCATTTCTCTAAACACACCAATTGCTTCTTTCTCTAAGCTATTTTGGGTAAGTCCAGTAATCATTGTTGTCCATGAAATTGAATCTTTTTCGGGCATACTACGAAATAAATACTGTGACTCCTCAACCATGCCGCACCGCAAAAGTCCCGTAACCATTGTATTGTACATAACCACATTCCTCTCCGGCAAATGGTCAAAAACCTTTTTTGCATCATAAATTATCCCTGCTTTTGAGTACATATCTACCAAAGGACTACCTACAAAAACATAAGACTCGAAACCAAATTTCAGTATTTGTCCATGAATTTGCTTACCCAAATCAATATAACCCCAATTCGATGAGAAAATAAGCATGGTTGAGAAAGTAATCCGGTTCAAATTCATAGCCCCATCCTTCAACATCAACTTATAAACCTCAACTACTTTATTCCACGATCCGCAACAGGCATAACCCGAAATAACCAAATTCCAAGAGACCCCATCTCGTCTCGGCATTCGATTGAAGATGTTGTTCATTTCTGGCAGCCTCCCAGACTTTGAGTAGGCTGAGAGGACTGTATTCCATGAAAAGAGGTTTGGGTGAGGAATTTGATCAAACACGTACCGGGCATAGGCTAGGTTGCCCATTTTGCTATAGGTGTTTGTGAGATTGTTTAATAAGAACGTTTCTGCATTTACTAGGGTTTTGATTATAAAGCAGTGAAGTTTCTTGGCTTGAATTTGGTTTTGTGATTCACAGCAGAGTTTGAGTAACGAACAGTAGTAGTTAGAGACAGACGACATCATGTCTCGAATGGTAATATTGGCGGGAATGGTGGTAATATATGAAGTCTACAATTATACCCCACTGGCTGGTAAGAAAATAAGACATCTTTTCCCCTTTACCGAAGTGGAGAAAGTGTTAACATATTGCTCATCTCCGGTAATACTTTTTAGATTTGCTTAGGTTATATTTACACAATTTTTTTTATAAACATTTCTAATATTATATTTGAGATTTATTTTTTATTGTTGAAAAAAAAATATTAAAGTAAATATGTTTTAATATTTATTAAATTAACTTCAATATGCCTAAAAAAATTTATAATGTCAACTATTTTCTCTTATTTTCTTCTTACTCAAAAAAAAAAAAAAAGGTATATTCATAAAGCATTGAAAATATTCAGTTTCCAAATACCACCATCAAAGAGAAACATAACTAATACCAACAGAATGTACTTCATTAACATTAAAATGATTATCATCTCAATTTATCAGTTAATACATAGAAGTTTCACCTCATTCCTCCTTGATCTTTATGTAAATCCCAGCCCGGTGGACTCAGTTAGATATCAAAATCAATAAGCTTAATTTCCAATTCTACTAGACATCTACTCAAGAAGAGAAATTTACAATTTTAAGATGATCTTACACATGGACTCACTCCAATCCCATGACCTACTAAATTTCACCCTTGTGGCTGTATATATAAAAAGGCTGCTATTAAATCGCAATATTAGAAGCTTCATGCATGCAGAAGAGACCCTTGAAGCTTCACACCAATCTGGCAATAAGCAAAGTGGCAGAAAGATCATGGCGTAACATCAGGCACATGCATGTTGTCAGCTTCAAAAGTACAACAGGGAAGGAAGTCCTCTGAGCCTAGTCTATCCCCATAAGGTAGTTATGCAAAAATATACGAGGCAGTTTTCAAACAACTAACACAAAATCAGAGTTCAGCTTTCACATGGCCTGGTGGCAGAGGCCCTGCAAATTCGGAAGAGATTTTGTGGTTAGCCCAAGAAGAGGATTGGTGAAGTTTCAGAAGATAGGCCAATATGGGTAAATTTACAAGTTATACCATCTAATTCTTGGCTGTCCAGGGGCATATCGGAACTGAGACCCATCCGAACAATGTTGTTGAGATCATCCTCCCAGACATTGGGTACCTGCAGTAATATGAATCAGAAAAGGAAAATAAAATTTCCCATGACTCAACAGGACAGTATTAAAGCACAGTTTGTCATCTAAGAGAAGCTATATGCTGCCTGGAAGATTTGATCATACAGAATTTTTATTAATCCTGAATGTAAGTTTTACAGGTAAAATATTTAACATTTATCCAACCAGTGACAAATTTTTCAGACGGGCAAAAGGTAAAATCAGACAAACATCCTCACACTACAGTCGATATATATGGAGGTGAAAAAGGAATATGGAACTTCACATTGACAAGAACAAATAAACAAGATCAAGGAAATACAGTTTCAACAATTAATTGAAAGTTACCTGAGCTGTAGACTCCTTGTATCCTCCATTCATGGCTGTCAAGTGGGAATTAATGGTTCTCCGAAGGGCATCTGAAGAGGTTCCCGGGCTAGGAAGACCTGCTTGAATTAGTCCAGGTCGAGATGCATGCAGTGGATGATATGACATAGACATGTCAGAATGAAAACCAAGTGCAGATGAAGGGCCAGGTTGTGATTGAAGAATCTGTGCCATATTTTTGTGGTTTAGAAGGAATACATAAATATACACATGCATCAAATATCAATTTACTTTGTGGTGCGTGTGCTGTTAAGTTTTCTCTTACATCTTGTGCTAGAAGCCCTTCAATGTTAAAATCCAGCCGAGGATTAACTGTTGCAAGCTTCATTGACAGAAACTGTTGTAAATAGGAAAAGTTACATATTTTAAAACTCTAATCAGAATCACATGATATTTCAGAAAAAATATTGCAGTATGACAAGTCAGATGTCTGTACAATTCAGATATAAAATGACTTCCACAAAGTTTCAGATGGTCAATTTTCATGAAGACCTGATAAACTAATATGTACATCAAAAGCAAGGATTTTTTCATAAGATATTGAAAAGTATTAGCTGTTTCCATTTGAATGATATGTGTCAAACACTAAACGACTCGCTAGATGTTACATAGTTCAGGTATCCCAACAAGAGCTTTGAACAAAGTTGAACTGTCACGTACATGAACCCAAAACAAAAAAATTGCAAAATATCTTATGAAGCCTGAAAGGAAGACTAGGTGAAAAAGAAGAAACATAAACAGTAGAAAATTTGACTGCTATACCTCAATTTGTCGTTGCAGTGATTGAACATAATTAATGATTTCATCAAGCATAACTGCTTTGCCTGTAACCTGCAAAATTCAATCATTTGTTATGAAATGAAATGCAAAAGCAACATCTAAAGTAAATTTTTTACTAAAGTTTTCTTTGTGATCCCTTAAAATGCAATGACTAACCTTGCTACAACCTGGTACAAGGTCCTGAAGAAACTTCATCCTTTCACTGATCTTCTCCCTTCTCACCTGTTATCCAAGTAAAAAACTTAAACTCATGTAACAAGATATAATATATTCTTGTAATCTAACTAAAAAATTTCAGAAAGAAATCTTACTCTCTCTGCAAGACTGTGGCTGTTTGTTGCCCGTCCTCTTCTAGCTCTCACATGTATGTATTCTTCCTTGAGTGAGTCCGAAGCTTGAAACCGATGTTTCCCAGTGGGCCTATTAGTAGTTGAAGCTGGGTTATGATCCCTCTTCTGTTGAATTTCAGAGTTTTCCTTTGTAGCTTCAGGGGGATTTGAAGCTCCTCTGACTTGATCAAGCTCAGTATCCTGCCAAGTAAGGACAATGATAATCAAATGATCAATTAAGAAAATAAAAGACCAATCAAAGCAATTGATTTTGATCAAAGACAATAGTAAACATGGTTCTACCTGAGCAATTATTTTCCTTTTCTTTGATCCATGTCCCTTGGCAGTAATTTTTTCACCTTTACCGTCCAACACTGATGGCTCCTCTTGACCACCACCACAACTAAATTCAGCTTCATCCGAGTTACTTGAGTCACGAAAACCTTGTTTTGCTTCATCATGAGACCTCAAAAAGCTCTCACTCTTCCTCTCATTATTGAGTGGGCTCCCTCCACTAGTCCCATGCTTAGTAGACTTGGAAACGTCTTTGGAACCTTCAATCATGTTCATCTCATTTTCCCGAGACTGCTCCCCAGATATCGATTTCAATCTAATGCCAGAAAGAACATCTTGTGGCCCTTGCATTGGTGATCCTCCCCTAGAGTAAGGACTCGTGGACTCTGGAATACTAAAAGGATTCACCATATGACCAAAATTTCCTCCACTGAAGGATGAGAACCTCGTTGCTCGCTCAATGAAACCTGAACCTGTCGGAAAGTGAGATAAGCACTGAGGAAGCATCCTAGAAGATGTTTGTAAAAGCGTATTCCCATTCAACATAGAATTTGGTGGAGTCCAACCCATGACAAGTGTTCCATCCATACCAGTTCTTGGAGGGGCCAAACTAGCTTTCCTAAATGCAAGTGTGCTTGAAGAGCTAGTATTGTTTTGAACACTGATATCAGAAAACCCCAATTTCTGTAAACTGGTGGGCTGGTCCCAAATAGCAGGGCAGCATGAGTCAACCATAGATACAGGGAAACAGGAAGAAGACTCCATTATATCTCCTATACATACTGCCATGGGATTTTCATGGGGAATCAATCCCATTGATGTATTTCCGTGATTAGAACTGCTAAATCGCCAATCTGAGGAGATATCGGGTATTCTCAGAGAATCCTCATTCCTTTTTTCTTGCTCAAATTTATCCTGGCTAGCCATATCCATATCTCCTTTACAAGATTATCAAAAGAACCAAAACCAGATATGTCTTACATTTTGCCTTGCAACAGTCAACAAATAACCTAAGGAGAATTGAAATTACAGGAACTACAACTCCTGAGAAACTCTAATTGCTCGAAACAAATAGATAAAGATTAAAGTCCCATAAGATATGAAAGCCAAATTTTTACTTACAAATCTAGTCAACAAATCTAAACAACTCCTCAAAGACTAGTTTCAATCAATTTTTTCTTCAAAAAAATCAGAAACTCAAAGAAAGGGGAGAGAAAACAAAACCAGAGTAACAAGAAGAAAAAAAAAGTACCACCAGTCAATCTATTTTTTCAGAGAACAGCTGAGAACAAGCAAATGGGAATGACCCACTTCAAAGCATGAGCTAAATAATCAAAACTGTAAGACATCAAAAGGGCAGCCAAGGCACCTTTATGTTGCACCAAAGAACACACTATTTCCAAAGCGATCACTGAATTTATAGCAGCTTTCCCAAATTACGCCAGAGAAGTCCCACAATGACAAAGAAAAAGACTGAAATGCAAAAGTAGACCTCCTATTTGTACCTCTTTTGCAAAACTCACCCTCTAACTTTTGTTTTTGCAAAACTCACCCTCTAACTTTTGTTTTTGCAAAAATCACCCTCTAACTTTTGTTTTTGCAAAAATCACCCTCTAACTTTTGTTTTTTCAAAACTCACCCTCTATCTCCTTTCAAGATGTATAAATTATGCAAAAATCATTTTTGTTAACAACCCTCGTATACTCAGATTATTTCACTATAATTCATCACTTAAAAATCTTACCTTTAAAATACTCTTTTTATTTCATTCAAACGACTTCTAATTAGTAAAAAAAATTCTCATAATACTAACAAATTTATTTGCAACATTAGATCGCTTAATTCATACATTTCACTCGTTATCTGTGCTATATGTTAATCAAATATTATTTTATTTTGGGTTCATCACCTTTGATGCATTTTCTTGCAGTGATAGTAATGAGAAAAATTGATCGGTATATGTATATATAATTCATATAATTTATTTTCTTGTAGTGTTTAACGAAATATTTAATAATGACGACACATGTTAAAAATCAAAAATAAGATTGATATTTTAATATGAATCTTGTGTGCTAGACATTTATCAAAATAAAATAATAATCAATTAACATATAGCAGATGTAGAGAATAAGATATATGCATTAAGCAATCTATTATTCAAAATCTAATGGTATTGTGGGGAAAGAAGGTTGAATTCACCCCAAAAAAAGTGATCCAAAAATAGATTTGACCTAAATTTTCAAGATATGTCTGACCAAAGATTTTACCAACCTAATAGTGAAATCCTACAAATAAAGCATTTTTTTAGCTAATTGGAAGTTGTCGTTTCAATGAAATAAAAGGAGTATTCTAAAGTTAAAATTTGAATTAGATAAAATAATTTGACTATGTGAGAATTTTTAACAAAAGAATACATAAAAGGACGAGTTTTGTACAATTAATACATCTTGTAGGGAGAGATTTGCAAAAATAATTGTTACAGGGTGAGTTTTGCAAAAATGATACAAACTAGAAGGTCACTTTTGCATTTTAGTCCAAAGAAAAACAAACCCAGTTCGACAAAAAGCTCAAGAAAAGTGATCCAAAAGCAGTTAATTAGGCATTATGATTGATTTCAGCATTATATTAAACATTCAAAATCTGTAGTACGAGTAATAAATACCCTATTCAGGGTAAACACAGTCCTTAGCTCTGAAACAGAGAAAAGACCCAACTAAAAGTGGGAAGAGAAAGATACCCATTTCAGATTCTGTGCTTTTTTTTGGTACTCTTGTCAAACACACTTTCACTGATGAAAACTTTAATTGAATCTGGGGACTTCTGTTCAAACCATTTTCTTTTCTTTTTTTCAGCTCATCGTCACTGTATCATGCTCCCAAAGAAAACATAGATGAAATAACGATAGAAAGAGAGAAAAACAAATGTAGGAGAAATAGACAGAAACAAAAAGAAAGAAGAGAAATGGCCAATGGGTAGTTTAAAAACTTTAAGAAGAAGCTTAATAGCAAAAGCAAAGGCAAAGGCCCTGCATGCATTTATACCCACGCCCGCATAAAAAAAAAAAGAAGAAGAGAGAGTTCTTGATGATTAGCCACCGCCACTGCTACTTTTAAAAAAATATACACATTAAATACATACATGTATAATATATATTTCTTTACTTACTCCTGTATAATGCATAAAGCCTACCCAAGCTTTAGTAATTTCTTTACAACTTACATTACTAACAGTTTAGGGGAATATAATTTTCACAAGTTAAAGTAATATTTTAGTATATTAAAAAAAAAAAAAATCCACAAATGAATAATAATTGGATCTTACTTATATTTAATTTGAGAATTTTTTTATAAAATTATTAAGCTTCAAAGCTGGTTAACTCTATTTTAAGAGCTACTAGTATAATAGTAATTTTAATAGGAGGTTTATCTAGCAACTGATATTGCCAACTCCCATTGCATATTTTAGTTCTATATTTTGCTAATTTCATTGTCCCTAATTTTAACTTTTTGAACTTTTTAGAATAAATTATTTATAAAATAGAAAGAAGATAGTACTCCCTCCTTTCCATTATATACCACGTTAAAGACAAAATCACACATACTGAAAAGTCTCATTAATACTAATTGTCGACGCCGGGTTTTTTCGCTTTTGCGTCTTTTCCAATTTTAGCCTTTTGATTTAGATGATGTTTGGAAAAGGTCGGCATTGAGGTCGACGGGGTTTTGAAAGATCGTTTTTATGATGAGCCAATTAACCAGAGTCGCCAGTTGGTATATTTGAAATGGATGTACCAACTCATCCGAGTTTTCGTTTTTTATAAATCGCTGGCTCATGTGTGACTCCAAATTAATTGGTCTGCGAATCGAGATTCATAGAGTTCGGGGGCTTGCTTAAGTGAGGGGAAGGTGTTAAGCACCCCTCGACTTCCGTGAAACACGGTTACCGCAATCTCGATGCTTTCCTATCCTTTAATTCATGAAATGTTGTGTTGTACGCGCGCGTGTGTGTGTGTGCCTATGTGAATGTTGTGGTGAGTTTGTATGAAAGAATCATTTGGATTTTTAGGGAAAATCGTGTTTTAATTTGAGAACGCTTCGGAATGTCTTTTCGGTACACACGAGAAAGCCTTTATTCTTTATGAGAAAGGTTTGATTTTAATTGTCCAAAACTATGAAATTTTCGTTAGGTGTCGTTTTGACAAAACAAGAGTTTTAAACCTTCGTCAAAATAGGAATCGAGATCTATACGTTGCTTTCATAAAATGATGGGCAATTTCTAGGATCTCTTTCAACCTATGCACAAAGATTTAATAAAACGTTACTTATTTCTAAAATCAGATTTTTTGTGATGTTTGAAAACGATTTTCTTTAGCTTTCTCGTTAGATAGGAATCGACATTCATTAACATTTCTCAAATTTTAACCTCGTGATTCTAATATCCTACTTTGATTGATTTTATGAAAATCTTATCATTTAGCTTTGAAATCAATTTCGTGTCATAATTCAAATCGAGCACAAACACGCGTCGGGGCTATTCATGGGCATGTAAGCCATCAAAATATCCCCGAACGCCAACAATCACATATTCCACTAGTACGGGGCCTTAAACCCGACCCTCGCCTTAGCGTCGTTTTAAGGCCCAATGGTTACATGTTACAAAATGAACATCTTGAATCTATCACAAACATCAAAACGTCCATCATCGGGTTTGGACCACGGGGTCGCATTCCTAGGCTCACACGGGATTAATACATGCCTACAAAATGAATCCTATATAACTAACCAACCCGGATTTATCTAATATACCATGATATCCGGAAATGACAATCTGAATAAATTACATCCAATAAATCACCCTAAACAAGCTAGAAATTTCATCATTTGGATATCCTCGGGTTATTAGGAAGAATTTTATTCCGATGGAACCTTTCCTGATAATCCCTAATCCATGATTGTTCAACAATATACATGAAAACTACATCCCATCTAAGCAAATAAGATGATATGAATTGTTATAACAAAAGGAAATTTTACCTTGCAAAATGATCTCAAAAAGGATGAAGTCTTGGTATTTGAATAGGATGAGAAATATTTTTGATACAATCAAAATTAAAGGAATAAAATTTCTCTCTTTTTCCTCTCTTTTCTTCCTATTTTTGTTGCAAAATCTACTATTTTTCTCTCAAATTCCGTGCTGCTGTTTGCTGTTTTTCTTCTTCTTCTCTAAAATTTTCTGAACCTCCTGTATGCTGCCGAAGCTGGCTTAAATAGGCTGGCCAGAGCCAGCCGCAGATCTATCTGCGGCTGGCCGCAGATGGATCTGCGGCTGGCCGCAGATGGATCTGCGGCTGGCCGCAGATGGATCTGCGGCTGGCCAGCTGGCACGCCTCCCATCGCACTCAGCTGGTAGTGCTAATTTCCCGGTTTTCGTGCTGGCGCACCCACTTGGCCGCAGATCTATCCGCGGCTGGCGGGCTTGACTTTCTCGATTTTCGTGCCACGCCTCGATTTTCGTACCGCAACGTCGGTTTTCGCTGACAGGCTCGTATTCCGCAGTCCGGGAACTTCCGGGAGACGTGCCACCTCATTCGGAAATGCCTGCCTTGGACGGTCATGCTGTCACGTCGACTTGGGCTGCCCAAATCATTGCGACGGTGCCGGGCGCTCGCCCTTGTGCCCGCTCCTTTGCTCCTGCAAGCTGGTTCAATTGACGATTTCGCCCTCCTGTCAAGGTTAGTAGAAGGAAACGCAAAATTTGGGTGTCTACAGCTGCCCCTCTTTATCATGTTTATGAAATGATAAATGAAATGAACAGGATAAAGAATAGACACTCGATGCATGAATGACAGTGTGTAAGAATGACAGTGCATACATGATGTCTCACACATATAGCTTATGATGCAACATAAGATGCAATGCATGCAAGACATTCGTAAGAGTGTCAATGTATCAACCCCTTGACCGTGTTCGTTAGTCTTTGGGTTCACTCCTTCAATCTATCGTCTCGTTCGGGGCCGGGTATCGTCGCCGGTCACCCATCGCGTAACCCCCGGTTATCGTCGCCGGTCGGTCCTCTGTCGGAGCCGGTTATCGTCGCCGGACATCCATCTCGTGATCGCCGGTTATCGTCGCCGGTCGATTGTCATGTCGGGGCCGGGTATCGTCGCCGGTCACCCATCTCGTAACCCCCGGTTATCGTCGCCGGTTGGTTATCTATCGGAGCCGGTTATCGTCGCCGGACATCCATCTCGTGATCGCCGGTTATCGTCGCCGGTCGATCGTCATGTCGGGGCCGGGTATCGTCGCCGGTCACCCATCTCGTAACCTCCGGTTATCGTCGCCGGTCGGTTATCTTGTCGGAGCCGGTTATCGTCGCCGGTCATCCATCTCGTGATCGCCGGTTATCGTCGCCGGTCGATCGTCATGTCGGGGCCGGGTATCGTCGCCGGTCACCCATCTCGTAACCTCCGGTTATCGTCGCCGGTCGGTTATCTGTCGGAGCCGGTTATCGTCGCCGGTCATCCATCTCGTGATCGCCGGTTATCGTCGCCGGTCGATCGTCATGTCGGGGCCGGGTATCGTCGCCGGTCACCCATCTCGTAACCTCCGGTTATCGTCGCCGGTCGGTTATCTGTCGGAGCCGGTTATCGTCGCCGGACATCCATCTCGTGATCGCCGGTTATCGTCGCCGGTCGATCGTCTCGTCGGGGCCGGGTATCGTCGCCGGTCACCCATCTCGTAACCCCCGGTTATCGTCGCCGGTTGGTTATCTGTCGGAGCCGGTTATCGTCGCCGGACATCCATCTCGTGATCGCCGGTTATCGTCGCCGGTCGATCGTCATGTCGGGGCCGGGTATCGTCGCCGGTCACCCATCTCGTAACCCCCGGTTATCGTCGCCGGTTGGTTATCTTGTCGGAGCCGGTTATCGTCGCCGGTCATCCATCTCGTGATCGCCGGTTATCGTCGCCGGTCGATCGTCATGTCGGGGCCGGGTATCGTCGCCGGTCACCCATCTCATAAACTTTTCACTTCAACACGTCAAATGGCTGCAAGGGAGCAAGGTGGGACCCACCAGGGCCAGCCGCAGATGGATCTGCGGCCAGCCGCAGATACATCTGCGGCCATGATCGGGCCTTAAATCCAACGCGGCTCCTCCAGATCTGTCACTTTCAACTTGTAATCCAAAGAGATTCTCTCGATTTTTCTTGTTCGCGAGGGCTTTTTTGTCGATTTTTTCAACTTTCCTGTAAAAACTGTTCCGGTAGGATCGATCTACGCGCTACAGGTAACACTTTGACCGGTCACTTTTCAATTTCGTCAATGTTTTGCTATACATTTGACTATTTGCATGTTTAGAGATAAAATGTATGCTTTACAATGCTATGTAATGTACCATCATATATACATGCTATGTATCAACTATGTGAGTCCTATTTTATGTTCATGAGGCGGTCCCACATATTGTTATTCCTTTTCTGCAATAAAATCATGCATTACATGCTGTAATTACATATATGAATGCAATTTAAATCTGTTTGAGGCTTTGATTGATGGAAAACACGTTTGGCTTATGCCTGGGATGTTCAATTTACAAACGGAACTCTGCGGTTTTTTTTTTTTTTTTTTTTTTTTTTTTTTTTTTTTTTGACATGCATCATGTTGCATTAATCATATGATGAGGCTAGAAATTTAGAATGTTCATTACATAATTTTAAAAGGAAACTTACCTTCTTTCTCGCCCGTTCTATTCCAGCTATGGATCGTGATGCGCCCAGTAGCTCCTCCGCCTCTCGGACTTCGGGTGTTCGCCGTCGTAGGGCTGCACCCACTCCTGTTCCTCCTCGGACCCGTCAGGCTCGTCGTTTGACGGAGGCTGTTATTCGTCCTGGTCATCCGGACGTTGAGGAGGCTGTCCCTCCGGAGGTCGCGGCAGAGGGGCCATCCTCCAGCACACCGGCTCCATCTACTCATCAGGCTCCTTCTGGCGCCTCTGTGCAGATACCCGATCTTTTGGGTCGGGATCTCAGTCGTCACCCTTCAGCATCTCTCGTGGCTAACGAGGTACATTTCAGCTCTATTCTGATTTCACTCTCAATTTCTCCATTCTCCTTTTATCCGGATTGACCCCTTGGTGATTGCCCCAGGTACCCGAGTTTACCCAGCCGAGGGGTAACTGGTTCAACATCTACTCCCTTTACGCGGCCCTGCACAGTGATTATCGGGCGATGGTGGATTCTTGGGGCTTCCGACATTTCTTCACTATCATCCCCCGCCAGTGCCCCTGGGGTTACATGAGGGCTTTATCCGAGCGATGGTTCCACCAGACGCAGTCTCTTCATCTCCTCGACTGCGAGGTCGTGCTGACCCCATGGGACTGGAGGTACATTACTGGCCTTGAGTTTACCGGGTCCCGCGTCCCCTTGGATCTTGATATCACTCCTGTGGAGGTTCGAGCTTTGCTGGGCTTCGCTGCTGAGGACCGGGTCTTTAAGGCCCGCAGTATCCGATCTGGTGCCTTGGCTGTTGATGCAGTCGGGGGTCTCTATGCGATGCCCATTCCAGCGGATCAAGGTACCCGCGATATTCTACTCCGCCGCTTGTTCCTGACGATCATGAGGGGCTGTTTCCTAGGGAACAACTCCTCCACCATTCATTTCAGCGTCGTGGGAGCGGTTAGAGACGTGGATCGCATCAGTGACTATGACTGGGGGTCATTCACCTTTGCCTATTTCCTCCACGGCATGCGCCTACGCTCGGAGGGACAGACTGATGCCTGGCTCGGTTTCTACCACTTTCTGCTGGTGAGTCCCTTCCTCCTCTCTATTACTGTATTTCTTTTCTTTTCATCCTTTTCTGTATTTGATAGTGACTCATGCCTTGCCTTGTTTCTATTCACAGTTCTGGGCTTACGAGCGGCTGCCATGTCTGAGGCCTCTCACTACTCTGGGCCCGGATACCTATCCTCGGGGTCGGCGATGGCATCACAGTACTCTGGAGGAGGTCCCCGTGTCGGGCAGCTTTGCACATTGTCGTATTCAGCTGGAGTTGATCACGGCTGCCGACGTCGTCTGGATTCCCTACCTCTCCGAGCATCTGACTGTGGGGTTTGCTGACGGGCATCCTTCCGGCCCGGAGTTCGAGCTTTCCACCCGTCGCCTCACTTTGCAGAGTGTTGGAGGCTGGGTGATGTATCTGGGAGAGCGCGCATTCAGATGCGTCACTGGGGAGATCCGCATCCCGCACTCCCTTTCTTTCACTACTTTCTGGCCGCTGGATTCTCAGCCCTCGGAGATCATGCTTGCCGGGGAGGACGGTCGGATGCTTTCCACAGGTCCCACTACGAGTGATGCATTCCGTACATGGTGGGTGCCCCGTACCATCGGTCCTCAGACTCGGGCCACTTTCTTCTTTGGAGACATGGTTCCAGGCTCGGTGACGATGACCGATTGGGCTGCCTGTGTTCGGACTCCTACCCACGCTGAGCAGATCGCCGCATTGACCCGCCAGGTAGATCAGTTGTCGCTGTTTATTCGGGGGTTGGGCCGGGCCCCGGAGGAGGCTTACACCTACGATCCTGACGGTGCAGGTTATGATGCAGGCCCGAGTTCATCTGATGCCACAGCGCATCCCTACATCCCTGATATGAACTTTGGTCCTCCGAGCTCGACGACTCCAGGGGATCAGTTCGAGGATCCTGCTTTCATAGATGATACTGATTTTATTTAGACCAGGATAGGATAGGGTCTTTTGTATCAGCACCTGCTTAGATTTCTTTTTCATTTATGTACTATGTACTGAACTCATTTATTTATTTATGCACAGTTTTCTTTTTTCATTTTTATGGGATTCACCTGCTTTATTATTAACTGTATGATGTATGCTTTTTATTTATGGGTAGAGAATGACCCTTGTACAGTCTTTTTTGATACTATTTTTTCACAGATGTCGTCCTCAAATGTCGTGGTTCGTTTGGATTCCACTCCTCCCACAGGGTTGGTTGGCAGCCTCTTCCGCTGGTTGGACAGTCTACTGCCAGCAGATAGGGTCATCGTAGATGGTCTTTTGGGACATTCTTGGTCCTTATTAACCTTCCGGGTGACAGCGGGCTTTGTGGATGGTCTTCTGAGCTATTGGGCCCCCGCCCGTCAGGTGTTTAGGTTTGGGACAGTAGAGCTGACCCCCACCCTTGAGGAGTATGCTCGCTTTACCGGCTTGTCGTTGGACGGCCCTTGTGCTAGGGTCACAGTTGGTTCCATGCGCCGTCAATTCTTGACTTCCACCGGTTTGCGGAGGGCTGTCTTATTACCGATAATCACATCAGACCATATGGTTCCTCTTCAGTTCTTGATCGACCGATTTGGCTCACCTGACAGCTTTCGTCTATTTTTCGGTGATTTTTCCGTGTCCGAGGAGCGCTGGGACGCCTTGAGAGTGGACGTTCTGATGGCCTGTGTCATCTCAGTTTTGTATTTGCCTGCAGGATCCGATCATTTGGACATGCGGATTGTTGCGGCCGTTAGGGCCCTTCAGGAGGATCACACCATTCTCCCCATGGTATTGGCGGTCGGCCACATATTGCCAGTCCTTCCGAGGGAGATTCTTCAGAGGGAGTTCGACCTTGTTGTACATATGGTTCATGAGTCATCTTAGTCCCATCGGCCATTTCCGCCGCCAAGGGTTTTGCTTCAGTCACGACATAGCCGCGCAGTTTCCGTTTCGTCCCATGAGCTGTACGGATGCGGTCTCCTGGACAGCATTTCTGTCGGTCATCGAGGATCCCTTTCATCTATTGGTCTACTCGGGCTATTGCTCCTTCATGCGTTTCTTGACCCATGTGCCTGACCTGGATTTCATCCCCATTGCTGGGTTAAGGGGCGTGACGACCTATCATCCCCTGGCGGTTATGGGGCAGTTTGATCAGACACAGGATTTACACCCCTTCGCGGGTGCAGCCGCATACCGATTCCTTATATCATCCTGTACAGAGAGGGATCTATTGCAGGTATACGAGCTTTGGGATTGCAGGATCTTTGCCGAATATAGTGAAAGCTGTCGCATCCAGACATTTGCCTACGTACAGTGGTTGCGTGGAGACCGGGATTCGGCTAGTTTGAGTCGGACTGGGGCCTTTGATGACTCTGGAGTGATTTTCACAGAAGATACCACAGACCATTCCATTTCAGCCGATTCTGCCCCGAGTCGGGTCGCTGAGGATTCTCGACTCCGCCTGGCCCTGATTACTACTGAAGCCGAGAGGGATGCCGCCCTTGCCGAGAGAGATGAGGCCATTCGGGCTAGAGATGCTGCCATTGCTGATAGAGAGGCCATTGTATTTCAGACCAGGGCAGTGGTAGATGCTCATTTTGGGACTGTCAGCCGAGCTACTGCTTTACTGGATCGTATTGATATGCTAGGGCAGCAGATTGCAGGGGATGCTGATGCTTCAGATCTATCCACCACCCTGTCCATCCTGCTTCGGCTAGTTTCAGATTTGTAGATTATTTTATTTCCTGCATAGACTATGTTGGTTTCATCAGTTATTGAAAGAGAAATCTTGTAATAAAACGACTTATATATATAGACATGCATTTAAATTTAGTCATTTTCCCCTTTTGTCGTATCATTGCCATCCATCGGATCATCATTTTATCCAACTGACCATGATTTGACATTTCGCCTTCTTTCTTTCCTCAAGACTTGATGGAGATTTGACAGATATTGCCGCACACCTTTTGATTTCGTCGGATTGAATCTCAGATTTTGGATAACTGTTTGGGTTGGATCAGGGTATGTATTCTGGGATGAAACTGGTTAGGCAATTGGTTTCGGGAAGGTTTTGAGGGTGTAGGAAGGTTTTATCTGGCTATCGAAAATTGGTTTTGGTTAGGGAAAGGATTATTTCTTTTAAAGGATCGGACCGCGCCATGATGGCTGCCTACGTACCCCCACAAGTTGGAAGATCAGGTCCTACGTAGTTCGCTCTCAGGGGAAAAAGGAACTGATGATTTAAGCGTAGAACCGCTTCACCGAGTTAGAATTTAGGGGTTGTGGAAATACCTCACCATCCATTTCTTGCAATATGAGGGCCCCTCCGGATAGCACTTTCTTGATCACAAATGGCCCTTCCCAGTTCGGGGCAAACTTCCCCTTGGCCTCGTCTTGACAAGGCATGACTCTTTTCAACACCAAATCGTTTTCCTTGAACTTCCGAAGTCTTATCTTTTTATCGTACGATCGAGAGATCCTCTGTTGATATAGCTGACCATGCCAAATGGCAGCCACTCTCCTTTCATCAATCAGGGCCAAATGGTCATATCGACTTTGCATCCAATCCTCTTCGCTTATCTGAGCATCGATCATTATTCTGAGGGACGCCATCTCAACTTCAACTGGCAGGACAGCCTCCATCCCATATACCAAAGCGTAAGGGGTTGCCCCTGTGGAAGTACGCGTTGATGTTCGGTATGCTAGCAGGGTGAGGGGTAATAGATCCGGCCATCCCCGATGATTAGCAGACATTTTCGCCATGATCTTCTTGATGTTTTTATTTGCAGCCTCCACTGCCCCATTCATCTTAGGACGGTAAATGACGGAATTGAGATGCTTGATCTTGAATTGGTCACACAGTTCCTTCATGAGGGCGTTGTTTAAATTCTTGGCATTGTCGGAGACCACAACCTCAGGTTGCCCATATCGGCGAATGACATTATTCCTGATGAAGCCGACGATGACCTCCTGAGTTACTTTAGGGAAAGAAGCTGCCTCTACCCATTTGGTGAAATAGTCGATCATGACGAAGATGAATCGATGCCCGTTGCTTGCTTTGGGCTCTATTGGTCCGATTACATCCATTCCCCACATCGAAAATGGCCACGGGGAGGTCATACAGTGCAGTTCATTGGGAGGCGTATGGATCACATTACCGTGCGCCTGACATTGATAACACCGTTTGACATGATCTTCGCAATCGGCCCTCAGCGTCAACCAATAATACCCTGTCCTCAAAATCTTTTTGGCCAACATCGGTCCACTCATGTGTGGCCCACACACCCCGCCATGGATTTCATTCATAATCCTTTGGGATTGCGTTTCGTCTACGCATTGCAACAGTCCCAACCCGACATCCCTTTTGTAAAGCGAATCGCCACTCAGATAAAACTTCATCGCCATCTTTTGAATTCTCATCCTTTCAGTCCGATTTGCCTGATCGGGAAGGGATCTGTCTCTCAAATATTCCCTTATGTCGTGATACCAGGGCTGCCTTGTCAACACCACCTCGTTTGATAACACTGCCACATTTTCCTCATATGCCGGGGCATTCTGTACGGTGATCTCAATCTGTGGACTGTCCCTACTCTTGATCACGTGGATTAAGGAAGCCAAAGTCGCCAACGCATCGGCAAAATCATTTCGTCCCCGAGGAATATGGCGGAAGGCGATATCTTCGAACTCTTGCATAAGCTGGGTGACACAACGATGGTATGGAAGTAACCGAAGCTCCTTAGTGTTGTATACCCCGATTGCTTGTCTGATTACCAATTCTGAATCCCCGAACACCGCTAGTCTTTTTACTCCCATGTCACGGGCCAATCGGAGTCCCAAGATACACCCTTCGTATTCAGCGGTGTTGTTCGAATTGCTGAAACGAAGCTTAGTGGCCACGGGGTATTGTTCTCCGGTGATAGAGACTAGGACCGCTCCGGCTCCTGCCCCCCCGGCATTCATGGCACCATCAAAATACAGCTTCCAGAATTGTCCCTCGTCATCACATTTTTCGCGCGATACCCAAAATATATCCTCGCCCGGGAGAGGAGTTTCTAACGGCTCCATCCCTCCTGCTGGGGCTTCTGCCAACTGATCTGCAATTCCCTGCCCTTTCATGGCCTTCTGGGTCACGTACACCATGTCAAACTGTTGTAAAATTAACTGCCATCTTGATAGTCGACAATTCAGCATGGGCCTTTCGAAAATATATTTCAGGGGATCCATTCTTGATATCAGGTATGTTGTATGCCCATGGAGGTAGTGCTGTAATCTCCCTGCAGCCCAGGCCAGAGCACAACAGGTCTTCTCAATGGGAGTGTAATTCTGCTCACATTGGCTAAATCTTTTGCTGAGGTAATAGATGGCCTGCTCTTTACCCGCCTCATTTTTCTGTCCCAACATACATCCCATCGCGATGGCATTTACCGATATATACATAAACAGAGGGATCCCATCCTTCGGGGGTATCAGCACTGGTGCCTCAGTCAATTGCTTCTTAATGGTCTGAAACGCCTTCTGACATTGGTCATTCCACTCTTGGGAAACCCCTTTTCTTAACAGTTTGAAAATGGGCTCACATGTAGTCGTCAAGTGGGATATAAAACGGCTGATAAAGTTTATCCTTCCGAGGAATCCTCTTATCTCCTTCTTTGTGTGAGGTGCCGGCATATCCACAATGGCCTTAATCTTTGCTGGGTCCAATTCAATGCCCCGATCACTAACCAGGAAACCCAAAAGCTTACCCGATTGTACTCCGAAAGCGCACTTGGCTGGATTGAGCTTCAAATTATACTTTTTGAGCCGATCGAATAGCTTTTTGAGATGAACTATATGATCGGACTCTACCTTCGATTTCACGATAATGTCATCCACATAGACCTCTATCTCTTTGTGCATCATGTCATGGAACAAGGCCATCATGGCTCTTTGATAAGTAGCCCCTGCATTTGTGAGACCGAAAGCCAGTCGTCTATAGCAGAAAGTGCCCCAGGGGGTGATGAATGCGGTTTTTTCCCGGTCTTCTTCCGCCACCATTATCTGATGATATCCCGCAAAGCAATCCACAAAGGAATACATTTCGTACTGGGCCGTGTTATCTACCAGGATGTGTATGAAAGGCACCGGGAAGTTATCCTTGAGACTGGCCTTGTTTAGATCTCTGTAGTCTACACACACCCTCACCTTTCCTCCAGGTTTAGCTACTGGGACTACATTGGATAGCCATTCCGGGTAAGTAGATACCATAATGATTCCCGCCCTGAACTGCTTGATGATTTCCTCCTTCACTTTTAAGCTCCACTCAGGTTTCAACTTTCTTAGTTTCTGCTTGACAGGCCTGAAACCCTCCTTGATAGGTAACCGGTGCACCACAATGTCGGTGGACAATCCGATCATATCCTCGTGCGACCAGGCAAAGACATCCTCATATTGGCTTAGTAACTCAATTATTTCTGTTTTTTGGCTGGGGGTAAGGTCTGTCCCTATCTTGAGTTCTTTTGGATTGTCAGGGGTTCCGATATCTATAGTGATGGTTTGGTCCAAATTGGGCTTGGGTTTATCTTCGACCCATCCTTTGATCTCGTCAGGTGCGTCGTCGTAATCTGTCTCATCTTGTTCAATGCCCATTAAATCGAAATCCAGCTCAATGTCAAAATCATAATCATCATTCAAATTTGAAAGACCATTTGTTAGGCAAGGATTACTCAAATTGGTACACCTGACATGAAACAAAATACCTGTCATATATAAATCGATTTTTCACGATGATCGCATTTTCAAATAACAAGAAGAAACGACATAATGATGCAGAAATAAAACAACAACGAAAATAAACTTCTTCATTCCCCCATCAACTAGGGTCAATCACCCTGACGTCGAGCTTTACCCTTTTTTGGATATTACTGGTTTTTGGGTCCAATTGTCGATGGTCAGGTCACATGAAATGCGCTGGATAAAGGAGGGCCTCACATCGGACACCTCCCCGATGATTACGGATACGTCGCCTGAATCCTCCTTCATACCTTCTCCCGGAATAATCAGTCCCACCCAATCGATGACAGGCACAACTTGTTGGGCTCCCGGTGGTGTGATAACATTCGTCCCCTCCTTACTGCTTGTTGATTATCCGGGGATATAGCATTTGGTTTCAAACTCTTTTGCGACCTCCCGCAGGAAACTTTCCCTCCGGGCCGACTCATTACGTGTGAGGGTTAACTCTTCATTCCCTGCCCCAATCACAGGTCCGCTGATCCCCTGCTCATTTTCGACTTTGGTCACTGGACTGCCAACTAGTCGAAATGGAGTCGCCTCTTGATGGTGTCTCCGTACTGCGCCCACATGGTATCCCAATCCTGCTTTGCCTATCTGCTGTGGTAGGTGGATGGGCTTGGTGATTCCCTGACTGCTTTTCCCTAGTCCCTGTCCAGGTTGGAAGTTCATTTTAATCATTTCCCTTGCCACAAAGGTAAGTTCCGGAGAGACCCTTGGTTTCACAGCTGGAGCCCCCAGGCATCTATAATGGGGAGTGCTAATCTCTAGTGATTGAAAGCTGGCAGGTGCCGCTGACTCATCCACATTGATTACTGGTAGGCCACTCCTGGGGGGAGAAGGGTCATCACATTCGGCCGATATTGTTACCAGATTCCCACCGATGATCAACTTGATTTGTTGGTGGAGCGTGGAAGGAACTGCCCCGGCCATGTGTATCCACGGCCTCCCTAACAGCAGGTTGTAGCTTGCCGTGATATCTAGGACTTGGAAGGAGATATCAAAAGTACAGGGCCCTATCTCCACCGGCAATTCTATCTCTCCGATGGTGTCCCTCCGGGATCCGTCAAAAGCCCGAACCACCACATGACTGGCCCGCAGGCGCTTGGGACTGATGTTCATTTTCTTCAGCGTACTGAGAGGACATATATTCAATGCCGATCCCCCGTCGATCAGCACCCCATTCATGACATATCCTGAGGAGATTACCGCGATGTGTAGCGGTTTTCGGTGCCCCCTTCCCTCTTTGGGAAGGTCATCATCCGTAAAGGATATTGCATCGGTTTCCAATAAGTGGCCTATCAATCGGCCGAAACCCTCCTCACTAATTTCTTTGGGCACAAATGCCTCCTCCAGAACCTTCATCAGGGTTTTGCAATGCTCACTGGATGACAACACCAAGTCCATGACTGATGTTAGGGTTGATTCCTCATTTAAAATCTGGATCCCCCTCATTTCCGGGTGATCCATCCTTTTCAAAAACTCTATGGCCCTTTCCTCGGAAACCTCTTCATTTTTTCTCTTTTGGCTTTCAAGGACTCGCCCGGGGAGATACAAGGGGTTCCCCCTGGTTGTCACGGAAGCACAACTGGCCGCTTCCTCTGTTATTCCCCCATAATTCCAGGGTACAGTCTTCAGACTACTGAAAGGGAGTTGCGGCCTTGCTGCAAGGATGATGGGCCTCGGGGCTGTCAGCTTGACAGGCCCCTCTATGTTATTTGTACTTACCCCTATCAACCTGATGGGCGCTACCCGTGCATCCCCATGATCATGTATCACGTTGATCATCTCCTCAATTTTCTGCACATAGTTCAACCTTGGCGGCCCCCCAGCCTCACTTGCCTCCGTCACATTGACTCCCCCCCCATCATGTCTTGGCAGGGGATTTGCCTTAACATTCGGGGAATCCGGTTGCTCCACCACAATTTTCCCCGTTGTCGATCATGTTCTGAATTATATGTTTCAATGTCCAACAATCTTGTGTATCATGACCCGGGGAACCCGAGTGATAGGCGCACCGTTTGCTTGGATCAAATCTCCTTCCCTTCGGGTCACTTGGGGGAGCCAAATTGATTATCTTCTTTTGGGCTACTAATACCGCTAATATCCGTTCAAGCGGCTCCCCGAGCGGGGTGAATACTCGGTTTTGCGAGGCCTCATATCTTCTTCGCCCCTCTGCTCTTTGATCTGTGAAGTTTGGCTGACGGGATGGCCCTCCCCTCTGTACCTGAACCGGAAGATGACTTTCTGTTTTTCTGGATGACCCCTGTAAGATGAGGGAAACATCCTCTTCCTTCTTCTTTTGGACCCTCCGGGAAGTGCTGCCATAGTTTCCATTCTGTATTTGCTCGGCAGCAGTTTCTAAAGCAGTAAGATCCCGGATTTTACCCGACTTCAACCCCATGTCTACCATCTCTCCATGTTTAATCATTTCAGCAAAAGGTCTTCCAATCCCCGAGATGACCCTCTCATAATACGGTGCCTCCTGGATGTCTACAAAGGTCATCACCATCTCTGATTCGTTCATCGGGGGGGTCACCTGTGCGGCCATGCCCCTCCATCGTTGGGCATATTCCCTGAAGGATTCCCTAGGCTGCTTCTTAACCTTCGTCATTTGGTACCTGTCAGGGGCCATCTGGGCCTGAAAGCTGTATTGGGTTAAGAAGGTATGGGCCAATTCCTCCCAGTTGTGGATTCGGGCCTTGTCGAGGCGGGCATACCAGATTCTTGCCTCCCCTGTTAAGCTTTTCTGGAATAGTTGCATTCTTAACCCCTCGTCTTCGGCATAAGACCCGAGTTCTCCAATGTATATTTTCAAGTGTGTATAGGGGTCTCCCTTTCCATTGTATTTTTCAAACTCGGGAATTTTGAACTTTTCTGGATATCTGGCTCCAGGGAAAACACATAGATCTGAGTAATTAACCCTGCCCAGGGAGCCTATGCCCTTTAGAGATTGGATGGTTTCCTCCATGTATTTCATTTTTCTCCGAAGGTCGTCATTGTCCCCTTCCTCTGGGATAGTAATCACTGTCCTGCTAGGTATGGGAACGGCCTTTGGGATGACTGGCTCGTCCTTGAGTCGGGGTCGGTCCTCTTTAAGCAAGTTTGTACCATTTTTAGGAGGATTCTGATCATCCCCTGGTGGTGGAATATTATGCGATCCCTGGTTTACCGGATCCTGTATGATTAAGAACTGTTCCTTTAACATTGTGGCCATTTCCATCATCTGTCTTTTAAAATCATCAAACTCTTCTCGAGATATGGAACTATGATTAGGAATATCAGCCATTTCAGTTGTAGAGACCTGGGCTTTCTTAGACTGCGAACGGGTTTGAGGAGCAATCCTACAGAGACAACGGTTCGAAGTTTAGTCCCGGGGAAATGCAAAAATGGATGCATGCTAAAATTGTAAATTTTTTGTGTTTTGGGGTTTTTTAATCTTTCCCTGCAAAAGAGAAAGTTAGTAGTCTTTTAGTGCAATAACAAATGCTGAGCATGATTTTATTATGCTTCCCCAGCCGTTTCCTGCAAAACACAGCGGTTAGTAATCTCTTTCGACACAGAAAAAGGGATGTATGAATATTGAATGAGATCATGACATTTAGACATATAAACGTAAAAAGGCATGAAGAGACTTTTCCTGCGTTGGGTTAATCTGGGGATGACCTATCCTAGGGTTACTCTCACGGGCTTTTCGGCATGAAGGTTCCCAAATCTTCGCAATCTACTCGTTTGAGCCCTTTCGATTGGAGCGGATTTGAGTGGTGCGTTTCCTGAGCCATCTCCGGGGAGCAGCCCCATCGAGTCCAGTAATAAGCAACCGACAGGTTCGCCTCAGGAGGAGGTACTCTCTCAACATACATTCACATTCATCGTCCTTACCGTATGCAAATGATTACTTTTAAAGTAAAACAAATCCATTCAATCATTCATTCATTGGACAAAAGGCACACATTCACACACAACAATAAGTAAAACAAGTCAAAATATCGCACGTACATACACATTTATGATTTTTTAGAGGATAGGATAGCGTCAAGATTTGAAAACGGCTTAAGCCCTCTAATGATCCCCAGCAGAGTCGCCAGCTGTCGACGCCGGGTTTTTTCGCTTTTGCGTCTTTTCCAATTTTAGCCTTTTGATTTAGATGATGTTTGGAAAAGGTCGGCATTGAGGTCGACGGGGTTTTGAAAGATCGTTTTTATGATGAGCCAATTAACCAGAGTCGCCAGTTGGTATATTTGAAATGGATGTACCAACTCATCCGAGTTTTCGTTTTTTATAAATCGCTGGCTCATGTGTGACTCCAAATTAATTGGTCTGCGAATCGAGATTCATAGAGTTCGGGGGCTTGCTTAAGTGAGGGGAAGGTGTTAAGCACCCCTCGACTTCCGTGAAACACGGTTACCGCAATCTCGATGCTTTCCTATCCTTTAATTCATGAAATGTTGTGTTGTACGCGCGCGTGTGTGTGTGTGCCTATGTGAATGTTGTGGTGAGTTTGTATGAAAGAATCATTTGGATTTTTAGGGAAAATCGTGTTTTAATTTGAGAACGCTTCGGAATGTCTTTTCGGTACACACGAGAAAGCTTTTATTCTTTATGAGAAAGGTTTGATTTTAATTGTCCAAAACTATGAAATTTTCGTTAGGTGTCGTTTTGACAAAACAAGAGTTTTAAACCTTCGTCAAAATAGGAATCGAGATCTATACGTTACTTTCGTAACTCAAACGATGGGCAACCTCTAGGATCTCTTTAAACCTATGCACAAAGATTTAATAAAACGTTACTTATTTATAAAATCAGATTTTTTGTGATGTTTTGAAAACGATTTTCTTTTGGCTTTCTCGTTAGATAGAAATCGACATTCATTAACATTTCTCAAATTTTAAGCCTCGTGATTCTAATATCCTAGTTTGATTGATTTTATGAAAATCTTCATCATTTAGCTTTGAAATCAATTTCGTGTCATAATTCAAATCGAGCATAAACACGCGTCGGGGCTATTCATGGGCATGTAAGCCATCAAAATATCCCCGAACGCCAACAATCACATATTCCACTAGTACGGGGCCTTAAACCCGACCCTCGCCTTAGCGTCGTTTTAAGGCCCAATGGTTACATGTTACAAAATGAACATCTTGAATCTATCACAAACATCAAGATACGTCCATCATCGGGTTTGGACCACGGGGTCGCATTCCTAGGCTCACAACCAAGTATCCATGCACACAAACAATCGGATATTACAAGAAAATAAACCAACCCGGATTTATCTAACAATACCATGACATCCGGAAATGACGATTTAAATAAATTATATCCAATAAATCACCTTAAAACAAACCAAGAAATTTCATGATTTGGATATCCTCGGGTTATTAAGAAGAGTTTATTCCGATGGAACCTTTCCTCATAATCCCTAATCCATGATTGTTCAACAATATACATGAAAACTACATCCCATCTAAGCAAATCAAGATGATATGAATTGTTAGAACAAAAGGAAATTTTTACCTTGCAAAATGATCTCAAAAAGGATGAAGTCTTGGTATTTGAATAGGATAAAAATATTTTTGATACAATCAAACTTAAAAGAATTAATTTCTCTCTTTTTTTTCCTCTCTTTTCTTCCTATTTTTGTTGCAAAATCTAGCTATTTTCTCTCTATTTCCGTGCTGCTTTTTGCTGCTGCAGAAATTCTTCTTCTTCTCTAAAATTTTCTGAACCTCCTGTATGCTGCCGAAGCTGGCTTAAATAGGCTGGCCAGAGCCAGCCGCAGATCTATCTGCGGCTGGCCGCAGATGGATCTGCGGCTGGCCAGCTGGCACGCCTCCCATCGCACTCAGCTGCTGAGTGCTGATTTCCCGGTTTTCGTGCTGGCGCACCCACTTGGCCGCAGATCTATCCGCGGCTGGCGGGCTTGACTTTCTCGATTTTCGTGCCACGCCTCGATTTTCGTACCGCAACGTCGGTTTTCGCTGACAGGCTCGTATTCCGCAGTCCGGGAACTTCCGGGAGACGTGCCACCTCATTCGGAAATGCCTGCCTCGGACGATCATGCTGTCACGTCGACTTGGGCTGCCCAAATCATTGCGGCGGTGCCGGGCGCTTGCCCTTGTGCCCGCTCCTTTGCTTCCGCAAGCCGGTTCAATTGACGATTTCGCCCTCCTGTCATGGTTAGTAGAAGGAAACGCAAAATTTGGGTGTCTACAGCATCCAAAAGAGGAATATTTACCTCTACCTTCCTGAAGGTTTCCAAAATTTCCTTTTTTTCCCTCCTTCTTTGAAGTCTTGTGTGTTCTCGATGGGAACGACAACGGTGGAGTCTTAACTTGAGTAGGTGGGGTAACAATTTCCTTCGGTGTCTTAATCTCCTCTTTAGCCTTTTCCTCTTCAATTTTCATAATTGCTTTGGGCACTTCCAACTCTTTTCCATTCCTTAGTGTAATCGCACTAGCATTCTCCCTTGGATTGACGACTGTTTGGGAGGGCAACTTTCCTGAACCTTGAGAATCCAACCTCCCCACTGTGGTGGCAAGTTGACCTATCTGATTTCTTAAGTCTTGAACAGAATTTTTCGTGTCCTGCTGGAACTGCTGTGTCTGGCTCATGAATGCCTTGAACATGTCTTCCAAAGATGTTCCAGAATTTGCAGGAGCTGCCTGTCTAGGTTGATATTGGGGTTGAGCTAGTTGAGAGCCTTGTGGGAACCCTTGTTGTCTAACCAGATACACGCCTTGCGCTGGTGGTCTATTTCCTCCATAACTCAAGTTAGGATGATCCCTCCATCTTGGATTGTAAGTATTTGAATATGGGTCATACTTCTGCTGAGGTTGTGCTTGATAGTTTTCCAATGTATTAGCTTGTTGTGCAGTTTCATCCTCTTGCAAAGTTAGACAAGAATCAGTAGTATGACCACTCATCAAACAAATCCCACAAACTTTTGCTACTGGTGTATTTCCTGTAGCCATTTGTATAACCATCGTGGTCAAATCAAAAATTTGTTGTTCAAGATTGCTTATGGTCATCTCATTTACTTTTGCAGGCACGGTCATTCCTTGTCCCATATTGTTAAGAATTAGCAGCCATATTCGCAATTAGAGCCCTTGCAGCCTCCGGTGTCTTATCTACCAGTGCTCCTCCACTTGCAACATCGATCATACTCCAATCCATTGGTGATAATCCCTTATAAAAGTACTGAATCAGGTGTTGCTCGTCTATTTGATGGGGAGGACAACTAGAACACAATTTTTTTAAATCTTTCCTAATACTCGTACAGTGTCTCTCCATTAAACTGTCGAATGCCGCATATCTCCTTCCTGATGTTGGCAACTCTTAAAACAGGAAAATACTTCTCCAAGAACAACCTTTTCATGTCATTCCATGACTGTATTGACCCTAAAGGAAAATAGTACAACCAGTCCTTTGCTAGATCCCCCAATGAGAATAGAAATGCCCTTAGCTTGATTTGATCCTCAGTTACTCCATGTGGCTTCATGGTGGAGCAAACCACATGAAATTCCTTTAAGTGCTTGTACGGATCCTCACCTGTAAGACCACGAAAAGTAGGCAAAAGATGAATTAGTCCCGATTTAAGTTCAAAAGCAGCAGTTAATGTAGGATATTCAATGCATAAGGGTTGTTGATTGAGATTGGGAGTGGCTAGTTCTTTGAGTGTTCGGTTATTATTTGGGACCGCCGTCTCTTTTTCTTCCTGTGATTCGGTGGATGATGTATTTGACAGTAATTCGAGTGCTATGTTAAGTCCCGGTGATGGAACTTTGTCAGAATTTGCCGTGATGCCTCGAGCTTGACGAGCTTCTTTCCTTAGCCTACGTGCAGTTTTCTCAATTTCTAGATCAAAATTCAAATCAACGGATTGAAAGGACCGTGTCATAAACTACAAAATTAAACAAAAATAAAATAAAGATAAATAACACTTCCCCGGCAACGACGCCAAAATTTTGGGAGCTTGTCATTCTACACTCCAAAATTAATACCTTACTAACACTCTACTAGCGCAGAACTCAGTATAATGGCAAGCAAGGATTGATCCCATAGAGAAGTGAATTAATCTTTTATCTACTCTATTATTCTAATTTATGAGGGGGTTTTGAGTTTGATTAACTACTCTAACAAAAATAATTAAGAATAATCAATGAATAAAAAGCTTCAGTTCTTCAGTTCAGTTTCACCTGATCACAACTATGGAAAAAATCTGGTTTAGCAATATTTACCCTTCAATGAGATTAATAACCCTAGATAACCGCAATCGCTAATTATTCGAAATTCTCCTTATGTGTAAATCTAATGTGACAATTGCCTCAAGAGAACCTAACTATCATATAACCTAGAACTATCAGTCTAGATTTAATATAACAGCAGCATGAATAATTGGAGAATTAGGTTATTCCAAGCAACAATTACACAATCAGGAATTATTTAACTTGGCTTCTAATAATCTTAATAATACCCAAAAGCTTGTCCACAATCAAGTATTATTAATTGCTACTTATGATCAGATACAATATCATTTGCTTAATACTATACCTTAATCTAGTAGATGCTATCAATCAAATTAATTCAATTGGCCAAATCAAATCAACAGATTCAATAACATGTAATTAGTTAAAACAGATTATCAGAATAAATCTCATGTAAGAAGGAATAAATAAATAAAACCTGATTAAACCATTAATTATGATAAATGTTCAACATCCCTTAGAACTGAAAATAAAAGTTTAGCCTCACATGCCTTCAATCTCCTCCAATTAGGGTTACAATTGTAGTTGTCAAGATTCTCTCATATCTAACTAAAAACATCTATTTATAGTCCTAAGATAATATCCTAAGTCTCTAAGAATTAAGAATCCAATCTGAAGTAGAAATTGTGACGCCCCAAAATCTCTACACTTCCCTATAGCAGATCTGGTGCTCACATGAAACTATACAACTATAAATATTCAATAAAATATGACTTCTATCTATCCAAGGTTCACAGTATCCCATAACAGGTACTACTTCTAGCCAGAACGTTGTCTGTGTTTGGATACCCTGACTTGGATGTATAGATTCATATATGATGAATATCTCTTTCATATTTATATTTCCTATCTATCTGACATTCACAGTATTAATGATAAGATTGTCCATAGAACTGAGGGGCGCATTCCGGTAAAGATGGCACCTTACTGGCGCTCATTAAGTATAACCTCAGAGCTTATAGGACTTTCAATATCATTTAAACACCCTCATTCAGATGTATAGTTCATATAGATACTGTATTTACTTAGTACAACTATGCTAAAGAAAGTAAAGATCAGAGTATAACGCATTCGATGAAATAAAGGATCATAATATATTACATATCATTTGGTTCGATTAGATCATTCTTGATACTAAGTTATTACAACAAAAGCCTTTAAAAGACTTAAAGTATTCAAAACAGTAATTAAACTAATTAACAGGTCCTTTCCCTTTATCGACCCCAGATGTGACGGGATTACCATTTAAAACTACAAAAGAAGATATGCGCAAGAATGAGCTACAAATGCTCAGCAAGTTCATTTGAATATGTAAACATAATGTGTTTGATTTGAAAGATGTCAATTGATGTATAACTGAGGATTCTGTACCTGAACCATATATTTCATTTAGTTCTATCAGTCTTCAATGACTTAGAACCATTTGATTTCGGATATCTGGTAGGGGATCAGCCTCACCAATATCCTAGGAGTATGCATATCATCCTACCATTTATGTCAATTTTATTTAATTGACGGTCACACTACCTTATCATAAGGCTTTCGAGTTCACGTTACATCCAAGGTGTCCCATTTTACTCAGTATAAGATGTCGTACCAAAACAATTTGGTTTAACACAATAATTTAAGCTTTATCAAGCAATATATGAATAATGATTCATTTTTAAGTTATGCTAAACCAAAAGCAATAACTTCACAATAATCGATAGCAAGATATAGAGGACTTGCATAAATATAAGTTGAATAAGGTTAGGACACTTGCCTTAGCGTAGTTCGTTATAATTTAATACAGTTGGTCAACGTATGTAGTCTACGTACACCAATAATAAGCGTTAGAACTTATATAAACATGTATTACACTAATCTAGACAAGTTTCATTAAGGTTCGACTTTGATTCGATATCTCGGTCGCGTCCTTAATAGCTAAACACATAGATTGTTCGATAAAACTTCATTTGGAAGCTTAATTATTAGTCTAAATAATTTATTTATTATTTATAACACTTTTAGAAGCTTAATTTTATTTTTAAATAATTTTTTATAAGCTTAGAAATATTTTTAAATAATTTTACAAGTATAAGAATATTTTTAAATGATTTACTTATCACTTAGAATAATTTTTAAAACATTAATATGTTATCTAAATAATTTATTTTTCATTTAGAATATTTTTAGATACCTAAAATATTATTTAAATGATTTATTTATCATTTATAATATTTTTAGAAAGATAGAATATTATTTAAATAATTTATTATATCATTAATATTATTTTTAGAATTTATTTTATTATTAAAATAATTTATTTATTACTTATAATAATTTCCAAAATTTATTTTAATATTTAAATGATTTAATCATCATTTATAATATTTTTAAATACTTAATATATTATTTAACTAATTTATTTATCATTAATAATATTTAAATATTTAATATTTTATTTAATTATTATATATAATAATTTTATTTACTTTAATATCATTTTTTAATATTTAATATAACTATTTAATAATTTAATATCATTTTTAAATAATTAAAACAATTATTAAATGATTTATTATAATTATTATTTAATTAACTTAAATAATATTTCAGATTTATATAAAAATATTAAAAATAAATTTTTATAATTAAAAATGAATTTTCGAATATAATTATTAATTATTAATAATTATTTAATATTTATTTATTATTTTATAATTTATTTAATTAATTTTTATTTATTTTAAAAAAAAAATCCGTCGCTAAAGGCTTTTAGCGACGGTCTGCATACGTTTATAGGTTTCTGGGTTTGAACATGCATTTCGTCGCTAAAGGTGTTCTTCATGTAGAACACTTGGTCAATGTCAAACGGTGACTTTTGACCTTAAATTTCTCTTTGATGTGTTGATGTTTATGTTTGATTTTTGTTTGTTGTTAAACCTAGCATGGCAGAGTATAACGACATGTGAAAATTACACTCAAATTATATCATATCATGCTAGATAATTCATGGTCAAACTACCCCGTTCATAACTGTTCTTGAGTTTCTTGGTTACCCAGAAACTCAGTTAGTCATAACGGTCAACGTGGTTTGACCACTTATAATTTTGATTCCAGTTTCTCTAAATGTGTTTTGATACTTCAAGGTTGTAGATTACATACTAGAGATCATGTTAATATCAAGAAACAACATATTAAATATCATCTAGACACGATCTGGGTTGCTCAAAAGTCTGCCAGTAAACTGTCAGACATTCATATGATTTCTGGGTTACCCAGAAATCAGTCCATCATGGTCGATCAATGAGTTTTGACCACCTATAACTTTCTACTGTGAGATAGTTTGAGCTTTCTAGTAGTTGGATCTTAAAGCTAACATGGCATACTATCAATTCAAGCTTTAAAACACATCAAACAAATAATTTAAGCCAATCAAAAGCTCTGACAAAGTAGGTTGTCAGACTGTTCTTGACTGCCAAGAACAGTTTGCTATTTTTGCCTAATTTTGATATCTAGATGTTATGAAAACATGTTTTAACCGCCCAGATCACTTAATTACATATTAATAAACATTCCTAAACACTAAAACATAACATCTAATTCAACCTTAAAGATCTAGCAATAAATTATGGTTTATGCACCTTTTTCTTCAAATTTTGATTTCTGGCTTTTGATTTTGAGCTTGTGATTGCAGAGGCTTGTTATGGTATGTTTGTAAGTGTATAGGCTATGAAAATTTCGTAGGTCTAATGGTCAGAATCTCATTCTATTTATAGCAACTTGGAATTAGGGTTTTGTTTTATTTTTTCCACTTTTGCCCTCCAAAATATCCTAGTTTTGTTACTTGTGCTGCTCCAATCGGATCTTGGTTGACATGCTTGTGCTGGAGTGTGTTAAGCACAAGCTTGCACACTCCTAGCTTCATTTTCATTGGTTTAGATTTTATTTTTGATTTATTTACTTACTAATTAAGCTTAGATTTTTGCTAATCATGATTAGGGTGTTTAATTAGGTTTAGTAATGCTTTAATTAAGTTAATATATCATAATTAAAGTTTATCATTTCATAATTTAATGTTATCAAATCAATTTAGGGTTTTAAGGTTCCAAATTAGGGTTTAGGGTTTTCAATTCTACAATTAGGGTTTTAATCTTCAATTAGGGTTTTAATATAAGTTCAATGATTCATAATTAATATTACGATTCATTACTTAGATCCTAATTATATCAATTAAGATTCTTGTACAATAATTAGGGTTTTAATTGACCAATTCAGACAACTTTTATCAATTAGGGTTTCTATTTCATTTTATCATTTTAAACCCTAATTAACTTATTTTAAAATTTTATCAGTTAATATAATATTATATTAACTCCGAAGCACGACAAAGCACTTCGTCATTTCCAAGCACGACACAGCAGCTTACAAAAATAATTTGCCGAGACGCTTCTCGGTGAATTCGCCAAAAGCACGACAAATCATTTTGTCCGTGTAAGCATGACACAGCTGCTTGGCGAAAATTTTTTATTTGACCTAATTCTTAAATAAAATACACAATTACATAATACAAAGTCTGAACATTAAATTTTATTTATTAAACACATAATTTACATATACAGATCTTATTAGGGTTCGGAATATTACATTCAGCCATACTAATAAGAATTTCGTCTTCGAAATTACGGTACAGATTATAAAAACAAGTGTGGGTAATTATCTCGCATTTTACTCTCGAGCTCCCACGTAGCTTCCTCTATGTTTTGATTCCTCCAAATAACTTTGACTGAAGGGATCACTTTATTTCGTAGATATTGTTCTTTCCTATCTATGATTTCGATAGGAACTTCCTCATAAGATAGATCTTTCTCGATTTGAATAGGTTCGTAATCGCTAACGTGTTTATAATCAGGTTTGTATGGTCGTAACACGGACACATGAAACACGTTATGGATATGTTCTAACTCAGGAGGCAAGGCTACCTCATAAGCTACTTCACCTATTTTTCTCAATATCTGAAATGGTCCAATAAATCGCGGACTCAATTTTCCCTTTTTTCCAAAACGTATTTTTCCCTTCCACGGAGAAACTTTTAAGATACGTTACCGATATCAAAATCTTGTAGCTTCCTGTGTTGATCCGCATATTTCTTCTGTCAATCTTGAGACGCCTGTAATCTTCTTCGTATAATTCGAACTACCTCAGCGGTTTGTTGAACTATTTCGGGTCCTAGCATTTGTCGTTCCCCAACCTCGTCCCAACATAATGGCGTCCTACATTTTCTTCCATACAAAGCTTCAAATGGTGGCATTCCTATGTTGGCATGGTAGCTATTGTTGTAGGCAAATTCTACCAAAGGTAATTGATCTTCCGAACTTCACTTGAAATCCATGATGCAAGAGCGCAACATGTCTTCCAGTGTCTGAATGGTTCTCTCACTCTGACCGTCAGTTTGTGGGTGATAAGTTGTGCTTAATCTCAACTGAGTTCCTAAATATTTTTCGAGACTTGTCCAAAATTTGAAGTAAATCGGGGATCTCGGTCTGATACTATAGAAACAGATACTCCATGTCTAGAAATAATTTCATTGATGTAAAGTTTAGCTAACTGGTCAAGACTGAAGTTGACTTTTATGGGTAGAAAATGAGCTAATTTGGTAAGACGATCTACAATTACCCAAATGGCATTGTGACCTTTCTGTGTATTTGGAAGACCTATAACAAAATCCATGGTAATATGCTCCCATTTCCACTCAGGAATTTCTAGGGGTTGTAATAATTCACTTGGTTTTTGGTGTTCAGCTTTAACCCTTTGACACGTTAAACATTTACTTACCCACTCTGCTATTTCTCTTTTCATGTTAGTCCACCAAAAATGTCGACTTAAATCTTTGTACATTTTTGTACTCCATGTACTAACTTCTCCTTTAAACTTTCCCCCTTCATTCTGATTCCTCTTCTCCTTATGAAACTTGAGAAGATTTTCATTCTCGATCTCAGCTACAACAGCCTTCTCAATAATCTCTTAGAATGTTTTTAACTGAAAGATTGATATTTTACTCCTTATTTGAGGTTTTAACCCTTCCTCAAATCTCCTAGTTTTTCTCGTCTCAAAGTTCACTTGATGTGGAGCAAAACGAGATAATTCATTAAATTTGGCTGTATACTGAGATACAGTCATATCCCCTTGTTTTAACTCTAAGAATTTTACTTCCATTCGGTCTTGCATTATTTGTGGAAAGTAATTTTCAAAGAATAATTCCTTGAATCTTACCCACGGAACTACTCCTTCCCCGACCCTGGTTTTTGTGGTTTCCCACCAAAAGTTTGCCTCACCTTTTAGGAAAAAGGTTGCAAATATGGTCTTTTGTTCTTCACTTACATTGGTTACACTGAAAAACTTTTCCATTTCGGTTATCCAGGTCTGAGCCTCAACTGGATCTGCAGTTCCTTTGAACTCAGGTGGTCCAACGATTTTAAAATCCTTAAATGCTGACCTATGTGGATTATTTGGGTTGGATTGGTGTGGTGGATGACCTTGTAAGGCTCCTAATAGTAGATCTACTAATTGTTGAGTGGGGTTTGTATCATTGGTCTCATTTCGGGTTTGGGTTCTTCGTGCTGATGCCATAAGTCTAAAATAAAGAAAAGACAAGTAGAAATACAAGTATATACTACACATAGAACTAACAATTTGATTGTACAAACAAAATTTGTATATCACATGCAAAACGGTTATATATTCGACTAGTAGTTTATATAAGTACTACTAGCATTCCCAAACTAGTTTTCAAAAACTTGGGTAAAGTAGTTTAGATACTACTGTTTACATACACACTTCGGTGACTAGGTCTATCTAAAGCTTAATCTTATGATACTTATCACACAACATACTAGATACCACCCACCTATTGATGTCGTATCCAGTCTTTCCATTCTCTACGGGATAATTCTCTACTCGCTTATCAAGATCCACAAGTTTTCACGAAATTCTCTACTAGTTCTATCAAGCCTTTCTTGGATTTGATATCGTTCTCTTTCCTTTCTTGACAACAGTGTCTGAAGTCGGATATTTAATCGTCATTCATTCTCTAACCTTTCTTCCACATACGTTACCCTATTGTTTAAGGTATGTATTTCCTTCTGGGCTTGTTCTAGTAGGTTTTCCTCCTCTGGGTTTCCTTCTTCTAACTCTTCTACAGATTCGTTTCGAACTTGTGATATATCCCTCCATATTGGTTCTTCTTCATCCTCTCCTTCTTCTATAATCTGAACCTCCGCAGTGTCCTCATTAGGTTCTGTCGCTACCGCATCATGGAATTCTAAGTTATATTGAACTTCTTGTCCTTCAGAATCACTGCCCTGCTCGAGCTCTATCACTTGTGAATCTATCTCCCTTGAAAAATCTCCCTAATCTAGGTCTGCCATCCTACAAAAGAATTTTTAGTTGTTTAGTATTAAAGCGAAACAAATTTACACATAATATAAGGCTTTTAAGATTATTTTATGTATGATTAAGTATTTTACGGACTCAAAGACTATATCCTAAGGTATTTCCTAACTACCTTAGAGCAATAATCTACAGCTCTGATACCAACCTGTGACGCTCCCAAAATCTCTACACTTTACTGTAGCAGATCTGGTGCTCACGTGAAACTATATAACTATAAATATTCAATAAAATATGACTTCTATCTATCCAAGGTTCACAGTATCCCATAACATGTACTAGTTGTGGCCAAAACGTTGTATGTGTTTGGATACCCTCACTTGGATGTATAGATTCATATCTGATGAATATCTCTTTCATATTTATATTTCCTATTTATCAGACATTCACAGTATTAATGATAAGATTGTCCATAGAACTGAGGGGCGCATTCCGATAAAGATGGCACCTTACCGACGCTCATTAAGTATAACCTCAGAGATTATAGGACTTTCAATATCATTTAAATACCCTCATTCAGATGTATAGTTCATATAGATACTGTATTTACTTAGTACAACTATGCTAAATAAAGTAAATATCAGAGTATAACG
The DNA here is from genome assembly GCA_034770075.1 of Aralia elata. Classification (NCBI taxonomy): domain Eukaryota; kingdom Viridiplantae; phylum Streptophyta; class Magnoliopsida; order Apiales; family Araliaceae; genus Aralia; species Aralia elata. The sequence goes on along the minus strand of CM068384.1, from coordinate 3,481,718 downwards.
TATTCAATGAAATAAAGGATCATAATATATTACATATCATTTGGTTCGATTACATCATTCTTGATACTAAGTTATTACAACAAAAGCCTTTAAAAGATTTAAAGTATTCAAAACAGTAATTAAACTAATTAACAGGTCCTTTCCCGTTATCGACCCCAGATGTGCCGGGATTACCATTTAAAACTGCAAAAGAAGATATGCGCAAGAATGAGCTACAAATGCTCAGCAAGTCATTTGAATATGTAAACACAATGTGTTTGATTTGAAAGATGTCAATTGATGTATAACTGAGGGTTCTGTACCTAAACCATATATTTCATTTAGTTCTATAAGTCTTCAATGACTTAGAACCATTTGATTCCGGATATCTGGTAGGGGATCAACCTCACCAATATCCTAGCAGTATGCATATCATCCTACCATTTATGTCAATTTTATTTAATTGACGGTCACACTACCTTATCATAAGGCTTTCAAGTTCACGTTACATCCAAGGTGTCCCATTTTACTCAGTATAAGATGTCGTACCAAAATAATTTGGTTTGACACAACAATTTAAGCTTCATCAAGCAATATATGAATAATGATTCATTTTTAAGTTATGCTGAACAAAAAGCAATAACTTCACAATAATCGATAGCAAGATATAGACGACTTGCATAAATATAAGTTGAATAAGGTTAGGACACTTGCCTTAGCGTAGTTCGTTATAATTTAATACAGTTGGTCAAAGTATGTAGCTACGTACACCAATAATAAGCGTTAGAACTTATATAAACATGTATTACGCTAATCTAGACAAGTTTCATTAAGGTTCGACGTTGATTCGATATCTCGGTCGCATCCTTAATAGCTAAACACATAGAATGTTCGATAAAACTTTATTTGGAAGCTTAATTATTAGTCTAAATAATTTATTTATTATTTATAACACTTTTAGAAGCTTAATTTTATTTTTAAATAATTTTTTATAAGCTTGGAAATATTTTTAAATAATTTTACAAATATAGAAATATTTCTAAATGATTTAATTATCACTTAGAATAATTTTTAAAACATTAATATGTTATCTAAATAATTTATTTGTCATTTAGAATATTTTTAGATACCTAAAATATTATTTAAATAATTTATTATCATTTATAATATTTTTAGAAAGATAGAATATTATTTAAATGATTTATTTTATCATTAATAATATTTTTAGAATTTATTTTATTATTAAAATAATTTATTTATTATTTATAATAATTTCCAAAATTTAGTTTAATATTTAAATGATTTAATCATCATTTATAATATTTTTAAATACTTAATATATTATTTAAAAGATTTATTTATCATTAATAATATTTAAATACTTAATATTTTATTTAATTATTATATATAATAATTTTATTTACTTTAATATCATTTTTAAATAATTAAAATAATTATTAAATGATTTATTATAATTATTATTTAATTTAATTAAATTAAATAATATTTTATATTTATATAAAAAATATTAAAAATAAATTTTTATAATTAAAAATGAATTTTTGAATATAATTATTAATTATTAATAATTATTTAATATTTATTTATTATTTTATAATTTATTTAATTAATTTTTATTTATTTAAAAAAAAATCCGTCGCTAAAGGGCTTTAGCGACGGTCTGCATACGTTTATAGGTTTCTGGGTTTGAACATGCATTTTGTCGCTAAAGGTGTTCTTCATGAAGAACACTTGGTCAATGTCAAACAGTGACTTTTGACCTTAAATTTCTCTTTGCTGTGTTGATGTTTATGTTTGATTTTTGTTTGTTGTTAAACCTAGCATGGTAGAGTATAACGACATGTGAAAATTACACTCAAATTATATCATATCATGCTAGATAATTCATGGTCAAACTACCCCGTTCATAACTGTTCTTGAGTTTCTAGGTTACCTAGAAATTCAGTCAGTTATAACGGTCAACGTGGTTTGACCACTTATAATTTTGATTCCAGTTTCTCTAAATGTGTTTTGATGCTTCAAGGTTGTAGATTAAATACTAGAGATCATGTTAATATCAAGAAACAACATATTAAATATCATCTAGACACGATCTGGGTTGCTCAAAAGTCTGTTAGTAAACTGTCAGACATTCATATGATTTCTGGGTTACCCAGAAATCAGTCCATCATGGTCGGTCAATGGGTTTTGACCACCTATAACTTTCTACTGTGAGATAGTTTGAGCTTTCTACCAGTTGGATCTTAAAGCTAACATGGCATACTATCAATTCAAGCTTTAAAACACATCAAACAAATAATTTAAGCCAATCAAAAGCTCTGACAAAGTAGCTTGTCAGACTGTTCTTGACTGTCAAGAACAGTTTGCTATTTTTGCCTAATTTTGATATCTAGATGTTATAAAAACATGTTTTAACCGCCCAGATCACTTAATTACATATTAATAAACATTCCTAAACACTAAAACATAACATCTAATTCAACCTTAAAGATCTAGCAATAAATTAGGGTTTATGCACCTTTTTCTTCATATTTTGATTTCTGGCTTTTGATTCTGAGCTTGTGATTGCAGAGGCTTGTTATGGTATGTTTGTAAGTGTATAGGCTTTGAAAATTTCGTAGGTCTAATGGTCAGAATCTCATTCTATTTATAGCAACTTGGAATTAGGGTTTTATTTTATTTTTTTCCACTTTTGCCTTCCAAAATATCCTAGCTTTGTTACTTGTGCTGCTCCAATCTGATCTTGGTTGACATGCTTGTGTTGGAGTGTGTTGAGCACAAGCTTGCACACTCCTAGCTTCATTTTCATTGGTTTAGATTTTATTTTTGATTTATTTACTTACTAATTAAACTTATATTTTTGCTAATCATGATTAGGGTGTTTAATTAGGTTTAGTAATACTTTAATTAAGTTAATATATCATAATTAAAGTTTATCATTTCATAATTTAATGTTATCAAATCAATTTAGGATTTTAGAGTTCCAAATTAGGGTTTAGGGTTTTCAATTCTATAATTAGGGTTTTAATCTTCAATTAGGGTTTTAATATAAGTTCAATGATACATAATTAATACTATGATTCATTACTTAGATCCTAATTATATCAATTAAGATTCTTGTACAGTCATTAGGGTTTTAATTGACCAATTCGGACAACTTTTATCAATTAGGGTTTTTAAATTAGGGTTTCTATTTCATTTTATCATTTTAAACCCTAATTAACTTATTTTAAAATTTTATCAGTTAATATAATATTATATTAACTCCGAAGCACGACAAAGTACTTCGTCATTTCCAAGCACGACACAGAAGCTTACAAAAATAATTTGCCGAGACGCTTCTCGGTGAATTCGTCGAAAGCACGACAAATCATTTTGTCCGTGTAAGCACGACACAGCTGCTTGGCGAAATTTTTTTATTTGACCTAATTCTTAAATAAAATACACAATTACATAATACAAAGTCCGAACATGAAATTTTATTTATTAAACACATAATTTACATATACAGATCTTATTAGGGTTCAGAATATTACATTCACCCCTACTAATAAGAATTTCGTCCTCGAAATTACGGTACAAATTATAAAAATAAGTGTGGGTAATTATCTCACATTTTACTCTCGAGCTCCCACGTAACTTCCTCTATGTTTTGATTCCTTCAAATAACTTTGACTGAAGGGATCACTTTATTTCGTAGATGTTGTTCTTTCCTATCTATGATTTCGATTGGAACTTCCTCATAAGATAGATCTTTTTCGATCTGAATAGGTTCGTAATCGATAACGTGTTTATAATCAGGTTTGTATGGTCGTAACACGGACACATGAAACTCGTTATGGATATGTTCTAACTTAGGAGGCAAGGCTACCTCATAAGCTACTTCACCTTTTTTCTCAATATCTGAAATGGTCCAATAAATCGCGGACTCAATTTTCTCTTTTTGCCAAAACGTATTTTGCCCTTCCACGGAGAAACTTTTAAGACACGTTACCGATATCGAAATCTTGTAGCTTCTTGTGTTGATCCGCATATTTCTTCTATCGATCTTGAGACGCTTGTAATCTTCTTCGTATAATTCGAACTACCTCAGCGGTTTGTTGAACTATTTCGGGTCCTAGCATTTGTCGTTCCCCAACCTCGTCCCAACATAATGGCATCCTACATTTTCTTCCATACAAAGCTTCAAACGGTGGCATTCCTATGCTGGCATGGTAGCTATTGTTGTAGGCAAATTCTACCAAAAGTAATTGATCTTCCCAACTTCCCTTGAAATCCTTGATGCAAGAGCGCAACATGTCTTCCAGTGTCTGAATGGTTCTCTCACTCTGACCATCAGTTTGTGGGTGATAAGCTATGCTTAATCTCAACTGAGTTCCTAAATATTTCTGGAGACTTGTCCAAACTTTGAAGTAAATCGGGGATCTCGGTCTGATACTATAGAAACAGATACTTCATGTTTAGAAATAATTTCATTGATGTAAAGTTTGGCTAACTGATCAAGACTGAAGTTGACTTTTATGGGTAGAAAATGAGCTGATTTGGTAAGACGATCTACAATTACCCAAATGGCATTGTGACCTTTCTGTGTATTTGGAAGACCTATAACAAAATCCATGGTAATATGCTCCCATTTCCACTCAGGAATTTCTAGGGGTTGTAATAATCCACTTGGTTTTTGGTGTTCAGCTTTTAATCCTTTGACACGTTAAACATTTACTTACCCACTCTGCTATTTCTCTTTTCATGTTAGTCCACCAAAAATATCGACTTAAATCTTTGTACATTTTTGTACTCCCTGTACTAACTTCTCCTTTGAACTTTCCCCCTTCATTCTGATTCCTCTTCTCCTTATGAAACTTGAGAAGATTTTCATTCTCGATCTCAGCTATAACAGCCTTCTTAATAATCTCTGAGAATGTTTTTAACTGGAAGATTGATACTTTACTCCTTATTTGAGGTTTTAACCCTTCCTCAAATCTCCTAGTTTTTCTCATCTTAGAGTTCACTTGATGTGGAGCAAAACGAGATAATTCATTAAATTTGGCTGTATACTGAGATACAGTCATATCCCTTTGTTTGAACTCTAAGAATTTTACTTCCATTCGGTCTTGCATTGTTTGTGGAAAGTAATTTTCAAAGAATAATTCCTTGAATCTTACCCACAAAACTACTCCTTCCCCGACCCTGGTTTTGTGGTTTCCCACCAAAAGTTTGCCTCACCTTTTAGGAAAAAGGTTGCAAATATGGTCTTTTGTTCTTCACTTACATTGGTTACAGTGAAAAACTTCTCCATTTCGGTTACCCAGGTCTGAGCCTCAACTGGATCCGCAGTTCCTTTGAACTTAGGTGGTCCAACGATTTTAAAATCCTTAAATGCTGACCTATGTGGATTATTTGGGTTGGGTTGGTGTGGTGGATGACCTTATAAGGCTCCTAACAGTAGATCTACTAATTGTTGAGTGGGGTTTTTATAATTGGTCTCATTTCGGGTTTGGGTTCTTCGTCCTGATGCCATAAGTCTACAATAAAGAAAAGACAAGTATAAATACAAGTATATACTACACATAGAACTAACCATTTGATTGTACAAACAAAATTTTTATATATAAATGCAAAACGGTTACATATTCGACTAGTAGTTTATATAAGTACTACTAGATCAGTTTCCAAAAACTTGGGTAAAGTAGTTTAGATACTACTGTTTACATACACACTTTGGTGACCAGGTCTATGTAAGGTTTCATCATAGTCAACTCCTTGTCTTTGTTTGAAACCTTTTGCAACCAGTTAGGACTTATAGGTCTCTACCTTGCCATCTGCTCCAGTCTTTCTCTTAAAGACCCATTTACACCCAATAGGGTTAATGCCCTCAGGTGGTGAAACCAAAGTACATACTTGGTTTTCATACATGGAGTCCATCTTGGATTTCATAGCTTCTAGCCATTTCTCTGAGTCTTCACTACTCATTGCCTCTTCGTAAGTCAATGGATCATCATCATCTATGATGCATACCTCATCATCATCCTCTATGATGAATCCATACATATCAGGTATCTTCAGTACTCTTCCAGATTTACGAATAGGTAGTGGTACACTAGGTTCTTCTACTTGGTCAGGTACTCTTCCAGATTTTGTACTCTTCCAGATTTTGTGGTTCTTGAACTTCTTCAAGATATATCTTACTCCCACTGACCCCTTCAAGGATAAACTCATTTTTCAAGAAGGAAGCGTATTTCTCAACAAATACCTTTCGATCAGTAGGATGATAGAAATAATACCCTGATGTTTCTTTAGGGTATCCCACGAATCTACATTTGTCGGATCTAGTCTTCAGCTTATCATGCTCAAACCTTTGTACATGGAGATAGGTGAATGATCAACAAAGAATCTTTTTACTAGACGTGGTACATTTGTAGTACAGTGCTCTGATACCACTGTAAGGTTTGTATATAACGCGAACATGCAATCAAAGAATTACATAAATAAAGCGGAAGCGCAATAAAATCAGATTTTTAAAATTTTATACAAACCATCACCATGATCAATCTATGTGCTCAATTAACGATATAAACGAAAGAGATAGAGATTAAGAAATTATACCCTCGTAGAACCGTGCTTCCTCGAGTACAAGTTCACCTCCAATTTCTTCGAGTTCTCCTTGAATTCCACCGACTAAATTCCTTTGCTTGATCAACGTTAGCCACCCAAGTGTTTGGCCTCTAGAGGTGATCCACCAAGGAAGAATAGTTATTCAAAAAGTTGGGTGTTGGCAAAACCCTAGTTTCTATCTCTATAGAAATTGCAAGTACTCTCCACAATCTAATGCAAGAGTGTGTAACCCTAATCTATGATAAGACCCGTCTTATTTATAGATGTAGGAAAACTCTTTCCTATACTATTTAGGATTATGGTTTCTATTATAATTAAACTCCTTTAATTAATTATGCTCCTAATCCAATTAGGAATTCATGTGTGAGTACTTCTACTAATTAATTCCCAATCCGTATTAGGAATTAAATAAAAGTAATAGTAATAATAATAATAAGACTCCTCTTATTAATTTATATTTAATATTTTCGAAATATTAAATAATAAATATTAAGCTATTTAATTTATTCTATCCCCATAGATTAAATTAAATACACTTAACTTATTATTACAATTATATCATTTACTTCTTAAATAAATATTTTTCTTTTGCGGTGTGACCCTTTAGGTTCTCCATATTAAACCGGTTGTGAATAAATCAATTAGAACAATTCTAATTTTATTTAAATAAATAAATTAAATATTTAATTAATTTAAATAAATAATATTTATTCTACAATAAGGGTAAGCCCCCTTAGCGATCAACGACTTTCCAGATAATATAGATTTCAACATTAATCACAAAAGAACCTTTCAGTGAATAGTTACCGTACAATTCAATCATTCTACCATACAATGTCCCAATTAAATATAAGACATGGATTTACTGTCAAGTCTTATTTTATTTAATTATATGTATTTTGATTCCCAAATGCACAACTCTAAATAATGCAAATTAGAAACTCCTTTCTAATTTCATTCTGCCTTGGCCAAGGACTACTGAGTTGTCATTTATCGAATCACATAGGACATTCACATCTTTTAGTAGACGTGGTAGATTCTTTGTTGATCATTCACCTCTTTCCATGTACAACTTATTATACCCAATCATACCCTTTGATATACCCTAAAGGTCTTAAGGGACATGTCAAAGTATAACTCATCATACACAAGATACTATGATGATCTCAAGTCCAAGGATCACTTGTACTACTATCACTATAGGAATTCTTATTGACAGGCGAGTAAAACTCCATTAGGTATTCCTTAGCGAGCCACGTTCAGTGAACTTATTCTCCAATAAACACCTAAATACTTGCTTTAGTGTCTCCACACAAATGATTATGAGATCAATCATTCTCTTCTTAAGAGCAAGCAACATATGTACTAATCTATCCGGATTCACTAATCCCCTATTTAGTAATCCAACGATTAGGAACGATTTTAGTTTGTGAGCTATCTTGAATTTAGATCTCATTAGCATGATCACCATCATGATTCTAAAAGCATTGCTCAAAACTATGGGTTTATCACATTTAATATAACAGCACCATGTAGATAATATAAAATGCCTTTTAAGAAAATCAATTCTTTTATTAATAAATGATTAAGATTACAAAGTATATGCTACATCATATTAAATATGATTGGCTTGTGTGCATACTACTTTCAATCTCCCATTTGCACTAAAGCCAGTTGACTTGGTATCTAATATCCATCTTCTCTAAGTGACGATCAAACTGCTGTTGAGTTAAAGCTTTAGTAAATGGATCTGCAATGTTGTCTTGAGAGTCCACACGCTCCAGGGTGACATCTCCTCTTTCAATGATCTCTCTAATCAAATAAAACCGCCGCAACACGTGTTTGGATTTCTGATGAGACCTGGGTTCCTTAGCCTGCGCAACAGCTTCGTTGTTGTCACAGAATAAAGGTACTGCTCCTCTAATGCTAGGAACACTCCAAGTTTAGTTATGAACTTCTTCATCCAAACAGCTTCTTTTGCAGCTTGACTTGCAGCTATGTACTCTGCCTCTGTCGCTGAATCAGCAACTGTTTGCTGCTTGGAACTCTTCCAACTCACCGCGCCACCGTTTAAGGTAAACACATACCCTAAAATGGATTTACTATCATCCTAGTCTGTTTGAAAACTTGAGTCTGTATAGCCCTCTAGTTTCAATTCAGACCCACCGTAGACAAGAAATACATCCTTAGTTCTTCTCAAGTACTTTAGGATGTTTTTCACTGCCTTCCAGTCCTTTTCTCCTGGATTCGACTGATATCTGCTCGTTACACTAAGTGCATGAGCGACATCTGGTCTAGTACATATCATATCTTACATGATAGATCCTATTGCGGAAGCATAAGGAATCTTACTCATCCGGTCTCTCTCCTCAGGTGTCTTTGGGGCCTGTTTCTTGGAGAGATGTATTACATGGCTCATCGGCATGAGACCTCTCTTGGAATCTTCCATCCTAAACTTCTTTAGCATCGAGTCAATGTACTTTCCTTGGGTCAAGCCCAGGATCCTTTTAGATATATCTCTATAGATCTTTATCCCCAAAATATAGGATGCCTCACCTAAGTCCTTCATGGAGAAGTGTTTAGATAACCAAATTTTGATCGACTGTAGCATAGGAACATCATTCCCTATCAGTAATATATCATCAACATATAATACAAGGATTGAAACAGCGCTCCCACTAACCTTCTTGTACACACATGGTTCATCATCATTTTTGATAAAATCAAACCTTTTAATTATCTCATCAAAACGGATGTTCCATCTTCGAGAAGCTTGCTTCAATCCATAAATGGATCGTCGTAGCTTACAGACTTGGTTTGTTCCAACCGTTGAAACAAAACCCTCTAGCTGTATCATATATACATTTTCCTCAAGCTCTCCATTGAGGAAGGCCGTTTTCACGTCTATTTGTCAGATTTCATAGTCATAATAAGCTGCAATTGCAAGCAAAATCCGAATGGACTTGAGCATAGCTACTGGTGAGAAGGTTTCATCATAGTTAACTCCTTATCTTTGTTTGAAACCTTTTGCAACCAGTCGGGCCTTATAGGTCTCTACCTTTCCATCTGCTCCAGTCTTTCTCTTAAAGACCCATTTACACCCAATAGGCTTAATGCCCTCAGGTGGTGAAACCAAAGTCCATACTTGGTTTTCATACATGGAGTCCATCTCGTATTTCATGGCTTCTAGCCATTTCTCTGAGTCTTCACTACTCATTGCCTCTTCGTAAGACAATGGATCATCATCATCTATGATGCATACCTCATCATCATCCTCTATGATGAATCCATACCTATCAGGTATCTTCGGTACTCTTCCAGATTTACGAATAGGTAGTGGTACAGTAGGTTCTTCTACTTGGTCAGGTACCTGACTTTGATCCGTATTATTTTGTGGTTCTTGAACTTCTTCAAGATATATCTTACTCCCACTGACCCCTTCAAGGATAAACTCCTTTTTCCAAGAAAGAAGCGTGTTTCGCAACAAACACCTTTCGATCAGTAGGATGATAGAAATAATATCCTGATGTTTCTTTAGGGTATCCCACGAATCTACATTTGTCGGATCTAGTCTTCAGCTTATCATGCTCAAACCTTTTGATATAAGCTGGACAACCCCAAGTCTTAACATGCTTAAGATTTGGTTTCCTCCCTGTCCATATCTCATATGGGGTCTTTGGGACGGATTTGGTAGGTACCTTGTTAAGTAGGTATGCAGCCGATTATAGGGCATAACCCCAGAAGGATACTGGAAGGTCAGTAAAACTCATCATGGATCGAACCATGTCCAATAATATTCGATTTCTCCTTTCAGATACACCATTTAACTGTGGCGTCCCTGGTGGAGTCCATTGTGAGATTATACCATTTTCTTTGAGACAACTTAGAAACTCATTGTTCAAGTATTCACCTCCTCGATCCGATCGAAGAATCTTAATACTCTTACCAGTTTGCTTCTCTGCTTCACTTCTGAATTCTTTGAACTTTTCAAACGATTTAGATTTGTATTTCATTAAACACACATATCCAAATCTAGAATGATCATCAGTGAAAGTAATAAAATAAGAATACCCTCCTCGTGCATTCGTTGTCATAGGTCCACATACGTCTGTGTGTACCAACACTAACAACTCTGTAACTCTTTCTCCTTTTTCACTAAAAGGAGATTTAGTCATCTTACCCATGAGACAAGATTCACAAGTTGGATATGATTCGTAATCAGATAGCTCTAAAAGCCCATCTGTATGCAACTTGGATAATCTTGTTTCATTGATATGACCGAGTTTACAGTGCCACATAAAGGTATAATTAACATCATCTCTTTTTCTTTTCTTAGTTTGTTCAATTTGAAGTATATTTTCATGCAAGTCAAGTATGTAAAGTCCATTCAGTAGGTTCCCAACACCATATAAAACATTTTTATTATAAATTGAACATCTGTTGTTCTTTATTATAATATCAAAAGTATCCATATCTAATACAAAAATTGAAATAATGTTTCTAATGAGTGTCGGAACATAATAACAATTATTTAAACTAATGAACTTGCCCGAAGGCAGTGCTAAACAATAAGTCCCTACAGCTAATGCATCAACCTTTGCTCCATTTTCCACTCGTAGGACGACTTCATCCTTGTTCAGCTTTCTACTTCTGCTTAATTCCTGCACATTATTACATATGTGAGAACTACAGCCGGTATCCAATACCCAAGTAGAATTTTGACTTTCAGAAAAATTAATTTCAATCATGAACAAACCTAGATCGGAAGTCGAAGCTTCTCCAAGCTTCTTCTGGTCCGCAAGATACTCCTTGCAGTTCCTCTTCCAGTATCCCGACTTATTGCAATGGTAGCAAATTCCTTTGCTATCTGGATCAGGTTTCTTTTTATCCTTTCTCTTCGCCTTGCCCTTACCCTTCTTGTTTTTCTTCTTTTCAAAAGATACCTTGGGCCTCTTCCTTTTCTTAGAAGAATCATCCACTAGTAAGACTTGGTTCTTGTTGGATGAGAAGTGACCTTGAGCAGTTTTCAGCATGTTAAGTAACTCAGGTAAGCTGACGTCCAACTTATTCATGTGAAAATTCACAACAAATTGTGAGAAGGTGTCCGGGAGTGACTGCAAGATCAAATCTTGGCTTAACTCCCCATCCATCACCAACCCAAGTTGTCCAAGTTGTTCAATCAGATTGATCATCTTAAGGACATGAGTCTCAATAGCAGTGCCCTCAGTCATACGAGATCGAAAAAGCTCCTGAGATATCTGATATCTAGCAGTCCTACTTTACTCACCATACAACTCTTTCAGGTGCAACAATATAGTAGGAGCATCCATAATTTCATGCTGACGCTGAAGCTCGTTACTCATGGATGCGAGCATGATGCATTGAGCCAGGATTGCATCATCTTGCCACTTTCTGAAAGTAGCAATCTCTTCCTCAGAGGCTGTTTCTGCAACATTTGCAGGGACTGGCGAATTTAGGACATAAGAAATCTTTTCAGCAGTGAGAACAATTCTCAGATTCCTTAACCAGTCCGTGTAATTCGGTCCGGTTAGTTTGTTAGCATCAAGTATGCTACGCAGTGATAATGAGTTTGACATTTTTAAATTCTGCATGTGAAATAGACAATATTTTAGCATACATTCATTTAATTAATTACCAAAATAAATTAGGTCTTTATTTAAATTGGTATCTCCCACTATTTTCATCAAACTATATTACCCTCATTATATAGTTCGGCAATTCTAATTAAAGATTTGCTAGTGAGACTAAGGATCCCATTTCAAATGTATCTAGCCTTGTGATAGACAACTATTGTCAATTACATCTCTATGTAACTCCTTGTATTTTGCCTCTTAGATTATTTTGATCAAGTGGTGACACATCCAAATCAAAATAATCCAAGTTAAGTCCATCCTAGCACTTCCATATATGTGAAGAGAAAAATACCGTCCTTGTGATGACATAACAAAACAGTAATGTTCAATTCCTTAATAAGCATCAAATGTGATAAAGCAACATCTTAAATATTTAATACTTGCCTTGTGGTGACACAACAAACTCATATTAAACATTTAATACTCTATTGCTTTACCATGCTAGAAGGCGACGTTCGATATTCCAAATATCTTTGAACGCTTAGGACTTAATATAATTTATTTGAGGGGTTTATTATTATTAGTCTCATCTTGTTTAGCGCGCATGCACATATATATATAAAATACGCGTCATATTATTTAACATGTGAAGCATGTTGTATAATATATAATATATATATATAGTAATCATGCACATATAAAATACTATATTCTACCCGGATTGATTATGGACTTTTATTCTAGTTTGGTTCACTAGAGCCACCAAGTGAACCAAAAGGTCAAACCTAGGGTGCAAGAATTAAATTTAAATATAACTATTACATTTATACCCGGGCTCCATTACAAACGGGTCTTCAAGGCTCCTTTGTCTCCAATTCTTCAAAATTAATTCTAACTAGTCCTATTACATAAACTATTTACAATAAATAGAAACCTTGATCAGCAGTCAAGGGGAAGTACATAGGAGGGAGATAGAATTTACATTAAGAAAAATTAGAGAAGACGAGGTACGCAGACCCCATTTATAACAACCCATACATTCAAGCATCCTCTAAAATAAATTCAATCACATATTGGTCAATAGTCCATAATCAATCCCTATTTATTATCATACATATCTCTATATGTATCAATAAATAACATTCATCTCATGAATAATAAAACCATTCCATATATGCATTGATATCAATTAATGGGCAAAAGTTTTGCTAATATTTAGATTTGAAACAAAATAAACTCTTTTATTTTAATCAAAAACCAAATTCAAATTAAACTCTTTTAATTTTAGCAATCAGAAATCCTATTCCAGATAAAATAAACATCTTTATTTTAAACTTATATCAATTAAATAAACCATTTATTTTAATTGAAGGAAAAAATTATTTTTCGGATTCTGCTGTCCGGCGCAGCTGCGCCCAGAATGAACTGGGACACGGCGCAGCTGCGCTGAACCACAGAAATGATTTTCTGGGTTTGGGCGCAGCTGTGCTCCAGAATGAACTGGAGTCGGCGCAGCTGCGCCGCGTAGCAGATTCAGAAAAACCGGATTCTGCCCAAAAATTTCGATCCAATCGCATACCATACACACATGGAATCATCAAAATCGATAATTAGCACAAGATTAGGCTTTGATACCACTGTTAGGTTTGTATATAACACGAACATGTAATCAAAGAATTACATAAATAAAGCGGAAGCGCGATAAAATCAGATTTTTAAAATTTTATACAAACCATCACCATGATCAATCTATGTCCTCAATTAACGATATAAACGAAAGAGATAGAGATTAAGAAATTATACCCTCGTAGAACCGTGCTTCCTCGGGTACAAGTTCACCTCCAATTCCTTCGAGTTCTCCTTGAATTTCGTCGACTAAATTCCTTTGCTTGATCAACGTTAGCCACCCAAGTGTTTAGCCTCTAGAGATGATCCACCAAGGAAGAATAGTTATTCAAGAAGTTGGGTGTTGGCAAAACTCTAATTTTTATCTCTATAGAAATTGTAAGTACTCTCCACAATCTAATGCAAGAGTGTGTAACCCTAATCTATGATAAGACTCTTCTTATTTATAGATGTAGGAAAACCCTTCCCTAAACTATTTAGGCTTAGGGTTTCTATTATAATTAAACTGCATTAATTAATTATGCTCCTAATCCAATTAGGAATTCATGTGTGAGTACTTCTACTAATTAATTCCCAATCCCTATTAAGAATTAAATAATAGTAATAGTAATAATAATAATAAGACTCCTCTTATTAATTTATATTTAATATTTCTGAAATATTAAATAATAAATATTAAGCTATTTAATTTATTCTATCCCCATAGATTAAATTAAATACACTTAACTTATTATTACAATTATGTCATTTACTTCTTAAATAAATATTTTTTTTTTTGCGGTGTGACCCTTTAGGTTCTCCATATTAAACCGGTTGTGAATAAATTAATTAGAACAATTCGAATTTTATTTAAATAAATAAATTAAACTATTTAATTCATTTAAATAAATAATATTTATTCTACAATAAGGGTAAGCCCCTTAGCGATCAATGACTTTCCAGATAATATAGATTTCAACATTAATCACAAAAGAATCTTTCAGTGAATAGTTACCGTACAATTCAATCCTTCTACCATACAATGTCCCAATTAAATATAAGACATGGATTTACTGTCAAGTCTTATTTTATTTAATTATATGTATTTCGATTCCCAAATGCACAACTCTAAATAATGCAAATTAGAAACTCCTTTCTAATTTCAATTTGCCTTGGCCAAGGACTACTGAGTTGTCATTTATCGAATCACATAGGACATTCACATCTTTTACTAGACGTGGTAGATTCTTTGTTGATCATTCACCTATCTCCATGTACAACTTATTATACTGAATCATACCCTTTGATATACCCTAAAGGTCTTAAGGGACATGTCAAAGTATAACTCATCATACACAAGATATTATGATGATCTCAAGTCCAAGGATCACTTGTACTACTATCACTATAGGAATTCCTATTGACAAGCGAGTCAAACTCCATTAGGTATTCCTTAGCGAGCCACGTTCAGTGAACTTATTCTCTAATAAGCACCTACATACTTGCTTTAGTGTCTCCACACAAATGATTATGAGATCAATAATTCTCTTCTTAAGAGCTAGCAACGTATGTACTAATCTATCCGGATTCACTAATCCTCTATTTAGTAATCCAACGATTAGGAACGATTTTAGTTTGTGAGCTATCTTGAATTTAGATCTCATTAGCATAATCACCATCATGATTATGAAAGCATTGCTCAAACTATGGGTTTATCACATTTAATATAACAACACCATGTAGATAATATAAAATGCCTTTTAAGAAAACAATTATTTTATTAATAAATGATTAAGATTACAAAGTATATGCTACATCATATCAAATATGATTGGCTTGTGTGCATACTACTTTCAGTCTATCTAAAGCTTAATCTTATGATACTCATCACACAGCATACTGGATACCACCCACCTATTGATGTTGTATCCAGTCTTTCCATTCTCTACGGGATAATTCTCTACTCGCTTATCCAGATCCACAAGTGTTTCACGAAATTCTCTATTAGTTCTATCAAGCCTTGCTTGGATTTGATATCGTTCTCTTTTCTTTCTTGACAACAGTGTCTGAAGTCGGATATTTAATCGTCCTTCATTCTCTAACCTTTCTTCCACATACGTTACCCTATTGTTTAAGGTATGTATTTCCATCTGGGCTTGTTCTAGTAGGTTTTCCTCCTCTGGGTTTCCTTCTTCTAACTCTTCTACAGATTCGTTTCGAACTTGTGATATATCCCTCCATATTGGTTCTTCTTCATCCTCTCCTTCTTCTATAATCTGAACCTCCGCAGTGTCCTCATTAGGTTCTGTCGCTACCGCATCATGGAATTCTAAGTTATATTAAACTTCTTGTCCTTCAGGATCACTGCCCTGCTCGAGCTCTATCACTTGTGAATCTATCTCCCTTGAAATATCTCCCCAATCTAGGTCTGCCATCCTACAAAATAATTTTTAGTTGTTTAGTATTAAAGCGAAACAAATTTACACATAATATAAGGCTTTTAAGATTATTTTATGTATGATTAAGTATTTTACGGACTCAAAGACTATATCCTAAGGTATTTTCTAACTACTTTAGAGCTATAATCTACAGCTCTGATACCAACCTGTGACGCCCCCAAAATCTCTACACTTCCCTATAGCAGATCTGGTGCTCACGTAAAACTATACAACTATAAATATTCAATAAAATATGACTTTTATCTATCCAAGGTTCACAGTATCCTATAACAGGTACTAGTTCTGGCCAGAACGTTGTCTGTGTTTGGATACCCTCACTTGGATGTATAGATTCATATCTGATGAATATCTCTTTCATATTTATATTTCCTATTTATCTGACATTCACAGTATTAATGATAAGATTGTCCATAGAACTAAGGGGCGCATTCCGGTAAAGATGACACCTTACCAGTGCTCATTAAGTATAACCTCAGAGCTTATAGGACTTTCAATATCATTTAAATACCCTCATTCAGATGTATAGTTCATATAGATACTGTATTTACTTAGTACAACTATGCTAAAGAAAGTAAAGATCAGAGTATAACGCATTCGATGAAATAAAGGATCATAATATATTACATATCATTTGGTTCGATTACACCATTCTTGATACTAAGTTATTACAACAAAAGCCTTTAAAAGACTTAAAGTATTCAAAACAGTAATTAAACTAATTAACAGGTCCTTTCCCTTTATCGACCCAGATGTGCCGGGATTACCATTTAAAACTGCAAAAGAAGATATGCGCAAGAATGAGCTACAAATGCTCAGCAAGTTCATTTGAATATGTAAACACAATGTGTTTGATTTGAAAGATGTCAATTGATGTATAACTGAGGGTCCTGTACCTAAACCATATATTTCATTTAGTTCTATAAGTCTTCAATGACTTAGAACCATTTGATTTCGGATATCTGGTAGGGGATCAGCCTCACCAATATCCTAGGAGTATACATATCATCCTACCATTTATGTCAATTTTATTTCATTGACGGTCACACTACCTTATCATAAGGCTTTCGAGTTCACCTTACATCCAAGGTGTCCCATTTTACTCAGTATAAGATGTCGTACCAAAATAATTTGGTTTGACACAACAATTTAAGCTTCATCAAGCAATATATGAATAATGATTCATTTTTAAGTTATGCTGAACAAGAAGCAATAACTTCACAATAATCGATAGCAAGATATAGAGGACTTCCATAAATATAAGTTGAATAAGGTTAGGACACTTGCCTTAGCGTAGTTCATTATAATTTAATACAGTTGGTCAACGTATGTAGTCTACGTACACCAATAATAAGCGTTAGAACTTATATAAACATGTATTACGCTAATCTAGACAAGTTTTATTAAGGTTCGACATTGATTCGATATCTCGGTCGCGTCCTTAATAGCTAAACACATAGATTGTTCGATAAAACTTCATTTGGAAGCTTAATTATTAGTCTAAATAATTTATTTATTATTTATAACACTTTTAGAAGCTTAATTTTATTTTTAAATAATTTTTTATAAGCTTAGAAATATTTTTAAATAATTTTACATGTATAGGAATATTTTTAAATGATTTAATTATCACTTAGAATAATTTTTAAAACATTAATATGCTATCTAAATAATTTATTTGTCATTTACAATATTTTTAGATACCTAAAATATTATTTAAATGATTTCTTTATCATTTATAATATTTTTAGAAAGATAGAATATTATTTAAATGATTTATTTTATCATTAATAATATTTTTAGAATTTATTTTATTATTAAAATAATTTATTTATTACTTATAATAATTTCCAAAATTTAGTTTAATATTTAAATGATTTAATCATCATTTATAATATTTTTAAATACATAATATATTATTTAAATGATTTATTTATCATTAATAATATTTAAATATTTAATATTTTATTTAATTATTATATATAATAATTTTATTTACTTTAATATCATTTTTAAATAATTAATATAATTATTTAATAATTTAATATTATTTTTAAATAATTAAAACAATTATTAAATGATTTATTATAATTATTATTTAATTAAATTAAATAATATTTCAGATTTATATAAAAATATTAAAAATAAATTTTTATAATTAAAAATGAATTTTCGAATATAATTATTAATTATTATTAATTATTTAATATTTATTTATTATTTTATAATTTATTTAATTAATTTTTATTTATTTTAAAAAAAAATCCGTCGCTAAAGGGCTTTAGCGACGATCTGCATACGTTTATAGGTTTCTGGGTTTGAACATGCATTTCGTCGCTAAAGGTGTTCTTCATGAAGAACACTTGGTCAATGTCAAACAGTGACTTTTGACCTTAAATTTCTCTTTGTTGTGTTGATGTTTATGTTTGATTTTTGTTTGTTGTTAAACCTAGTATGACAGAGTATAACGACATGTGAAAATTACACTCAAATTATATCATATCATGCTTGATAATTCATGGTCAAACTACCCCGTTCATAACTGTTCTTGAGTTTCTGGGTTACCCAGAAACTCACTCAGTCATAACGGTCAACGTGGTTTGACCACTTATAATTTTGATTCCAGTTTCTCTAAATGAGTTTTGATGCTTCAAGGTTGTAGATTACATACTAGAGATCATGTTAATATCAAGAAACAACATATTAAATATCATCTAGACACGATCTGGGTTGCTCAAAAGTGTGTCAGTAAACTGTTAGACATTCATATGATTTCTGGGTTACCCAGAAATCAGTCCATCATGGTCGGTCAATGGGTTTTGACCACCTATAACTTTCTACTGTGAGATAGTTTGAGCTTTCTAGCAGTTGGATCTTAAAGCTAACATGGCATACTATCAATTCAAGCTTTAAAACACATCAAACAAACAATTTAAGGCAATCAAAAGCACTGACAAAGTAGCTTGTCAGACTGTTCTTGACTGCCAAGAACAGTTTGCTATTTTTTCCTAATTTTGATGATCTAGATGTTATAAAAACATGTTTTAACCGCCCAGATCACTTAATTACATATTAATAAACATTCCTAAACACTAAAACATAACATCTAATTCAACCTTAAAGATCTAGCAATAAATTAGGGTTTATGCACCTTTTTCTTCAAATTTTGATTTTTGGCTTTTGATTCTGAGCTTGTGATTGCAGAGGCTTGTTATGGTATGTTTGTAAGTGTATAGGCTTTGAAAATTTCGTAGGTCTAATGGTTAGAATCTCATTCTATTTATAGCAACTTGGAATTAGGTTTTATTTTATTTTTTTTCACTTTTGCCCTCCAAAATATCCTAGCTTTGTTACTTGTGCTGCTCCAATCTGATCTTGGTTGACATGCTTGTGCTGGAGTGTGTTGAGCACAAGTTTGCACACTCCTACCTTCATTTTCATTGGTTTAGATTTTATTTTTGAATTATTTACTTACTAATTAAACTTAGATTTTTGTTAATCATGATTAGGGTGTTTAATTAGGTTTAGTAATACTTTAATTAAGTTAATATTTTCATAATTAAAGTTTATCATTTCATAATTTAATGTTATCAAATCAATTTAGGGTTTTAGGGTTCCAAATTAGGGTTTAGGGTTTTCAATTCTATAATTAGGGTTTTAATCTTCAATTAGGGTTTTAATATAAGTTCAATGATTCATAATTAATATTACGATTCATTACTTAGATCTTAATTATATCAATTAAGATTCTTTTACAGTAATTAGGGTTTTAATTGATCAATTCGGACAACTTTTATCAATTAGGGTTTTCAAATTAGGGTTTCTATTTCATTTTATCATTTTAAACCCTAATTAACTTATTTTAAAATTTTATCAGTTAATATAATATTATATTAACTCCGAAGCACGACAAAGCACTTCGTCATTTCCAATCACGACACAGCAGCTTACAAAAATAATTTGCCGAGACGCTTCTCGGTGAATTCGCCGGAAGCACGACAAATCATTTTGTCTGTGTAAGCACGACACAGCTGCCTGGCGAAAATTTTTTATTTGACCTAATTCTTAAATAAAATACACAATTACATAATACAAAGTCCGAACATGAAATTTTATTTATTAAAAACATAATTTACATATACAGATCTTATTAGGGTTCGGAATATTACAGAAATCCTCAAAAATTCCAAAAAGTCAAAGCTGGTCAAAACTGGTCAACGCCGACCTTTCTCGCCGGGGCGAGGAATTTGTTCTTCAGTTTCTCGTCGAGGCTAGAAACTCCAAAGAGGTCTGGGCCGGGGCGAAGCGCTGGTGCAAAAACGGGCATTGGCTTCCTCGCCGGGGCGAGAAATGCCAGTACAAAAATCTCGCCGGGGCGAGAACCTCATATTTTCCAATTTTTCGCCTTTTTCATCCTTTTAGCTCCGATTTTCTATCTTTTTCCACTTTTAACTCTAAATTCTCCTGAAATCAATAAACAACCTAATAAGTGCATATACACAATAAAACATGCAATAAACTAAATATATAGGAATGAAAATAAATGAATATCATGCACTTATCATCATGTAGGGAAATGGTCTTCTCCTCCAAGTCTCTGACCAAGTGAAGATTTTGGAGCGTGATCTGAAGAAGTCTTCCGAAGAATGCGCTAAGGCAAATGAGTCGTATGCAAAAGTCCGCACTCAACTTCGCATTCAGCATGACGCCTTCCACATTATGAAGAATGATTATGAGGCGATGCGAACGGAGAAGGCCAAAAATGACAAGGAGATGGCTGCCTTACGGGAAAAAGTTTTTACTGCTGACATGAAAATGTCCGAAATTGGAGCTCGAGCCGAGGAGGCTATCAAACAAGCCGAGGCAGCTACAAAACGGGCCGAGAATGCAGAGACGAGGAATAAAGAACTCAAATTCCTCCTTCAAAGGCAGAAGGAACAACTTGACCAATCGGGCGATATGATTCGGGTCCAGACCGAACAAATGAGGAACCTCAAGCATAATGTCCAAATGATCATTGAAGGTTGGACGTCGAGGGAAGCCGATTGGTTGAAGGGTCCTGTTGCCCCCGCTTATCCAAGTGTCTTTGCGCCGAGTCTTCGGCAAAGAGTCATCGACGAGTACAAAACATCAGACAAATTCCACGAAGATGTTCAGGATGCAGTGGTAAATGAGTTCAACGACGGCTTCGAATACGCCCGAGAACTGGTTCGAGAGAAAGCTCATAATCCCGATGAGCTAGGAATTATCATTCCCAATGACTAGCTAGTCTGTACAAAATTTTTCCTTTTTTGGGATATAATGTAACACTTAACTTTCTCTAAATATTTGTCAATGTTAAATCTATCTTTTCTCATGAGGTAACTCTTATTATCTGTGCGTGTGGCTGTTTATTTATACATTTTCCCCCTGCTAACCTTATCAAGCAAACTGTTTATGAAGTTAGCGGATGTATATAAAGTGTATGTAAAAATAGTAAACACAAAGATAAAATGTAAGAAGAGTTCTCATTTATTTCGAAAAGATAATATTATTGGCCAACATTCTAGCCTCAAAAAATTGAGCAGATAACACAATGTTATTACTGATAATATTTTCGAAGCCGAGCAGCATGCCATGTGTTCGGGATGTCCTTGCCATCCATTTTGTGAAGTCTGTAGGTTCCCGATCCTAATACCTCGATAACCCTGTACGGTCCTTCCCAAGTGGGCATTAATTTTCTAGTTTCCCGAGGTGTAGAAGCTTCGGCTTGCCGAAGGACTAGATCCCCTATTTTGAATGTCCTATTCTTGACATTTTTATTGAAGTGTCGAGTTGTACATTGTTGATAAGTGGTTAATCTGAGAACCACAACATCACGTTCTTCTTCCAACAAATCTAAATTATCCCGAAGCCCTTCGCTATTGAGACTTTCGTCAAAGTTTTGGACTCTGGAAGAAGGTATCCCTATCTCAATAGGTATCAGGGCTTCGGCTCCGTAAGAAAGTTTAAAAGGCGTTTCACCCATTGTTGTTCGAGGAGTTGTTCGATAAGCCCAGAGGACGTGTATGAGCTCTTCGAGCCAAGCTCTCTTTGCCTCCTCAAGTCTCCGTTTTATACCATTTAGTAGTAACATGTTCGTGACTTCCACTTGACCATTTGCCTGAGGGTGGGCTACTGAGGTCTGTCGATGTTGGATGTTAACAAAAATATCCTTGTCTTAATATCTTATGTGTAAGTGTCTTTGCTCCTATATGATCTCTACAGATTCCCTCATGAACTTCTCGAAGTGTGTAATCGAATTCCCTCGGACCTAGGCATCGAAGTAACGGCGATGAGTAAGATTTTCTATATAACTTATCCTCGATGAGACAGTATTTTGTAGACTTGAACTTTATCCTTCGGGCCAAAGCTCTGTCCTCGGGTAGCTCGTCGCTTTTTAAAAATTTGAGTATGGGAGTCATCCAGGAGTCTTCGGATTCAATGTCCATCACTGTTTGGAGTGTTGTGCTCGGTTACTGTAAGTTTTCTAGGTAAACAGATCCTTCCAAATCTCCTTGGTCCGTTGTAGCTAACTTTGAAAGAGCGTCGACCATTGTGTTTTCTAATCTAATTACTTCGATGATTTGATACTTTGGAAAGTGGGTAAGAAGTGTCTGCACCAACTGAAGATAAGCCTGAAGGTGCGTTTCCCTAGCCTCATATTCTCCTACGACTTGCTTTACTACAAGTTGGGAGTCGCTGTAAATCACCAGATTTCTCACTTCTAGATTTCAGGCCAATTTGAGTCCTGCTATAAGTGCTTCATACTCTGCAATATTATTTGTGGTTGTGAACCTGAATCGGATGGATTGCTACACCTTAAACCCTTCGGGCAAGGTGAGGATTACTCCTGCTTTACTTCGCGATCCTACGCAAGACCCATCGACGTATAAGGTCCATGCTGAATCTAATGGATCAGAGGTTTCAGCCGGGTCTTCCTCATTTTCTTCGGGAAAGGAACACTCGATGATGCAGTCAACAAGGGCCCGTGCTTTGATTTCTGTCCGAGGACAAAAGTCAATATTAAATTGGCTTAACTCTACAGCCCACGCTGCTAACCTCCCAGAAGATTCGGGTCGATACAACACTTTTCGAAGGGTCTGTGAATACAGTGCTTATTCTCCCCTAGAAGTAGTGTCGAAGCTTCTGACTAGAAATGACCAGTGCTTAAGCCAACTTCTATAGGTTTGGATATCTGGTTTCTGCATCCCGAAGAGCATGGCTTACGTAGTAGAGACTAGCTTCTGTCCCTGCGAATCCTCCCTGATTAAGGCCGATCCAACCGCTAATTGTGTTGCAGATAGATACAACTGTAAATCCTCTTCGGGGAATGCCTTACTGAGGATCGGAGGAGAGGAAATATATTGCTTGATTTGTTCGAAGGCATCTTGGCATTCTTCTGTCCAAACGAATGTCTTCTGGTTCTGAGCCCCTTTCAGCGTATTGAAGAAAGGAAGACGTTTATCTGCTGATCGGGCTACGAATCTCCGAAGAGCAGCGAGCCTTCCAGTTAACTGCTGGACGTCTTTAAAGTTCTTTGGGGACTACATCTCAAGGATAGCCGATATCTTTTCGGGATTTTCTTCTATCCCTCTTCGGCTGACCATCTATCCCAAGAATTTGCCTGACCCGAGACCAAAAGTGCATTTGGCGGGGTTAAGCCTCATATTGTGGATCCTGACATTCTGGAAGCATTCTTCAAGATCTGACAGGTGGTCTTCATCTCCCATGCTTCGGACAATCATGTTGTCCACATAAACTTCCATGTTTCTCCCAATCTGATCTTTGAACACACTGTTCATCATTCGTTGATAAGTTACCCCAGCGTTGATGAGACCAAAGGACATGACTTTATAGGCGTAGATTACTCGGTGTGTGATGAAGGATGTCTTCGGGATATCTTGTTTATACATGGCAATTTGATTATACCCGAAGAAAGCATCAAGGAAGCTTATTAAAGTGTGTCCCGAAATGGAGTCGATTATTTGATCGATGTTCGGGAGAGGATAATAATCTTTTGGACATGCCTTGTTTAGATCTGTGTAGTATACACATATCCTCCACTTCCTGTTGTGCTTTTTTACCAGCACCACATTGGCGAGCCATTCTGGATAAGTTATTTCAAAGATAAAGTTAGCAGCCAATAACTTTTCAATTTCCTCATCAATTACCTTTTGTCGTTCGGGAGTTATATTCCACCTTTTCTGCTTAACAGGCTTGTAGTTAGGATTGACGCTTAGTTTGTGCTAGGCTACACTCCTGTCTATCCCTGGCATATCGGTTGGAGTCCATGCGAAAATATTTGAGTATTCTCTTATTAAGTCAATGAGCCTAGTTCTGATATCTGTCGGTAAGCCTATACCGATCTGTATTATTTTCTTGCTATTTTTTGGAAATAGTAGTATCTCTTTAGTCTCTTCGGCAGACGTTGCTATCGGCTCTGAGCCTCCTTCCGTAAAGGGTTCTAGCTTAATCTTCATTGTAGTTTTCTGTTTGCTGACCCTACGGAAGTCGCCTGAATAGTCTGAAGATAACATCTTTGGGATAGGTCCTGATCCCCAGCAACTTCGTCGATTCCACTTTCGGTTGAGAATTTTGATTTTTAAGTGCAGAATCGAGGTGATTGCTTTTAGGGCTGATAAGGTTGTTCTTCCCAGGATAGCGTTGTAGTTACTTTCTACCTGGACTACATAGAATCTTATCATGATGGAAGCCTGTTTCGGAGCTGTGCCGAAGATTGCCAGCAACTCAATCGTTCCTGCTATTCAGACTGGGTTGTTTCTGAAGCCATATAACGGGGACTCATTGCAGATCTCCAGCTTTCTTCCCCACAGATCCAGCCGATTGTACGCATGGCTATAAAGTACATCGACTAAACTCCCGTTGTCCACTAGCATCCATTTCAAATCCATGGGCTGTGATGACCAGGGCATCTTGATGCGACGTAACTATTCCCGGAGGGTAATCTTCATCGGAGAAGGTTATAGGTTCGGTTGCGGCAGTCTGAGGCTGCCCAGATAATTCGTGAACTTCTTTGGAGAAGGCTTTTCTTTTTCTGTTAGACATGGCTAATATATGTCTGCCGGAGATAACATCTATGACTCCCCTTATAGCTTCCAAAGATTGTGGTGGTGCTATCCGATCAAAAGGACTTGGTTTATACTGATCGGCTATGTAACAGTCCAGATTACCCTTTCGCACTTGCTTTTCCAAAAAATCCTTTAGTTGATAGCATTCTTCGGTGTCATGCCCCTTGGCTTCATGGTAATTACAGTACCTATCTCCGTTCTTCTGTCTGGAAAAGACTCGGATCTTCGGAGGCCTTTAAGCCATCATTCTTCCACTGCCGATTATCATGAGAGTCCTTCTTGCCATTCCCTTTGTTATTGTTATATTTTTTATCGGCGTCTTCGCCTCGGTGGTCTCTCTGGTGAAAATCACCTATATTTTTTGAGGTACCCCGAAGGTTAGCAAGTGCCTCTTCCAACTCAACAAATTTATCCACTTTCTCACAAGCTTCGGGCAAGGACTCGGGCACTTTAGGGATGATTTCTTCAATAAACCTGCTAGATTTGTCCACATTTAATCCCATAGTCAAAAAGTGGATAACCTTCTTCGGATCTATTTCATTGACTTCAGATACGGCTTCTCAAAATCTTTTAATATATTGTCGAAGCGTTTCGTTCGGCCTCTATTTAACCTGCATGAGGGACATGATCATCTTAGCACGTCTTTTGTTACTGTCGAACCGGGTGTGAAATTGTCTTTGCAAGTCATCCCACGAGCGTATAGACGCAGGCGGAAGGGAGATAACTCACTCCCGAGCAGTTTTCTTCAGGGTGGATAGGAATAGGTGGCACATGGTTGCCTCATCATGACCATGGAAGAGCATGGCCTGCTTGAAAGTGAAAGTGTGATCATGGGGATCTCTAGTTCCGTCATATATCTCCAAGTTCAACAAAACATTATTTTTTCTATCAATCTTTGCATTAGCAAGGTCTCTGGTGAACGGAGAGGCTCGAGTCTTCTTCGTTCTATGAGGCTGATCCACCACTCTTCTGGTAGATGACTCTCCGATGTGGCTCCTCTCACTGCTTCTCCTAAAACTTTCGTATCAGCCTCTTCTTGAAGGTGATCGGGCCCGTTTTCTCAGGTCCCTGGTGTAAATAAATCTGGATTGGACCAGCCCGTCGTCTCGATGTCTCCTAGGAGGTTGTTGGACGATTTAACAATCGATAAACACACACGTGCAAGTATACACGGTCCACAAGTAATATATTGATAAGATATGAGTCGAACCCACAAGGAATTGTGACGAATAAAAACCAAGTACCAATCGTATATCAATTTGATCTAGTTTAAACGATGAAGATTTGAATTTTGTTGATTGGTTGAGTTCATAAGACAAGTAATGAATAAAATGCGATAAAATATCAAGATAGAAAGATCTAAGATTATAATTTCCCCCAACACGTCATTTGAATCTCCTAACTCTCTCTATTTAATCAGTTATATCATACGAATTTATAACCGAGAAATCAAAACTTCATAAGAGCCTCTGTCGATGGTCAATCACGAATTTTCCTAAGCGGTGCATAGGTATATGTCTATCAAATACACTATCAAGAGAACAATTTCAAGAATGATTAATAAGACACGTGTCACTAAATCTTATTAACCATCCCCTCAATTACCAACTTTCACATCGGAAGTCATAAAGACTAGATTCTCTATTGGTTGTATGTGGTAGTTAGGTATATGTCTATCCCAACTACTCTCAAGTTACCTATTTATGCAGATTATTAACAAGACACACGTCACTTAATCCAATTAATAACCCACAACAATCTTGAACTCTCGCATGTTATCATAACTAGGTCTTAACCTATAATTCGTTCGTCAAATTCATATAGGTTCCCAAGGTAATTACGGGCCAAGCAGTTAATCTAGAAAGAAAAGGCTATGATAATCAATTCACACATGATTAACTAATATCAAAGAGATAGAATTCAATTCAATTTAGGTGTCGCGTTCTATTGTAATCTTAGAATACAAAGTTAGTTCATGATAGCTACAATAAACATCAATTTCATTTCATACATCATCAAATTCGAATTACAAAAGAGAGAATTTTCTAGAGATAAAACCACTTTTGAGAGTATTCAGATGTTGCTCCTTTGGTGGTTGAAGATTTATAGCTCTCCTCTTCAATATTGCAATTCTTGTTGACTGAGTTCCTTGGTTTGTGGCTTGTAGCATGATTCAGCTTGATTTGCAGCCTTTAGCACTATTGTTTGATGTAATATATAGCCTCTCTATCTCTAGATGTCTGATATGAAGCTCCAAAGAAAATATATATAGCCTCCATCAAGAAACACTAGCCAAAGTAGGACAAAATGCTGCTCAGATCGCACTGAAAATATGTCAGATCGCACTTAGGACGGCGTTGGCACGCCCGCATGGTGCCTGGCGCGCGCGCGCCCATGGCCTGGTTGGCACATGCTGGCTGCCGCACGCCTGCCCGCTGGCTGCCGCGCGCGCGCCCACGCCCTGGCCTCTCGCCTAGCGCCCGCCTGCTGCTCGCTTGCTGCTGGCCTGCCTGTCGAGGCCCGCGCGCGCGCCCAGCGCCTGCCTGGCCGCCCTCGCTCATCGCCCGCCTGCAGCTCGCCTGCCCAATGCCCAATGCCCAGCGCCTGCCGAGGCCCATGCCCACCGCACAGCGCCCGTGCCCAGCGCCTACCTGGCGCCCCACCTGCTGCACGTGCATGCTGCTGCCGCTCGTGGCTTGGCCGACGCCGCACGTTGTACACACTTTCCAACGTCGTGCACGCTTAACTTCCAAATGTCATCAAATCAAATACCGAGCATCGCCAAACACTAATTTTCACCATATTTCCATTCGGGCACGGATATCCAAGCACGGGCTTGCCCTTGTGGCTTGATCGACGCCGAACGCCGTGCACGCTTTCTAACGTCGTGCACACTCAACTTCTAAATTTCATAAAATTAAACACCAAGCGTCGCCAAACACTAATTTTCACCATATCACCATTCGGGCACGGATATCCAAGCACGGACATTGAGTCATTGCAAATAACGATCCGAGCAATCTTTATTTTAATTCCTACAATCACAATAAAAATGCATCAAAGCAACTTAAAATATGTAAAAGTAACACGAAACTAAATTATCTAGAAATAAGATAAAAATACCTAAAAACCATATAAAATCCCCAAAAGCTAACAAATTATCAAGTTCAAAGGTACCCAAATTGTGTGTATAAAACACCCTCATCAAATACCCCCAAACTTAAACCTTTGCTCGTCCTCAAGCAAACTAAAGATACAATAACTCATTGAAATAACACAATTGACAACTAACTTAAAAGGAAAACGACTCGAGAATTGGCCTCAAAGGAAGAAGATCAAAAGGGGCCCAAGAGCAACGCAAAGTTACAATTTAACAAAATGGCTGGGCTCACAACTACTCAAGATCCTTGCCATACGTGTGTGTGTCATCTGTTTATGTGAGTTAGGAATGAGCTAACGCATGTACTCAACTTCATGAGGGATTATACTATAAATCTACAAACTCATCATTACCTCAATAAATACCAAACAAGACGACCATATAAGAAAGGGGTCCCTAGGGATTATTGCAGCGGGAATTAATCACATTGGTAAGTGCGTTTTATGCTCCATCTCACCTTAAACTATGCGCATGACCGTGTAATGTCTAATCACATTAGGCTATTCAGAGCTACCCATGTAACGAGTGTTTGATCAATGACTCCCAAACCAGATAGCTTTAGGGCACTAGGTGTAAAAACACCCCTAAGGATCTATTAACTCGAGTAGGATTGGCCACGTAATTAAACTTAGTCAACAAAATATAATAATATTTCTTTTTTTTCTTTTTTTATTCCCCCAAACTTATATGATAGTCTAGCGTAGGCATAAAAGGCTGTTGACGTGAGTTCAGTACATTTCAAGGATAATCTCCCAAGTCCTTAAGTAAATGAGATTTCTCAGTACTAACTAACTAAACAAGCACGCTGTGAATGTGAAGAGCTTAACGACCAAAAGTAGTGCGGTTAGCCAAAATATTAAAGAGTAACTAAGCATGCTCAAGCCTTAACTTTAGATAAAAACGCGCTAACCTGTAAAATATCATCGGTCATTCTTATAGCCCAACGCAAAATAAGATAACTAAATCAAACTACCACACAGCACAACACGGACTAGACAAAATAAGATAACTCAATTAAACTACTACACCCCCAAACTTAAAACAAACATAGTCCTCGATGTTTATAATAGACAGAATTAGAATAGAGAACTTCACTGGGGGTAATCAAGTAACATTATTATAGTGTGTTGTCGCTCGGATGCTTCCAGACTACAAAATTCTTGTCATGGGCTTTGGTTGGCTTAGAAGATGAAGATTCACCCCGTTGATGTTTGGGAGCCATACCAGAAGAATGCCTCAAGAAGAACAGCACAAATAGCAAAGAAATCCCTCTTAGACAATTTATCGAACAGGTAGTGTGCACTCTTTAAGGTCACAGTTGTAAGTGCAATGGAGACCAAGCCAAACCACTTACAAAGCCTTGAAATGGGAGATAGTTATGTACCTGCTAAGCAAAACCACTAAAACACAGCGCCCAAGCAAGAAAAATTCGAAATTTATAGCCTTTTTACCTTTTCTTGGAGAACTTTCGAAAACCCATGGAAATCCTTCAAAAACTTTTGAATCTTTGTTAAAATCTAAGTTATAAGATGAAAATGATGATGGGTTACCGAGATTAGATGCCAATTTGAAGTAATGGAGCTCGAATTTGAGTTTGGGGAAGATGCATGCAAGTTGGCTTTGGAGTGGGAGGAGAGAGATAAAAGAATGGGCTACAGAAAATGAGCATAAGGGCTGTTATAACAAACATGCACCAACTGGTTGGTGCAGCCGCACGGCATGTGGCGCGCCCACGCGCGCCTACTGCTCAGCGTGCTGCTGCTCTGCTGCTCAGCGTGCTGCAATAGTGCATTTATGTTGTTATGATTTTCAATGTTGGGTTTAACCGCCTATCTGCAGCAAGTAATATTACACACATTAATCACAATTAATCATAAAATCAAAAACAAACCACACCAATTTTTATTTTATTTTATTTTATTTTTAAATTCAAAAAAATAAAAACAAAATAGCTCAAAAAATAAAATGGAGATTTGGGTTGCCTCCCAAATAGTGCTCGAGTTAAAGTCCTCAGCTTGACTATTCCCTCATTTTAAGTTGCTTAATCGGGCTCTGCTGGGATCTTATGGCTGCTCTTGCTCACACCCAACAGTGTGTCATCATTTGCCCCTTCCCACACACTGTTTGTTTTCTATTATGCACTTCTTCAGGAAGTAGAGTTTTAAGACCAACCCTTCCTTGAGGGTCATTATGAACCAAGTCATCCCCTTTCGGGATCAGATAACAATCCTCATTGTTTCTTGGGAGTTTGATTGCTTTGAACACCTGAAACTTCACTACTTGATCGTTCACTCTCATAGTTAATTCACCATTTAGCACGTCGATTAGTGTTCTTCCCATCACCAAAAATGGTCTTCCCAAGATGATTGGAATATCCCGATCCTCCTCATAATCCAAAACTACAAAATCTACTGGAAGAATCAATTTATCAACCTTCACCAGAACATCCTCCACTATACCCATTGGATATGTGATTGATCTATCAGCAAGCTGTAAGGTGACATTTGTCGGCTTTGCTTCCTTTAACCCCAACTTCTTGTAAATGGATAGGGGCATGAGGTTGATACTTGCTCCCAAATCGCACAAAGCTTTCCCAACAAATTGATTTTCGATTGAACAAGGAATGTTAAAACTCCCTGGATCCTTCAACTTTGGTGGAAGTTTCCTCTGCATTCTTCGGTAAGAGCTATAGTTTCGAAATCCTCAAGCCTTCTCTTTCTTGACAAAATGTCTTTCATGAACTTTACATAACTAGGCATTTGTTCCAATGCCTCGACAAATGGGATGTTTATGTGCAATTTGTTGAAAACTTCCAAAAATTTAGAGAATTGCTTGTCCAACTTTAGTTTCTGCTGACGTTGTGGAAACGGGCATGGTGGATAAATAGGACCTTGTTTACTTCCCGCTGGTTTAGAAACTGGCTCATTTTCTTTCTTTTCTTGCTCCTTCATCTTTCCTTCCTCTTTTTTTACATTTTCCTCCTCATCAACTATTTTTAATGGAGGATCCACAACAACATCAGGCAATTCTTTACCACTTCGCAATGTCACTACCTTGCAATGCTCAGTACCTTCTCTTTTTGGGTTGACTTCGGTATCACTGGGTAAGGCACTTGGAGGGCAGATATTGAGGGCACTAGCTATCTGGCCTATCTGAAACTCTAGATTCCGTATTGAAGCACTATTTTGTGCAATTGATTGAGCCAATAACTCCTCCACACTAGGCTTTTTCTCCTGTTGTGGCAAGGGTGAGTTTGAGGTTTATTGGTGTTTTTGAGTTTGATGAGGTGGTCGAGTTTGGTTTTGAAATCATGGAGGATATTGATGCCTATGAGCTGAATATTGGTTTTGGATATTATTTTTGTTGCTCCATGAGAAATTTGGGTGATTCCTCCATCTAGGATTGTATTGATTGGAGTGAGGGTTATTTTGCTGCCTATTATAGTTACCAACGAACTGTACGGATTCTGCATTGATTGCAAATTGCTCGGTAGGATGATTCCCAACACACAAGTCACATGTTTCAGAAATGCTCTGCATAGATTGAGTTCCTAGAGCCTCCACTTTCTTTGTGAGCGTGGTTATTGCAGGGAAAGGATCAATCTCCAATTTTCCTACTGCCTTTTATGGCATTCTCCTCTCCGATGGCCATTGATAATTATTGGCAGCCATAGTTTCCAATAAGTTATAGGCATCGCTAAAGCTCTTTCCCATTAAAGCACCACCTGCAGCTGCGTCGACACTTGATTAGGTAGCATTGGTCAACCCGTTATAGATAGTCTGAACTTACAACCATTGAGGTAAACCATGGTGTGGACATCTCCTTATTAGATCTTTAAATCGTTCCCAAGCTTCATACAAGGACTCAGAATCATATTGAGCAAACGAAGTGATGTCATTTCTCAATCTTGCAGTTTTGGCGGGTGGGAAGAACTTTGCCAAAAATTTCTGGGCTAAGTCATTCCATGTAGTAATCGAGCCCAAAGGAAGCAAATGCAGCCAACTTTTTGCCTTATCACGAACTGTGAAAGGAAATAATCGGAGTCTGATAGCATCATTGGTAACTTGAGTGTACTTAAATGTGTCACAGATTTCCAGAAAATTCATCAAATGAGCATTTGGGTCGTCATTAGGTAACCCACCAAACTGTAAACAGTTTTGGACCATTTGGATGGTGCCTGGCTTAATTTCGAAGTGGCTGGCCTCAATAGTTGGCCTGGAAATGCTTGAGTGCAAATCTGTAACAAGAGGCATGGCATGCCCCCTCAAGGATTTAGGCTCCTCCTCAGCCATGGTATTTTGATTGGGTATACCCCGAACTCGTTCTCTTCACAGTCTTCGAATATTTCTCTCGATCTCGGGATCGTAAGGAATTAACTCAAGACCTCGTGAGCCTGGCATACAAATCAAGAATACCTATAAAACAAAACAAAAATTATATACAAGTCTAAAATGAGACCAAGTCGATTGAAATTGATATTGGTATAATTATTAGAAAACAATTCCCCGACAACGACGCCAAAAACTTGTTGGACGATTTAACAATTGATAAACACACACGTACAAGTATACACGGTCCACAAGTAATATATTGATAAGATATGAGTCGAACCCACAGGGAATTGTGACGAATAAAAACCAAGTACCAATCGTATATCAATTTGATCTAGTTTAAACGATGAAGATTTGAATTTTGTTGATTGGTTGAGTTCATAAGACAAGTAATGAATAAAATGCGGTAAAATATCAAGATAAAAAGATCTAAGATTACAATTTCCCCCAACACGTCATTTGAATCTCCTAACTCTCTCTTTTTAATCAGTTATGTCATACGAATTGACAACCGAGAAATCAAAACTTCATAAGAGCCTTTGTCGATGGTCAATCACGAATCTTCCTAAGCGGTGCATAGGTATATGTCTATCATATACACTATCCAGAGACCAATTTCAAGAATGATTAATAAGACACGTATCACCAAATCTCATTAACCGTCCCCTCAATTACCAACTTTCACATCGGAAGTCATTAAGACTAGATTCTCTATTGATTGCATGCAGTAGTTAGGTATATGTCTATCCCAACTACTCTCAAGTTACTTATTTATGCAGATTATTAACAAGACAAACGTCACTTAATCCAATTAATAACCCACAACAATCTTTAACTCTCACATGTTATCATAACTAGGTCTTAACCTATAATCCGCTCGTCAAGTTCATATAGGTACCCAAGGTAATTACGGGCCAAGCAATTAATCTAGAAAGCAAAGACTATGATAATCAATTCACACATGATTAACTAATATCAAAGAGAGAGAATTCAATTCAATTTAGGTGTTGGGTTCCATTGCAATCTTAGAATAGAAAGTTAGTTCATCATAGCTACAAAAACATCAATTTCAATTCATACATCATCAAATTCGAATTACAAAAGAGAGAATTTTCTAGAGATAAAACCACTTTTGAGAGTATTCAGATGTTACTCCTTTGGTGGTTGAAGATTTGTAGCTCTCCCCTTCAATATTGCAATTCTTGTTGACTGAGTTCCTTGGCTTGTGGCTTGATTCGACTTGATTTGCAGCCTTTAGCACTGTTGTTTGATGTAATATGTGGTCTCTCTATCTCTAGATATCTGATATGAAGCTCCAAAGAGAATATATATAGCCTCCATCAAGAAACCCTAGCCAAATTCGGACAAAATGCAGCTCAGATAGCACTGAAAATATGTCAGATCGCACTTAGGACGGCGTTGGTGCGCCCGCATGGTGCCTGGCGCGCGCCCGCATGGTGCCTGGTGCGCTCCAGCATGGTGCCTGGCGCACACACGCCCATGGCCTGGTTGGCACACGCTGGCTGCCGCACGCCCGCAGGCTGGCTGCCGCGCGCCCGCCCGCGCCCATGCCCTGGCCACTCACCTGGCGCCTGCCTGCTGCTCGCTTGCTGCCCGTCTGCCTGCTGAGGCTCGTGCCCGCGTCCGCCTATGCGCCCGCACCCAGCGCCTGCTTGGCCGCCCACGCTCAGCGCCCGTCTGCCGCTCGCTTGCCCAACGCCGGGAGCCCAGTGCCTGCCGAGGCCCGCCCGCGCCCAGCGCCTACCTAGCGCCCCACCTGCTGCACGTACGTGCTGCTGCCGCTCATGGCTTGGCCGACGCCGCACGCGGTGCACGCTTTCCAACGTCGTGCACGCTCAACTTCCAAATGTCATCAAATCAAACACCGAGCATCACCAAACACTAATTTTCACCATATTACCATTCGGACATGAATATCCAAGCACGGGCTTGTCTCGTGGCTTGGTCGACGCCGAACGCCATGCACGCTTTCCAACGTCGTGCATGCTCAACTTCCAAATTTCATCAAACTAAACACCGAGCGTCGCCAAACACTAATTTTCACCATATCACCACTCGGGCACGGATATCCAAGTACGGGTATTGAGTCATTGCAAACAACGATCCGAGCAATCTTTATTTTAATTCCTACAATCACAATAAAAATGCATCAAAGCAACATAAAAGATGTAAAAGTAACACGAAACTAAATTATCTAGAAATAAGATAAAAATACCTAAAAACCATATAAAATTCCCAAAAGCTAACAAATTATCAAGATCAAAGGTACCTAAATTATGTGTATAAAACACCCTCATCAGAGATCGATCGTCTCTTCGTCTATAGGGTGTTGAGCGGGAGGCCGAGCCTCTCTGGCTCAAAAGATTTTGCATAGCTTCATTCAATTCCATGTACTGTTTATCTAGCTCCTCTTGCTGGAGATCGAGAGCCTTTTTACGGTCGAGAATTTATTGGAGGCGTTGTTCCCTCTCCGCTACTGTCTAAGGGTGTAATCGAGACTGGGTCAGTCCATGTGGATTGTGGTGGCTTCGTTGTGATCATGAAGACGCCATATGAATTGTTTTGATTAAAAACAAAGATTACTACTAAAAGGCCCTCCTTCTAACGCCAATGTTAACGCTTGATTCTGTCTGCGCGTTCCACCAACTCGTCGGACGCGTACCTGTACAAAAGTCCCAACGACTTGGACTGTTTGTGGACTCCTCCTATGACACCCCCAAATTTAGGTACCAATACCTCAAACTTGGTGCTCACAATCAACGACATTCAATCACCTTCAATCAATATATGACAACTAAATGCGGAATAAATAATCATATATTGATCATTTAAAAAGGTTTACAAAGGGTCCCAAGGTCTATAACCTTAAATAAACATTTCGAAGCATACAAAAGTAACTAATATCGTTCGGGTTACATAATCTGAAGTCCAGACAAAACAGTAAAATAGATGGTGTGTCCATCCGAAGCCTAGAACTTCATCTTCTCCTTGCCCTTATCTTTGCTCGAGCACTTGGGCTTAACTGTAATATTTTCATGATATAGCAAGAGTGAGCCACGAGTTTGCTCAGCAAGTGAAACGAACAAGGGGTATATCATGAATGAAGATAAATAATTTCAATTGATTCCATAGTAAGAATAACTGTAACGATTACAACAAAGTGAATAATGGAAACAAGATAATCAATGATCGGTAAATGAATGAAGATTGATTATTAACTACAAACATTCAAGTAGACTATGAACATACACGTGAGGCATCGGTCACCTTGACCGACCCCCCCTTAGCTTGCTAACTATAGAGTGTGTACGCAAGGGGATCAACCTTTTATACCCTATGAATATGCATACCATTTAACTCTATCTCGTGTACCGTCTTTCAGATACTTAGGTTACTCTCCATCATGGGGTTGTTCATCCCAGTCCAAGAATCCGTACCCAACTGTGGGTTTGGGGATAGCTTTTAAATTAATTCACATGCATATATCTAGCCGAACAAATGGCTAGACTTTTCTTAGAATAGTTCGTGAACATCCGAACCTTAAATTGTAATATTGTGCAACAATATAACCAAAATCAAATGCACTATATGCGAATGCCAATAATATCGATGTGGAAAAAATTTTAAACAATTAAACCACTTAGCACATGTTTGAGAAATAGGACTCGAGCTTAATTCGAGAATTTTGTAACATGTAATAGAAACTTGCACAAAATATGATAGCAGACTTGCTCAATGTAAAGATAGTCGGGAACTTGCAATATATATAATCTCGAGGTCGGCAAAACTTGCAATCAGTAATATGAGATTAGAAACTTACAATATGCGCGAAGTATAAGATTAAGAACTTGCATAACATATACCTGTCTGCATAAAATAAAAGTAGTGCTTAAGGTTTAGATACTTGCCTGTTTTGCTGCTTATACAAATTTACTCAACGATTTTGTTCTGCGAGTACCCTATAATGATCATAATTATGCATTATGATCAGTCATAGCTATGCATTAACAACAAATAGGATAAACTCACTTAAGGGGTACTTATGAACTTTGTTTGACTTATCTTTTCCTACAAGAGGTCTGACAAGCCACTCCTACGAATCTGTAGGACCTTGACACTATCGGTAGAGTCACCGTCGGACCAGTGGGGGATTCTGCGACCACCCACTACATTCAACGACTTACTTCCGAAGTCCCATGATGGACTAAGGATATACCTTTGGGTCTGACCAACCCTCTACCGTCAAGATGTTGGCTTCGGCTCCCCTTCGGGAACTTCTCGTGATACGGGGACCGCCCATACATCAGGGTCCTCTTTGGTATTAGATGTATCTTGCGTTTGGCTTCGGATAGTCAAACGTTTGAGCCTCAACGTCATTCTAAGACTTCGGCTTCGGAGTTATAACTTTAAAAGTCAGGTCCGAGCCTTACTGGTAATTAAAGATTCTATTTCAGGTTCAGTACTGAGCTGAACCTTTGGCAGCTATCCGCACCTTCGGGTTCGACTACGGATTTCCCCCTTGGAAACCTCTTGTAGTTCGGGATCTCTCGTGGTTCGGGAACCACTTTGGGATCGGGTGAACTACTGCTCGACTCGCTTAGTGACTTCGGAGAAATAGTCAAGGTTCGGGTTCGGGGTCGGATAGCCCGTCACCTCCAGTGATTTGACTTCGGGTTCTCCTTCGGGAAACTTTTTGGCTTCGGGATCGAAGGGCGGACTAAAGTCCCTCTTCAGGGATTGAAAGTTTGGGTTCAGGAAATAACCTATTGGTTCGTCTATATCACAATCGCAGTTGGACTGAACCAAGCCCTCTCAGCTAAACAGCTAGGTCCTTCGATTTCCAATATTGAACTAAACCCATTGGAAATCAAAGGCCAATGCCTTCGGTTTTGATAATAGATCCCGCTATAGGAACCATGATATAGTTTGGGGTCGGGTAACCACCGGTACCTAACCTAGTTGCTTAGGTCCAAGAGCTTAGGGTGAGGCGACGAACCTCATCGGGTAACTTCGGTCCTTCCGATATTGCTAAGTGATAAGGATAGGGTCATCAATACGACTCGGGCTTGAGTCACTACCCCATCCTATATCTATGCAGTGCCTGCATTGCACTCTACGACTCAGGGATTAACGTCAATCTCCTATTACAACGGATTATGCTCGACTCGACACCTACTGACTCCATCAGAAGCGAATTTAACTAGACAAGGTAAAATAAATGTTTGAAATAGAAATGAAGCCTCACCTCTTCGGAACTTCGATATCTAATTCCCTAGCTTTCGGATCCCATTCGCCTCTCCAAATGGCAAGAATTTCTCCCAAGATTACTCTTACCTCTCAGCTCATAGTATCTCTCTTGTATCAGTATTGCATAAACTCAGCAACTTCCCCAAGAGAACAGGGTCTCTATTTATAGAGAAACCTTTACCCAGTCGCTGGTTATTACTCAGTGAGTAGAACCAATATACACCGGTAATACCCACTGGTTAGGCATGATTAGGTGAAAGGCTTCACCAGCTCTCTGTTACATCAATCGACAGGTTGACATTCGCATGCCTGGGTCTTCGTACCACATAGAATAGACCATTGGCCTAGCGCGGCTAGTGGTACTTACACGCCACCTTTAAATCAGCCATCAACAGTAAAGCCATGAGGTCGGGTGGCTCCATGTCTGGGCTACTAAGTCCTTAGCTGATGATCAGCTTGCTACACCCAATGCTAAGAACTTGGATTGGGCTTGTTTAAAAGAAATAAACAGACCAGCCCACTACTAGGAATCCCTTGGTGCAAATAATAATGTTAACCCTCTACAAAGCCATAAGTAGCTCATTGGGCTTGCTTAATAAACGCGAGGCTAGTCCATAATGCTCGGACTATTCAATCAATCAACAAATAACCACACATAGCTACCCAAATCATTTATGGGTTTAAATCAATACACGAGAGAATTTAATAACATGATTTAAATTGTTGACCTGAATAAATTTCTAGAAAAATCGTGGTCATTACACCTCCGGTGTGAGAGTAAGTAATAGGTTCAAGGTATGTTAATAATGGAGGTCAAATATTTAGTATGGTCAATAATGTCGTACCTCGCCTTCACTATTCTTTGAGTATTTATAGGGTTCACTCGGCTACTTACTGCCCCTGTTAGGACTGTTCTGCCTAGAATCCTTATTAGACCAGGATTCAATTATCTTGAACCAATGGGAGTATTAATCGGTAAGGAACCACAAGAGTTTAGAACTTTTACCCAAGCCTTTTCGGATCAGAGTCCTCTTGTAACTCGTTGCGCATGATGGGCCCTTGGGCCGAGCCCAAGATGAGGAGCTCGATCAAGCCCATGAGAATATATATCTGAACATTGCCCCCTACTCCCCTAGTATAAAACATGTACTGGGGGAGTAAACTAGAAGCTCTAACAGTCCGGATTCTTAGATCACTGAAAGGAAATGGAGCACCTCGGGAGCCCGAAGGCATCAAACCGAGGGCACTTCTTTTTCAGGCGTCCGAAAGCGTTGACCCGAAGATAGATGCTCCTAGGGACTCTTGAAGGTGTCAAACCGAGGGTACTCCCTCTTCAGGTGCTCGAAAGTATTTGAGCTGAAGAGGGACACTCCTTAGGATCCTTAAAGGTGTCTTCCCGAGGGCGAATGAGATTGATTCAGTATCGGGCCCCTTTTGCAGGCAGATCTTGTCATATATGTATACTCAGGCCCACTCTTTTCACTTTGAGGCCCAACAATCCTATCTCAGCATAAACGGCCCAACATGAACAATCGATTTTGAATTTTGAAAATAGGATAAGAGAACAGCTAACAAGCAATACGACATCTTAGTAATAACTATCCCGCCGTAATCACTCTGATTGCGCCCTACCCGTTGGATGACAATGATTTCGACCGTCGGATATTTACTCATATAGGGAAAGTAAATTCAATCGTCACTTCCCACCAGTAAATCTATTTTTCTTCAGAGAAACTGATCCTCCATTTGCAATGAAACTCTGCATCGTCGCTTTATTTGATCTAGAAACTGCCCATCCGTTCCATTCCCGGAATACTTCAAGTAAGTTGTTCATCGTCCTTCTTTCCTTTCGTGATGGCTAGGGGTAAGAATGCTCAAGAAGCACGTACTTCGTCTTCCCATGTTGAAGGCGAAGTTACCGTTGCTGAAGCCAGAATTCCGATGGGTGAGCCATGGAAACCGGTGATTGTAGAACGAACGAGGGATGTAGAGGAATACAATAGGATTAAATATTTTGCCCTTGACTATAGAGTAGCTAATATTCCCTCTTCCATAAAACCCCCCTTTTTTGATCTGTTGGAGACGAAATTTTATATTCCCGATTCATACGAAATTAGGAGACCAGAAGTACAAGAGAGAGTATACTGGCAACCCGAAGGGGGATGGATTCCCATGCATCGGCAACTGCTCCTCTTCGGGGTGCAGTTTCTTCTTCACCCCTTCGTTCTTGAACTCTTACACACCACCGGGCTTAGCTTAAATCAATTATCCCCGAATTTTTTTATTCATTTGAATAGTTTTATCGCTTTCTGCTCCTCTGAGGATATAGTCCCGACCATTGATTTCTTCTATCAATTTTTTTCCCTTACCGCCTGTAAAGAGAAGGGGTTTTTCCAGATAATAAAGAATTCAGGTAGGGAGACCCTAATGGATACCCCTTCTAGTAATAAAGGATGGCATGGGAATTGGTTTCATTAAGGGGCCGGACACTGAGTTGGTTGGACCTTGGTCAAACCCAAACAAGGACCAATTGAATCCAAATCGGATTTCCCAAAGAAGGTTGGAGGCGTTCGAGGCTTTGTATTCCAAGTGACCTTCAGTGAAGTGGAACCGGTCGTTCCTTAATGACCAAGACTGGTTATCCTCACATGGTTGTAAGTCTCTTTACTTTTCTGAATGTGTTTAATTTGAGATTTGATGAAATGTTGAACCCATTTTATCTTTTGATTTCACAGTGGCTGACTCCGGCAAGAACCCCAATACTGAAGCGATTTTAGAAGTCGCTGGAGTCTCGAGGACTAAGTTGTCCGGTGCTGAGAAAGTAAAGATGGCCCGAAGCAAAAAGTCTGCGGGTACTGAGGCGCCGATTACACCAGGTGTAGTTGTCGTAGGGGCATCTATATCTACCCGTCCAGAAGAGGCCGTGAGAGCTGAGGGATCTCCAGCCGTGTCCGGGGCGCCCAAAACAAACAAGTCCGGGGGCAAACGGAAAAGACTAGTACGTCTCTCCTCGGTCGAGGTGGGAGATGAAATAATATCTATAACTAGAGTCGAACTGACTGCGGCGACTGGTGGGCTCTCGAGCGCTATCTCAGATGCTGGTGACCAAGAGAAGGAGCTTGTAGTGATTGCTCCTCTTGACGTTGAATCTCCTTCTTTAGAGGAAGAGGCGTTACTGAGGAAGAAACAGAAGGGACCTTCTCCTACCCCAATTGTGACAGAATAGTTGAGGGTTGAAGCTGTGGGGACATCGACTGAAGGTTTGGTATCGTCAATGATCCCGTTTGATACAGCTGGGGCCGATCAGGCCGATCTGAAGACTCTGATGGAAATGTTATTTTCTTTCCATGCTAAGGTTAGTAGGTTTTTGTTGACGAGCTTATCGTAAAAACATACCCAATCATTATTTGTTGTCTTTTAATTCCTGAACATTGTCATGCAGGGAAATGGTCTTCTTCTCTAAGTCTCTGAACAAGTGAAGATTTTGGAGCGTGATCTGAAGAAGTCTTCCGAAGAATGTGCTGAGGCAAAGGAGACGTATACAAAAGTTTGCACTCAACTTCGCATTTAGCATGATGCCTTCCACATTATGAAGAATGATTATGAGGCGATGCGGATGAAGAAGGCCAAAAATGACAAGGAGATGGCTGCCTTGCGGGAAAAGGTTTTTACTGCTGACATGAAAATGTCCAAAATTGGAGCCCGAGCCGAGGAGGCTATCAAACAAGCCGAGACAGCTACAAAACGGGTCGAGGATACGGAGACGAGGAATAAAGAACTCGAATTCCTCCTTCAAAGGCAGAAGGAACAACTTGACCAATCGGGCGATATGATTCGGGTCCAGACCGATCAAATGAGGAACCTCAAGGATAATGTCCAAATGATCATTGAAGGTTGGACGTCGAGGGAAGCCGATTGGTTGAAGGGTCCTGTTGCCCCCGCTTCTCCAAGTGTCCTTACGCCGAGTCTTCGGCAAAGAGTCATCGATGAGTACAAAATATCAGACAAATTCCACGAAGATGTTCAGGATGCAGTGGTAAACGAGTTCAACGACGACTTCGAATACGCCCGAGAACTGGTTCGAGAGAAAGGCCATAATCCCGATGAGTTAGGAATTATCATTCCCGATGACTAGTTTGTACTAATTTTTTTCCTTTTTTGGGATATAATGTCACACTTAACTTTCTCTAAATATTTGTCAATGTTAAATCTATCTTTTCTCATGAGTTAACTCTTATTATCTGTGCATGTGGCTGTTTATTTATACTTCTTTCCCCCTGCTAACCTTATCAAGCAAACTGCTGATGAAGTTAGCAGATATATATAAAATGTATGTAAAAACAGTAAACACAAAGATAAAATATAAGAAGAGTTCTCATTTATTTCGAAAAGATAATATTATTGGCCAACATTCTAGCCTCAAAAAACTGAGCAGATAACACACTATTATTACTGATAATATTTATGAAGCCGAGCAGCATGCCATGTATTCAGGATGTCCATGCCATCCATTTTCTGAAGTCTGTAGGTTCCCGATCCTAATACCTCGATAACCCTATATGGTCCTTCCCAAGTAGGCATTAATTTTCTAGTTTCCCGAGGTGTAGAAGCTTCGGCTTGCCGAAGAACTAGATCCCCTATTTTGAATGTCCTATTCTTGACCTTTTTGTTGAAGTGTCGAGCTGTACGTTGTTGATAAGTGGCTAACCTGAGAACCATAGCATCACGCTCTTTTTCCAACAAATCTAAATTATCCCGAAGCCCTTCGCTATTGAGACTTTTGTCAAAGTTTTGGACTCTAGAAGAAGGTATCCCTATCTCAATAGGTTGTCAGGGCTTCGGCTTCGTAAGAAAGTTTAAAAGGCGTTTCACCTATTGTTGTTCGAGGAGTTGTTCGATAAGCCCAGAGGACATATATGAGCTCTTCGGGCCAAGCTCCCTTTGCCTCCTCAAGTCTCCATTTTATACCATTTAGTAGCAACATGTTCGTGACTTCCACTTGACCATTTGCCTGAGGGTGGGCTACCGAGGTCCGTCAATGTTGGATGTTAAGTTCTTTCAGGAAGCCTTCGAACTCTTTCCCCATGAACTGTAGACCATTATCTGAGACTAGGGACCATTGGGATGCCAAACTGATAAACCACCTGCTCTTTAAGTAACTGAAGACATGTCTTCTCGGTAATCTTTGCGAGAGGTTTGGCTTCGACCCATTTGGTGAAATAGTCAATTGCCACAACCACGAATTTCACTTGACCTTTACCCTGTGGGAGTGGTCCGAGGATATCTATCCGCCAAACTGCGAAATATATCAGAGATAGTATTAGAGTGAGCTCTTCAGGAGGCTGGTGATATACTGAAGCAAATAGTTGACAATTATGGCATTTTTTAACTAAGTCTTTGGCATCCTGAAGCATGATTGGCCAAAAATATCCTTGTCTTAATATCTTATGTGCAAGTGTCTTTGCTCCTATATGATCTCCACAGATTCCCTCATGAACTTCCCGAAGTGCGTAATCGGATTCCCTCGGACCCAAGCATCGAAGTAACGGCGATGAGTAAGATTTTCTGTATAACTTATCCTCGATGAGACAGTATTTTGTAGACTTGAACTTTATCCTTCGGGCCAAAGCTCTATCCTCGGGTAGCTCGTCACTTTTTAAAAATTTGAGTATCGGAGTCATCCAGGAGTCTTCGGATTCAATGTCCATCACTGTTTGGACCGTTGTGCTCGGTTGCTGTAAGTTTTCTAGGTAAACAGATCCTTCCAAATCTCCTTGGTCCGTTATAGCTAACTTTAAAAGAGCGTCGGCCATTGTGTTTTCTAATCTAATTACTTCGATGATTTGATACTTTAGAAAGTAGGTAAGAAGTGTCTGCACCAACTGAAGATAAGCCTGAAGGAGTGTTTCCCTAGCCTTATATTCTCTTACGACTTGCTTTACTACAAGTTGGGAGTCGCTGTAAATCACCAGATTTCTCACTTCTAGACTTTGGGCCAGTTTAAGTTCTGGGAACCTGAATCGGATGGA
Organism: Aralia elata; assembly: GCA_034770075.1. Classification (NCBI taxonomy): domain Eukaryota; kingdom Viridiplantae; phylum Streptophyta; class Magnoliopsida; order Apiales; family Araliaceae; genus Aralia; species Aralia elata. Next base: position 3,437,553 of record CM068384.1, on the reverse strand, counting down.
TTGTTGCACCTTAAACCCTTCGGGTGAGGTGAGGATTACTCCTGCTCCGCTTCACGATCCTACGCAAGACCCATCGACGTATAAGGTCCATGCTAAATCTAATGGATCAGAGGTTTTAGCCGGGTCTTGCTTCTTTTTTCGGGAAAGGAGCACTCGATGATGAAGTCAATAAGAGCCTGTGCTTTGATTGCTGTCCGAGGAAGAAAGTCAATGTTAAATTGGCTTAACTCTACAACCCATGCTGCTAACCTTCCTGAAGATTCGGGTCGATACAACACTTTTCGAAGGGGTTGATCTGTGAATACAGTGATTGTTCTCCCGTGGAAGTAATGTCAAAGCTTCTGACTAGAAATGGCCAGTGTGTAAGCCAACTTCTCTAGGTTTAGATATCTGGTTTCTACATCCTGAAGAGCATGGCTTACGTAGTAGACTGACTTCTGTCCGATTATCATGAGAGTCCTTCTTGCCATTCCCTTTGTTATTGTTATATTTTTTATCGGCGTCTTCGCCTCGGGGGTCTCTCTGGTGAAGATCACCTGTATTTTTCGAGGTACCCCGAAGGTTGGCAAGTGCCTCTTCCAACTCAACAAATTTATCCACTTTCTCATAAGCTTCGGGCAAGGACTCGGGCGTTTTAGAGATGATTTGTTCGATCAACCTACTAGATTTGTCCACGTTTAATCCCATAGTCAAAAAGTGGATAACCTGTTTTGGATCTATTTCATTGACTTTGGATACGGCTTCTCAAAATCTTTTAATATATTGTCGAAGCGTTTCGTTCGGCCTCTGATTAACCTGTGTGAGGGACGTGATCATCTTTTGTTACTGCCGAACCGGGTGTGAAATTGTTCTTGCAAGTCAGCCCACGAGCGTATAGACGCAAGGGGAAGGGAGATAACCTACTCTCGGGCAATTTTCTTCAGGGTGGATAGGAATAGGTGGCACATGGCTGCCTCATCATGACCATGGAAGAGCATGGCCTGCTCGAAAGTGAAAGTGTGATCATGGGGATCTCTGGTTCCGTCATACATCTCCAAGTTCGACGGAACTTTATTTTTTCTATCAATATTTGCATTAGCAAGGTCTCTGGTGAAAGGAGAGGCCCGGGTCTTCTTCGTTCCATGAGGTTGATCCACCACTCTTCTGGGAGATGACTCTCCGGTGTGGCTCCTCTCACTGCTTCTCCTAGAACTTTCGTACCGGCTTCTTCTTGAAGGTGACCGGGCCCGTTTTCTCAGGTCCCTGGTGTAAATAGATCTGGATTGGACCGGCCCGTCGTCTCGATGTCTCCTAAGAGGTCGATCTTCTCTTCATCTATAGGGTGTTGAGCGGGAGGCCAAGCCTCTCTGGCTCAAAAGATTTTGCCCAACTTCATTCAATTTCATGTACTGTTTATCTAGCTCTTCTCGATGGAGATCGAGAGCCTTTTTACGGTCGAGAATTTGCTGGAGGCGTTGTTTCCTCTCCGCTACTGTCTCAGGTTGTGATCGAGACTGGGTCGGTCCATGTAGATTGTGGTGGCTTCGTTGTGATTGCGAAGTCGCCATATGAATTGTTTTGATTAAAAATAGAGATTACTACTAATAGGCCCTCCTTCTAGTGCCAATGTTAACGCTTGATTCTGTCCGCGCGTTCCACCAACTCGCCGGACGCATACCTGCATAAAAGTCCCAACGGTTTGGGCCGTTTGTGGACTCCTCCGGTTTGAGAGTAAGTAATAGGGTTCAAGGTATGTTAACAATGGAGGTCAAATATTTAATATAGGGTCAATAATATCGTACTCGCTTTCACTGTTCTTCGAGTATTTATAGGGTTTCACTCGGTTACTTACTACCCCTGTTAGGAGTGTTTCTGCCTAGAATCCTTATTGGACCCAGATTCAATTATCTTGAACCAATGGGATTATTAATCGGTAAGGAACCACAAGGGTTTAGAACTCTTACCCAAGCCTTTTTCGGACTAGAGTCCTCTTGTAATTCGCTGAGCATGATGGGCCCTTGGGCCGAACCCAAGATGAGGAGCCCGATCAAACCCATAAAAATATATATATTCGAACACTTGAACACAGAAACAAATCATTAGGAAATAACATTACAATTTCAAATATCAAATTAACACATAAGGGACTTTGTCAAATCCACATCTTTAGAATTTGGAAGAAATCAATCCCACCCAGATAATATTTAGTTTATTAAGTATTACATAATTATATAGTTATCGTTACATTTGGGACCATACCTTTTAACTCTTTCAATCAATCCAAGCCCTCATATCCCCTAACACAATGTTGGCATTCTCATCAGGCTCCCCCTGTATCAACGAGTGATACATCCCTTCATACAACTCGAGAGACTTGTCAACGCTTGCTGCCTTCTCATATAACATCTCCCGAAAAAAAATCCATCAATGTTGCTATCATCTTATGCCTTCTTCAACCAGGATTCTGTGAATATATTGGTCTACCTGTATTGGATCAGACAAGATAACTCTGAGGTTGTTTATATACAATTATACATATATTCCCCATGAGAAAAAACAGATGTTCCATTTAATTTGAGTAATGAGTGCCGGTTTTCGTACCAACTAATAAACATATACTTAATTCAAGGCTAAAAGTATCTGACCCATTACGCCTCAATTTTGGGTGATTTTCTATATATATATATATATATGGCAAATGTTTACGCCTCCATTAGTGGTATTTTTTTTTGAAAGATGTGTAATAAGTGAGTTTCTCTTATAATTCTTACCAATATCATGTATTGATAAGTTTCGCGCCAACTATGAGAAATCCACCAATCCACATGTGATGTGTGAACAACGACAATTGTGTACCATAGTGACTAGCTAAATATAGATAAGAGGGCATAAAATATATATGGTGAGATACAACAATGGTTAAAGAGCCTAACATAACTAAGTTAAGAGATAATTGAGCATGTCATGACGTTGTTAGGATCTCATATAGGCCTTTACGGCCCTGGCCTGTAAAGGGACATTTATGAGCTTCTAAAATATCTTTTAGGCCATGACCAATGCGCCGGTTGGTCTTATACATATGACCTGCTATTAGGAAAAGAATTGCAATAGCTAAATGATGGTGTGCAATATCGGTCAGCCATAGATCCCTAGTTACTGGATCTAATCCTTCGCGAAAAGTAAAAAAGTCTGCATATTTTGACCAATTTAAGGTGAAAAGGGGGGTTGCTCCATCAGTAAAACTGACATAAAGTTGAGTCAAAAGATCCCAATTCAAGATAAATTCATGAGGAAGTGGATTATAATTTACTGTAAATTTATTGTAATACATAACAAGACTTTTAAATTTAACTTGTGTTCAAAATCATGTACTCGGATAATGAAAAAAAAAATAGTAATTCTTATGATATGATATTGAATCAATGTATCTTTTTATTAATGTATTTTTTAGTAATCTTTATATTTTATTTTAACTTTTTAAGTCATTATCAGTTCGAATACCTTTACAACTTGTTTTAAACTTAATTTCTCACTTATAAGTCAAATTAGTGCCGAGCGTTTTTACTTATAAGTCGACTTAAAATGACTTATAAAATAAACTTAAATTTTAACTTTAATACAAAATGACTTATAAGTTGGTTTGATCAACTTATAAGTCATTGCCGAACACCCTCATAATCTCTCTGTAATATGTTTAATTATTATTATAAAATCAAGAATTGCTATTGATTTTTGGGTTCTATTATATATTAGTTTGGGAATGAAAATGATGAGGAGAGAGTTGAATTTTGTTGTTGGCATGTGTGTGTTGGTGCGTTAGTATGTGTTTGAATCTATATGTGTGTGTTCTATGTGGTATTCTTGGTGCGTGTTAGTACGTGTTTTAATATTTTGATATTTACTTAATTATTTTATTATATTACTTACAATAAAACTATTTAGGTGAATTTACTATTCTGTCGTTAAAAAAACCTTAACTCAATAGAAGGATTGAATTGAACTCGATTGGTTTGATTTTGAGTAATATTGAGAATTTTAACCAATTAAAGGACCACATCGAAATTGAGTGACAACTTGAAGGAATAGTTTTGAAATTTAGCCGTGAACGTATAAGAAAACTAGCAGTTTTGGGATAAAATTTTACATGTTCTTAAATTTACAAAGATAATGTTTGGACCAAAAAATGTAAATCGACAAAAACTCACGATATCATATTCTTGAGTTATAGCTATGTATTTTTTGCTAAACAGATTGCATAGTTAGGATAATCACATAGTCCAAAATTATTAACTTTTCCGAATCAACTTTAAAAAGTGAGCATTTCCAAACGAATTGCAACATCTTGTTGCCAAAAACATATAAAATTTAGTCAGGGTAATGATACTAGCTAGCTAGTGTTTGTACTAAGTAGTTTCTTTCCAAATGTATAAATAACCTCTATAACATAACCAAATGGTTTAAAGCAATCTGGCCTTCCTAATTAGCAAAAAACTGTTAAAAATTTAAGCTTCCTTATTACCAAAAAAATGTTAACCTTTATAACATAACCAAAAGGTTTTATACTTTTATGTGTCTTAAGTACACTATTTATTATTATTAATATTATTATTATTATTATTATTATTATTCATTATTATTATTATTATTATTAATTATTATTATTATTACTTTTTTTTTGGGGATACAAACCCCGTCAATAACCTGTATATTCTCTGTCCCCACCTAGACTGAATACCTAGATTGTCTATTTGTGGGGTACAAAGAACCTTGTGTTAAACTAGTTGTGAATATAAAAAGCAATACAACAAGTTGAATCTGAATGACTGTCGCTCTTACTTTATTCAATAACAGAGGAGATATATATAAGGCAGGTACAGTAACAAGCAAATCAGACAAAAAAAAATTTTTTAGCTCAAAACATAATCCCTACTAATAACCAAACTTGCCGTTGTGGATACCCTAAAGAATGGTAAACTCCTATTGGACTAGGACTTATTGAACAGAAAGAAATAACAAACAGTAAAATAGATAAAAATACTACTCAAACATATCATCCCCTTAAACTGATCGCCTTAAATTTCTTTTAAGCAACAGTTTACATAGAAAGCTTCCAGCAACCTTCATCTGCTTCTTTGGTTGTCAATCACTACTTTCCTTGAACACACACTCCATTAGACCTTCGGAGTTTTTACAAACACAGCTGACCTAAGAGGCTTGGTCAGTAAATGTCTTCTAATTGATCTTCAATTTTACAATGGACCATATCAATCACACCATCCTTACACAGATCACGCAAAATATGATATCCTAACATCTAATTATGCGTGCTCCTTCCATGAAAGACCAGATTCCCTTGAGAGCTTTGATTGGCAGACATGTAGTCCGCAATAAAATTGTTGTTGGACTCCTTATTGCTCATAACTCAACTCTTCAAGTAACTTTCTCAAACCAAATGGCCTGACTAGCACAAGCGTTGCTGCGACAAAACGCAGCCCTCAGTAGTGAATAAGGTCAGAATTGGCCTGTGTTCTTTGAAGCCCATGAAATTGGGCCTGACCCCATCATAAAAACATAAGCAGACGTGCTTCTTCAATCACATCACTACATAATCACTCTCAGTGAATCCCAACAAGCTCTGCCCTTTTCTCCCCTCTTATAAAGGAACACCAAAATCAAATGAACCTTTTATAATAACGCAAGATTCTTTTTCGTAGCAAGAGAGTTGTTGCTACACGGTTGGATGTTCCTCAACCTGCTTGATGAGACTTTCTGAAAGCATGAATATCGGGCCTTGTGGTTGTAAGATACATCAAACTTTCCGACAATTTGCTTAAAGAACGTGCTGCCCAACTTTTCTTGCCAATCAGGATCCATAGTTAACTTCAGTCCTAGGGTCTGCTAGGATTGCAACTGCATTATAATCCTTCAGCTCCAATTTTCTCCAAAACCTCCAGAGCATACTTTATTTATGTGATGAAAATTCCAGGCGATGATTTAGTACTTCTATGCCCAAGAAAATAGTGCAATCTTCCCAGATCAGTCATCTCGAACTCAGTCATCATAGAGTTTCTTAAATTCAGCAGAAAAAATCTTCATCATTGTTGCCTGGTGTAGATAGGTTTCGTCTACATTACAAACCAGACCACCAACAACTTCCCCTGCAATTCCAGATTTAATGTAGTAAGTATGCTCATATGGACCACCTTTGAAAGCCAGCATTAGAAAAATAGGTATCTATACGACCTATAAGACCAAGCACGTGGTGCTTGTTTTAGACCGTATTGAGCCGTCATTAACCTGTATACCTTCTCCTCACTTCCCTTTTTCCACATAACCAAGGGGTTGATCAATATATACTTGCGCTTGTAGATCTCCATGCAAAAAGACTGATTTCACATCAAGTTGATAAATAAAGGCCATGAGTGTTGTGCCGCCATCGAAATCACACGTCCGGATGGGTATCCATCTTAGCCACTGGAGCTAACACTTCCTTATAATCCACTCCAAACTTCTGTTTGTAACCCTTAGCAACCAGCCGGGCCTTATGTTTGTCCACTGCTCCTTTTCATTGATCTTAGTTTTGTACACCCATTTCACACCGATTGCTTTCCTGCCCTTTGGGAAGATCGGATTAGTTTCCCAGGTGTTGTTCCTCTCTATGGCTTCCAATTCTGAGTCCATAGCTCTTTGCCACTTAGCCTCCTTTGCTGCTTTCCTTCATATGCTATAGGATCACAATCCTGCAAATAGAGCTATATGGGCCAAGGTTTCAGCATCTAAAAGGCACTCCACCACTCGCGTAATCAGGCATCCATATCGGCTTCTTCTCGGTATGTTGATCTCTTTGGCCCTGTGCACCTGAGGATATGATCTTCATTTGGAGTAACCCCAGTTGGAGTTGTTTGCGAAGGGAACCTCATTAGCTGATAGTTGTTGAATTTGACCTCACCCTCTTCATCAAGAGTTGGACTGATACTTGCTGCTGCTCCCACACAAGTCCATTCCCACGAAGTTTCTTCATCAAATAAGACATCACGGCTGATTAAGATCTTCTTTGTAATAGGATTAAATAGCCATATGCCTTGGATTCTTCACTCACTCCAAGGAAGATCACATTTCATTCCTTTGGAACAGTGAAGGGTTCTTTTCACTCCACGACCTCTTCTGGAGTCATGTCCTTCCCAGCAAGAGCAGGACCGCCTATTTAACACATGGAATGCTCCAATTGACCTACGTCTGGGGCCAGAAACTCTTTGGGACATTCCTTCTTGCCATCATACGTCGCACCATATTTAGAATTGTGTGAATTTTTCCTCTCCACTACACCATTCCTGATGTGGTGAATATGGTTGTTGTAAGTTGCCTGCGAATCCCATGCATTGCACAAAAACTTGCAAACTTTTGTGGAATGTATTCACCCCCACGATCTGTGCGAAGAATTTTAATTGCTTTTCCCATAGATTTTCGCAACTAAAGCTTTAAAGATTTTAAACATATCAAGGGCCTCACACTTTTCTTCCAAGAAAAAATATCCATGTTTTTCTGCTATAGTCATCAATGAAAGTAATGAAAGTCACCACTTCCCGCCATTTGACACTGGGTCAATTGGCCCTCAGATGTTGGAGTGAATCATCCCCCCGCTATAATACTTATTTAGCCCTCCATAACATTCTTTTCGTGGAAAGGGGTCCACGATGCTCGCGTCCCCACAACACATTCTTCGCAAGTTCTGTGATGGACATGTAATCCTGAGGAAGTCCCATCACCATGTTTCTCCTGCTGCAAAGTTCTTAGGCCAATGAAATTCAGGTGGCCGTTAGCGGAAGTCGCCACAGCTAAGTAGTATCTTGAATTCTTGAAGAAAGGCATGTCTGCATATCATCTCCAATATGTAGTGGGAATAGTCGATTGGCCGTCATATTCCAATTTTGCAATCAGACCCTTCTTTGGATGACGGATTTGACAGCAGCTTTCCTGAATGGTAATAGAAAATTTCCTTTCTTGCAACTGCCTTATGCTAAGGAGATTACTTTTCAAGCTCCAGAACAATAAAAGACATCTGTGATTGGTCACCGGTATGATCTCTGACCTTTGAGTTTGATGTCTCCTCTCCCCATAACAAGTAATTTTTGTGTTATTTCCCAACTTGACAGGGTCTCTGTAAGACCTCCATCCAATTCAGAGAACAAGGTTTTATTCCCACACTTGTGGTTGCTGCATCCAGAGTCTTAGGTACCATTTATTTGAAAGCGGTTCCTCGTTGTCATGATAAGCCATCAGCAAGCACCTCTTCTTCGGTCGCAACAAAGTTAGAGTTCTCCTCCTTTGTTGTGCTAAACTTTATAGGACATTCAGAACGATAATGACCTAACGTGTGACAACGGAAGCACTCAATACCTGATTTTGGTCAGCTGGATTGAAAGAATCTTTCTGCCTCTTCCTTTTCCTTTGTTCCAACCTCGGCCTATGCCTGATCCTCACCAAGTAGTTTTTTCTCAATTAGGATGCAACCTTCAAAGTTTGCTCCTCTATGACGTTGCTGCCCATTCTTTGTTTCATGCACCAGTAAAGAACGTTGGAGCTCATCCACAGATATTTTATCAACATCATTTGATTCCTCGATCGAACAGACCACAGAAGCAAACTTGGTGGTCATGGATCGAAGCTTTTTGCCACTATCGTGACATCCTCCGTTTTATCACCATGAATCCTCATCTTATTGGCAATGGGCAAGCACCCTTGAGAAATAATCTGTTTACAATCTCCTCCTTCTTTCATATGAATGACTGATGAGTAGGTTTTATAACTTACGAATTAAGTACGTTGTGACTTGATAAATTTGTTAGTTCTTAAGTATTTTAAGTTAGTATTAAAGATATTTATAAGTGTTTTTATGTTATTTTGTAGGAATGAGCAAGGGAAACGCAATTCGAAACATCCTCTTGGAGTACAACATACGAGCAAGTGCGAGAAAGGAAGATTACAGGGCCATTTACATTAACAATAGATGCATGTTCTTGGTTTGGAAACTTGGATTTTTATTTTAGATTTCCTTCTTAGCTTTCCGGGAACATCTTGAATCAACCTCAATCGGAGTTCGGATGCGAGAGTTATGAACATTTTTATCACACAGAGATCAAGGTTTGGAGTTGTCATTTACATAACAGCCACTTCAAGCTCAATTTCAACCATGCTCTCGGCCTGAATCTCTCAATTCTCAAAGAATGAAAGTTGTAGATCTCGTCAAATATCTTCGATTTGGTAGGCTGCAGGCCTCGTAACTCCTCCCGGATCACAAGTTATGGTCATTTTTACCAACAGACGACGAAGCAGAAAATATTTTCTCGCCGGGGCGAGAATCTCAGGGCTTAAATTTCGCGCCGGGGCGTGAAACCACGCTGCCCCAACTTCGCCAGGGCGAGGATTTTTACAAAAGAATTTTCTCGCCGGGGCGAGAATGCGTGGAAAGGAAAAAATATTTTAGTTCAGTTCTATTGGGAAATTGATTTGGAATTGGATTCTTTTTCTATTGATTTGATTCACAACTATAAAAGAGATAGAGATATGGGAAATAGAGAGGAGACATGGGGGAACATACTTAGATACACACATACATGGGTACCTTTCATAGTTACACACATACGCAAGGGATTGAGATACAGAGTTTGAATTGGGAGATTGGAGACTGAGAAAGCATCGCAAGAAATTCAGATTAGAGACTTGAAGATTGAATAACTTCCACTGAGTTTTTCTTATCCACTATCTTAGATTTGTAATTTAATTTGGGATGACTTATTTGGAATTCATGATTTCTAATTTTCAGTATGAACTAAATTGCCAATTAAGGCTACAA
>CM068384.1:3344513-3427621 GCA_034770075.1 Aralia elata | reverse complement strand
AACTCATCCGAATTTTCATGTTTTATAAATCGCTGGCTCATATGTGACTCCGAATCAATTGGTCTGCGAATCGAGATTCATAGAGTTCGGGGGCTTGTTTAAGTGAGGGGAAGGTGTTAGGCACCCCTCGACTTCCATGAAACACGGTTACCGCAATCTTGATGCTTCTCCTATCCTTTAATTCATGAAATGTGTGTGTGTGTGCGTGCGTGTGTGTGTATGTGTGCTTATGTGAATGTTGTGGTGAGTTTGTATGAAAGAATCATTTGGATTTTAGGGAAAATCGTGTTTTACTTTGAGAATGCTTCGGAATGTCTTTTCGGCATACACGAGAAAGCTTTATGAGAAAAGGTTTGATTTTAATTATCAAAACTATGAGATTTTCGTTAAGTGTCGTTTTTAACAAAACAAGAGTTTTAAACCTTCGTCAAAATAGGAATCGAGATCTATACGTTGCTTTCATAAAATGATGGGCAATTTCTAGGATCTCTTTTCACCCTATGCACAAAGATTTAATAAAACGTCAACTATTTATAAAATCATTTCGTGTGTTGTTTTTGGAAAACGATTTTTCTTTAGCTTTCTCGTTAGATATGAATCGTCACATTTCATTAACGTTTCTCAAATTTTAACCTCGTGATTCTAATATCCTACTCTGATTGATTTTATGAAAATCTTATCATTTAGCTTTGAAATCAATTTCGTGTCATAATTCAAATCGAGCATAAACACGCGTCGGGCTATTCATGGGCATGTAAGCCATCAAAATATCCCCGAACGCCAACAATCACAAATTTCACTATTTCGGGGCCTTAAGCACGATTCTCGCCTTAGCGTCGTTTTAAGGCCCAACGATTACATATTTACAATGAGAACTGCGTCATCTCTACTTCTTACATCAAGATATGTCCATCATCGGATCGGGACCCCGGGGTCGCTTTCCTAGGCTCACAACCAAGTATCCACACACAAACAATCGGATATTACAAGAAAATAAACCAACCCGGATAAATCTAACAATACCAAGACATCTTAAAATAACGATTTAAAGGAATTGATACCGAATATAACACCTTAAAACAAACCAAGAAATTAATGAACGAATATCATCGGGTTATTAGGAGGAGTTTATTCTGATGGAAACTTCACTCATAATCCCTAATTCATTGTTCAACAAGATACATGAAAATTATATCTAATTTACCCAAATCAATAGGACATGAATTGCTAGAACAAATAGAAATTTTCACCTTGCAATTGATCTCAAATGGATGTGAACTTGTGTATTTGAATAGGATAAATGATGTATTTGATACAACCAAACTCAAAAGAATTAATTCCACTCTTTTTTTCCTCTTCTTTCTCCCTATTTTGTTGCAAAATCTAGCTATTTTCTCTCTATTTCCGTGTTTTTTGCTGCTGCAGAAATTCTTCTTCTTCCAAAACTGTCTGAACCGCCTGTATGATGCCGAAGCTGGCTTAAATAGGCTGGCCAGAGCAAGCCGCAGCTCTCTCTGCGGCTGGCCGTAGTTGGATCTGAGGCTGGCCAGCTGGCACGCCTCCCATCGCACTCAGCTGCTGAGTGCTGATTTCCCGGTTTTCGTGCTGGCGCACCCACTTGGCCGCAGATCTATCCGCGGCTGGCGGGCTTGACTTTCTCGATTTTCGTGCCGCGCCTCGATTTTCGTACCGCAACGTCGGTTTTCGCTGACAGGCCCGTATTCCGCAGTCCGGGAACTTCCGGGAGACGTGCCACCTCATTCGGAAATGCCTGCCTCGGACGGTCATGCTGTCACGTCGACTTGGGCTGCCCAAATCATTGCGGCGGGACCGGGCGCTCGCCCTTGTGCCCGCTCCTTTGCTCCCGCAAGCTGGTTCAATTGACGATTTCGCCCTCCTGTCACGGTTAGTAGAAGGAAACGCAAAATTTGGGTGTCTACAGCTGCCCCTCTTTATCATGTTTATGAAATGATAGATGAAATGAACAGGATAAAGAATAGACACTCGATGCATGAATGACAGTGTGTAAGAATGACAGTGCATACATGATGTCTCACACATATAGCTTATGATGCAACCTAAGATGCAATGCATGCAAGACATTCGTAAGAGTGTCAATGTATCAACCCCTTGACCGTGTTCGTTAGTCTTTGGGTTCACTCCTTCAACCTGTCGTCTCGTTCGGGGCCGGGTATCGTTGCCGGTCACCCATCGCGTAACCCCCGGTTATCGTCGCCGGTTGGTTATCTGTCGGAGCCGGTTATCGTCGCCGGACATCCATCTCGTGATCGCCGGTTATCGTCGCCGGTCGATCGTCATGTCGGGGCCGGGTATCGTCGCCGGTCACCCATCTCGTAACCCCCGGTTATCGTCGCCGGTTGGTCATCTTGTCGGAGCCGGTTATCGTCGCCGGTCATCCATCTCGTGATCGCCGGTTATCGTCGCCGGTCGATCGTCTCGTCGGGGCCGGGTATCGTCGCCGGTCACCCATCTCGTAACCCCCGGTTATCGTCGCCGGTTGGTTATCTTGTCGGAGCCGGTTATCGTCGCCGGTCATCCATCTCGTGATCGCCGGTTATCGTCGCCGGTCGATCGTCTCGTCGGGGCCGGGTATCGTCGCCGGTCACCCATCTCGTAACCCCCGGTTATCGTCGCCGGTCGGTTATCTTGTCGGAGCCGGTTATCGTCGCCGGTCATCCATCTCGTGATCGCCGGTTATCGTTGCCGGTCGATCGTCATGTCGGGGCCGGGTATCGTCGCCGGTCACCCATCTCGCAACCTCCGGTTATCGTCGCCGGTCGGTTATCTTGTCGGAGCCGGTTATCGTCGCCGGTCATCCATCTCGTGATCGCCGGTTATCGTCGCCGGTCGATCGTCATGTCGGGGCCGGGTATCGTCGCCGGTCACCCATCTCGTAACCTCCGGTTATCGTCGCCGGTCGGTTATCTTGTCGGAGCCGGTTATCGTCGCCGGACATCCATCTCGTGATCGCCGGTTATCGTCGCCGGTCGAACGTCATGTCGGGGCCGGGTATCGTCGCCGGTCACCCATCTCGTAACCTCCGGTTATCGTCGCCGGTCGGTTATCTTGTCGGAGCCGGTTATCGTCGCCGGTCATCCATCTCGTGATCGCCGGTTATCGTCGCCGGTCGATCGTCATGTCGGGGCCGGGTATCGTCGCCGGTCACCCATCTCGTAACCTCCGGTTATCGTCGCCGGTCGGTTATCTTGTCGGAGCCGGTTATCGTCGCCGGTCACCCATCTCGTTATCTCCGGTTATCGTCGCCGGTCGTTAATCTTGTCTGCGCCGGTTATCGTCGCCGGTCACCCATCTCGTAAACTTTTCACTTCAACACGTCAAATGGCTGCAAGGGAGCAAGGTGGGACCCACCAGGGCCAGCCGCAGATGGATCTGCGGCCAGCCGCAGATGGATCTGCGGCCAGCCGCAGATGGATCTGCGGCCAGCCGCAGATACATCTGCGGCCATGATCGGGCCTTAAATCCAACGCGGCTCCTCCAGATCTGTCACTTTCAACTTGTAATCCAAAGAGATTCTCTCGATTTTTCTTGTTCGCAAGGGCTTTTTGTCGATTTTTTCAACTTTCCTGCAAAAACTGTTCCGGTAGGATTGATCTACACGCTACAGGTAACACTTTGACCGGTCACTTTTCAATTTCGTCAATGTTTTTCTATACATTTGACTATTTGCATGTTTAGAGATAAAATGTATGCTTTACAATGCTATGTAATGTACCATCATATATACATGCTATGTATCAACTATGTGAGTCCTATTTTATGTTCATGAGGCGGTCCCACATATTGTTATTCCTTTTCTGCAATAAAAACCATGCATTACATGCTGTAATTACATATATGAATGCAATTTAGATCTGTTTGAGATTTTGATTTGATGGAAATCATGTTTGGCTTATGCCTGGGATGTCCATTTTACAAACGGAACTCTGCCGATTTTTTTTTTTTTTTTTTTTTTTTTTTTTTTTTTTTTTTTTAACATGCATCATGTTGCATTAATCATATGATGAGGCTAGAAATTTAGAAATGTTCATTACATAATTTTAAAAGGAAACTTACCTTCTTTCTCGCCCGTTCTATTCCAGCTATGGATCGTGATGCGCCCAGTAGCTCCTCCGCCTCTCGGACTTCGGGTGTTCGCCGTCGTAGGGCTGCACCCACTCCTGTTCCTCCTCGGACCCGTCAGGCTCGTCGTTTGACGGAGGCTGTTATTCGTCCTGGTCCTCCGGACGTTGAGGAGGCTGTTCCTCCGGAGGTCGCGGCAGAGGGGCCATCCTCCAGCACTCCGGCTCCATCTACTCATCAGGCTCCTTCTGGCGCCTCTGTGCAGATACCCGATCTTTTGGGTCGGGATCTCAGTCGTCACCCCTCGGCATCTCTCGTGGCTAACGAGGTATACTTCAGCCCTATTCTGATTTCATTCTCAATTTCTCCATTCTCCTTTTACCCGGATTGACCCCTTGGTGATTGCCCCAGGTACCCGAGTTTACCCAGCCGAGGGGTAACTGGTTCAACATCTATTCCCTTTACGCGGCCCTGCACAGTGATTATCGGGCGATGGTGGACTCTTGGGGCTTCCGACATTTCTTCACTATCATCCCCCGCCAGTGCCCCTGGGGTTACATGAGGGCTTTATCCGAGCGATGGTTCCACCAGACGCAGTCTCTTCATCTCCTCGACTGCGAGGTCGTGTTGACCCCATGGGACTGGAGGTACATTACTGGCATTGAGTTTACCGGGTCCCGCGTCCCCTTGGATCTTGATATCACTCCTGTGGAGGTTCGAGCTTTGCTGGGCTTCGCTGCTGAGGACCGGGCTTTAAGGCCCGCAGTATCCGATCTGGTGCCTTGGCAGTCGATGCAGTCGGGGGTCTCTACGCGATGCCCATTCCAGCGGATCAGGGTACCCGCGATATTCTACTCCGCCGCTTGTTCCTGACGATCATGAGGGGTTGTTTCCTAGGGAACAACTCCTCCACCATTCATTTCAGCGTCGTGGGAGCGGTTAGAGATGTGGATCGCATCAGTGACTATGACTGGGGGTCATTCACCTTTGCCTATTTCCTCCACGGCATGCGCCTACGCTCGGAGGGACAGACTGATGCCTGGCTCGGTTTCTACCACTTTCTGCTGGTGAGTCCATTCCTCCTCTCTCTTACTGTATTTCTTTTCCTTTCATCTCTTTTCTGTATTTGATAGTGACTCGTGCCTTGCCTTGTTTCTATTCACAGTTCTGGGCTTACGAGCGGCTGCCATGTCTGAGGCCTCTCACTACTCTGGGCCCGGACACCTATCCTCGGGGTCGGCGATGGCATCACAGTACTCTGGAGGAGGTCCCCGTGTCGGGCAGCTTTGCACATTGTCGTATTCAGCTGGAGTTGATCACGGCTGCCGACGTCGTCTGGATTCCCTACCTCTCCGAGCATCTGACTGTGGGGTTTGCTGACGGGCATCCTTCCGGCCCGGAGTTCGAGCTTTCCACCCGTCGCCTCACTTTGCAGAGTGTTGGAGGCTGGGTGATGTATCTGGGAGAGCGCGCATTCAGATGCGTCACTGGGGAGATCCGCATCCCGCACTCCCTTTCCTTCACTACTTTCTGGCCGCTGGATTCCCAGCCCTCGGAGATCATGCTTGCCGGGGAGGACGGTCGGATGCTTTCCACAGGTCCCACTACGAGTGATGCATTCCGTACATGGTGGGTGCCCCGTACCATCGGTCCTCAGACTCGGGCCACTTTCTTTCTTGGAGATATGGTTCCAGGCTCGGTGACGATGACCGATTGGGCTGCCTGCGTTCGGACCCCTACCCACGCTGAGCAGATCGCCTCATTGACCCGTCAGGTAGATCAGTTGTCGCTGTTTATTCGGGGGTTGGGCCGGGCCCCGGAGGAGGCTTACACCTACGATCCTGACGGTGCAGGTTATGATGCAGGCCCGAGTTCATCTGATGCCACAGCGCATCCCTACATCCCTGATATGAACTTTGGTCCTCCGAGCTCGACGACTCCAGGGGATCAGTTCGAGGATCCTGCTTTCATAGACGATACTGATTTTATTTAGACCAGGATAGGATAGGGCCCTTTGTATCAGCACCTGCTTAGATTTCTTTTTTCATTTATGCACTATGTACTGAACTCATTTATTTATTTATGCACAGTCTTCTTTTTCATTTTTATGGGATTCACCTGCTTTATTATTAACTGTATGATGCATGCTTTTTATTTATGGGTAGAGAATGACCCCTGTACAGTCTTTTTGATACTATTTTTTCACAGATGTCGTCCTCGGATGCCGTGGTTCGTTTGGATTCCATTCTTCCCACAGGGTTGGTTGGCAGCCTCTTCCGCTGGTTGGACAGTCTACTGCCGGCAGATAGGGTTATCGTAGATGGTCTTTTGGGACATTCTTGGTCCTTATTAACCTTCCGGGTGCCAGCGGGCTTTGTGGATGGTCTTCTGAGCTGTTGGGCCCCTGCCCGTCAGGTGTTTAGGTTTGGGACAGTAGAGCTGACCCCCACCCTTGAGGAGTATGCTCGCTTCACCGGCTTGCCGTTGGATGGTCCCTGTGCTAGGGTTACCGTTGGTTCCATGCGCCGTCAATTCTTGACTTTCACCGGTTTGCGGAGGGCTGTCTTATTACCGGTAATCACATCAGACCATATGGTTCCTCTTCAATTCTTGATTGACCGATTTGGCTCATCTGACAGTTTCCGTCTTTTCCTCGGTGATTTTTCCGTGTCCGAGGAGCGCTGGGATGCCTTGAGAATGGGCGTTCTGATGGCCTGTGTCATCTCAGTTTTGTATTTGCCTGCAGGATCCGATCACTTGGACATGCGGATTGTTGCGGCCGTTCGGGCCCTTCAGGAGGATCACACCATTCTCCCCCTGATATTGGCGGATACCTATATGTCGGCCACATATTGCCAGTCCTTCCGAGGGAGATTCTTCAGAGGGAGTTCGACCTTATTGTACATGTGGTTCATGAGTCATCTTAGTCCCATCGGCCATTTCCGTCGCCAAGGGTTTTGCTTCAGCCATGACATAACCACTCAGTTTTCGCTTCGTCCTGCGCGTTGTACTGATGTGGCCTCCTGGACATTATTTTTGTCTATCATTGAGGACCCCTTTCATCTATTGGTTTACTCGGGCTATTGCTCCTTTATGAGCTTCTTGACTCATGTGCCTGACCTGGATTTCATCCCCATTGCTGGGTTAAGGGGCGTGACGACCTATCATCCCCTGGCGGTTATGGGGCAGTTTGATCAGACACAGGATTTACACCCTTTCGCGGGTGCAGCCGCATACCGATTCCTTATATCATCCTGTACAGAGAGGGATCTATTGCAGGTATACGAGCTTTGGGATCGCAGGATCTTTGCCGAATATAGTGCGAGCTGTCACATCCAGACATTTGCCTACGTACAGTGGTTGCGTGGAGACCTGGATTCGGCTAGTTTGAGTCGGACTGGGGCCTTTGATGACTCTGGAGTGATTTTCACAGAAGATACCACAGACCATTCCATCTCAGCCGATTCTGCCCCGAGTCGGGTCGCTGAGGATTCCCGACTCCGCCTGGCGCTGATTACTACTGAAGCCGAGAGGGATGCCGCCCTTGCCGAGAGAGATGAGGCCATTCGGGCTAGAGATGCTGCCATTGCTGATAGAGAGGCCATTGTATTTCAGACCAGGGCAGTGGTAGATGCTCATTTTGGGACTGTCAGCCGAGCTACTGCTTTACTGGATCGTATTGATATGATGGGGCAGCAGATTGCAGGAGATGCTGATGCTTCAGATCTATCCACCACCCTGTCCATCCTGCTTCGGCTAGTTTCAGATTTGTAGATTATTTTATTTCCTGCATAGACTATGTTGGTTTCATCAGTTATTGAAAGAGAAATCTTGTAATAAAACGACTTATATATATAGACATGCATTTTAATTTAGTCATTTTCCCCTTTTGTCGTATCACTGCCCTCCATTGGATCATCATTTTGTCCAACTGACCATGATTTTGACATTTCGCCTTCTTTCTTTCCTCAAGACTTGATGGGGATTTGACAGATATTGCCGCACACCTTTTGATTTCGTCGGATTGAATCTCAGATTTTGGATAACTGTTTGGGTTGGATCAGGGTATGTATTCTGGGATGAAACTGGTTAGGCAGTTGGTCTCGGGAAGGTTTTGAGGGTGTAGGAAGGTTTTATCTGGCTATCGAAAATTGGTTTTGGTCAGGGAAAGGATTATTTTTAAAGGATCGGACCGCGCCATGACGGCTGCCTACGTACCCCCACAAGTTGGAAGATCAGGTCCTACGTAGTTCGCTGTCAGGGGAAAAAGGAACTGATGATTTAAGCGTAGAACCGCTTCACCGAGTCAGAATTGAGGGGTTGTGGAAATACCTCACCATCCATTTCTTGCAATATGAGGGCCCCTCCGGATAGTACTTTCTTGATCACAAATGGCCCTTCCCAGTTCGGGGCAAACTTCCCCTTGGCCTCGTCTTGACAAGGCATGATTCTTTTCAACACCAAATCGTTTTCCTTGAACTTCCGAAGTCTTATCTTTTTATCGTACGATCGAGAGATCCTCTGTTGATATAGCTGACCATGCCAAATGGCAGCCACCCTCCTTTCATCAATCAGGGCCAATTGGTCATATCGACTTTGCATCCAATCCTCTTCGCTTATCTGAGCGTCGATCACTATTCTGAGGGACGCCATCTCAACCTCGACTGGTAGAACAGCCTCCATTCCATACACCAAAGCGTAAGGGGTTGCCCCTGTAGAAGTGCGCGTTGATGTTCGGTATGCCAGCAGGGTGAGGGGTAACAGATCCGGCCATCCCCGATGATTAGCGGACATTTTCGCCATGATCTTCTTGATGTTTTTATTTGCAGCCTCCACTGCCCCATTCATCTTAGGACGGTAAATGACGGAATTGAGATGCTTAATCTTGAACTGGTCACACAGTCCTTTCATGAGGGCGTTGTTTAAATTCTTGGCATTGTCGGAGACTACAACCTCAGGTTGCCCATATCGGCAAATGACATTATTCCTGATGAAGCTGACGATGACCTCCTGAGTGACCTTGGGGAAAGAGGCTGCTTCTACCCATTTGGTGAAATAATCGATCATGACGAAGATGAATCGGTGCCCGTTGCTTGCTTTGGGCTCTATTGGTCCGATTACATCCATTCCCCACATTGAAAATGGCCAGGGGGAGGTCATACAGTGCAGTTCATTTGGAGGCGTATGGATCACATTACCGTGCGCCTGACATTGATAACATCGTTTGACATGATCATCGCAATCGGCTTTTAAGGTCAACCAATAATGCCCTGTTCTCAAAATCCTTTTGGCTAGCATCGGTCCACTCATATGTGGCCCACACACCCCGCCATGGATTTCATTCATAATCCTTTGGGATTGCGTTTCGTCTACGCATCGCAACAGTCCCAACCCGGCATCCCTTTTGTAAAGTGAATCGCCACTCAGGTAAAACTTCATCGCCATCTTTTGAATTCTCATCCTTTCAGTCCGATTTGCCTGATCGGGAAGGGATCTGTCTCTCAGATATTCCCTTATGTCGTGATACCAGGGCTTCCTCGTCAACACCACCTCATTTGATAACACTGCCACATTTTCCTCATACGCCGGGGCATTCTGTACGGTGATCTCAATCTGTGGACTGTCCCTACTCTTGATCACGTGGACTAAGGAAGCCAAAGTTGCCAATGCATCGGCAAAATCATTCCGTCCCCGAGGAATATGGCGGAAGGCGATATCCTCGAACTCTTGCATAAGCTGGGTGACACACCGATGGTATGGAAGTAACCGAAGCTCCCTAGTGTTGTATACCCCGATTGCTTGTCTGATTACCAATTCTGAATCCCCGAACACTGCTAGTCTCCTCACTCCCCTGTCGCGGGCCAATCGGAGTCCCAAGATACACCCTTCGTATTCAGCGGTGTTGTTCGAATTGCTGAAACGAAGCTTGGTGGCCACGGGATATTGTTCTCCGGTGATAGAGACTAGGACCGCTCCGGCTCCTGCCCCCTCGGCATTCATGGCACCATCAAAATACAGCTTCCAGAATTGTCCCTCGTCATCACATTTTTCGCGCGATACCCAAAATATATCCTCGCCCGGGAGAGGAGTTTCCAACGGCTCCATCCCTCCTGTTGGGGCCTCTGCCAACTGATCTGCAATTCCCTGCCCTTTCATGGCCTTCTGGGTTACGTACACCATGTCAAACTGTTGTAAAATTAACTGCCATCTTGATAGTCGACAATTCAGCATGGGTCTTTCAAAAATATATTTCAGGGGATCCATTCTTGATATCAGGCACGTTGTATGCCCATGGAGGTAGTGCTGTAATCTCCCTGCGGCCCAGGCCAGAGCACAACAAGTCTTCTCGATGGGAGTGTAATTCTGCTCACATTGGCTAAATCTTTTGCTGAGGTAATAGATGGCCTGCTCTTTTCCCGCCTCATTTTTCTGTCCCAACATGCATCCCATCGCAATGGCATTGACCGATATGTACATAAACAGAGGGATCCCATCCTTCGGGGGTACCAGCACTGGTGCCTCAGTCAATTGCTTTTTAATGGTCTGAAACGCCTTTTGACATTGCTCATTCCATTCTTGGGAAACCCCTTTTCTTAACAGTTTGAAAATGGGCTCACATGTAGTCGTCAAGTGGGATATAAAACGGCTGATAAAGTTTATCCTTCCGAGGAATCCCCTTATCTCCTTTTCCGTGTGGGGTGCTGGCATATCCACAATGGCCTTAATCTTTGCTGGATCCAACTCAATGCCCCGATCACTAACCAGGAAACCCAAGAGCTTGCCCGACTGTACTCCGAAAGCGCACTTGGCTGGATTGAGTTTCAAATTATACTTTCTGAGCCGATCGAATAGCTTTTTGAGATGGGTTATATGATCAGATTCTACCTTCGATTTCACAATAATGTCATCCACGTAGACTTCTATCTCCTTGTGCATCATCATATCGTGTGGAACAAGGCCATCATGGCTCTCTGATAAGTAGCCCCTGCATTTGTGAGCCCGAAAGCCAGTCGTCTGTAGCAGAAAGTGCCCCAGGGGGTGATGAATGCGGTCTTTTCCCGATCTTCCTCCGCCACCATTATCTGATGATATCCTGCGAAGCAATCCACAAAAGAGTACATTTCGTACTGGGCTGTGTTATCCACCAGGATGTGTATGAAAGGCACCGGGAAGTTGTCCTTGAGACTGGCCTTGTTTAGATCTCTGTAGTCCACGCATACCCTCACCTTTCCTCCAGGTTTAGCCACTGGGACCACATTGGATAGCCATTCCGGGTAAGTGGACACCATAATGATTCCCGCCCTGAACTGCTTGATGATCTCTTCCTTCACTTTTAAGCTCCACTCAGGTTTCAACTTCCTTAGTTTCTGCTTGACAGGCCTGAAACCCTCCTTGATGGGTAACCGGTGCACCACAATGTCGGTGGACAATCCGATCATATCCTCGTGCGACCAGGCAAAGACATCCTCATATTGGCTTAGTAACTCAATTATTTCTGCTTTTTGGCTGGGGTTAAGGTCTGTCCCTATCTTGAGTTCTTTTGGATTGTCAGGGGTTCCAATATCAATGGTGATGGTTTGGTCCAAGTTGGGTTTGGGTTTATCCTCGACCCATCCTTTGATCTCGTCAGGTGCGTCGTCGTAATCTGTCTCGTCTTGTTCAATGCCCATTAAATCGAAATCCAGCTCAATGTCAAAATCATAATCATCATTCAAATTTGAAAGACCATCTGTTAGGCAAGGGTTACTCAAATGGGTACACCTGACATGAAACAAAATACTTGTCATATATAAATCATTTTTTTACGACGATCGCAATTTCAAATAACAAGAAGAAACGACATAATGATGCAGAATTAAAACAACAACAAAAATAAACTTCTTCATTCCCCCATCATCTGGGGTCAGTCACCCTGACGTCGAGTTTTACCCCTGTTTGGATATCACGGGTTTCTGGGTCCAATTGTCGATGGTCAGGTCAGCTGGAATGCGCTGGATAAAGGAGGGCCTCACATCGGACACCTCCCCGATGATTACGGATACGTCGCCTGAATCCTTCTCCATATCCTCTCCAGGAATAATCAGTCCTGCCCAATCGATGACAGGCACAACTTGTTGGGCTCCCGGTGGTATGATAATATTCGTCCCCTCCTTACTGCTTGTTGATTGTCCGGGGATGTAGCATTTGGTTTCAAATTCTTTTGCGACCTCCTGCAGGAAACTTTCCCTCCGGGCCGACTCACTATGTGTGGGGGTTAACTCTTCATTCCCTGCCCCAATCACAGGTCCGCTGATCCCCTGCTCATTGTCGGCCCTGGTCGCTGGACTGCCAACTAGTCGAATCGGAGTCGCACCCTGACGGTGTCCCCGCACTGCGCCCACATGGTATCCCAATCCTGCTTTGCCTATCTGCTGTGGTAGGTGGATGGGCTTGGTGATTCCCTGACTGCTTTTCCCTAGTCCCTGTCCAGGTTGGAAGTTCATTTTAATCATTTCCCTTGCCACAAAGGTGAGTTCCGGAGAGACCCTTGGTTTCACAGCTGGAGCTCCCAGGCATCTATAATGGGGAGTGCTAATCTCTAGTGCTTGAAAGCTGGCAGGCGCCGCTGACTCATCCACATTGATTACTGGTAGGCCACTCCTGAGAGGAGAAGGGTCATCACATTCGGCCGAGATTGTTACCAGATTCCCGTCGATGATCAACTTGATTTGTTGGTGGAGCGTGGAGGGAACTGCCCCGGCCATGTGTATCCACGGCCTCCCTAACAGCAGGTTGTAGCTTGCCGTAATATCTAGGACTTGGAAGGATATATCAAAAGTACAGGGCCCTATCTCCACTGGCAATTCTATCTCTCCGATGGTATCCCTCCGGGATCCGTCAAAAGCCCGAACCACCACATGACTGGCTCGGAGCCGCTTGGGACTGATGTTCATTTTCTTCAGCGTGCTGAGAGGACATATATTCAATGCCGATCCCCCGTCGATCAGCACCCCATTCATGACATATCCTGAGGAGATTACCGCGATGTGTAGCGGTTTTCGGTGCCCCCTTCCCTCTTTGGGAATGTCCTCATCCGTAAAGGATATTGCATCGGTTTCCAATAAGTGGCCTATCAGCTGGCCGAAACCCTCCTCACTAATTTCTTTGGACACAAATGCCTCCTCCAGGACCTTCATCAGGGTTTTGCAATGCTCACTGGATGACAACACCAAGTCCATGACGGATGTTAGGGTTGATTCCTCATTTAAAATCTGGATCCCCCTCATTTCTGGGTGATCCATCCTTTTCAAAAACTCTATGGCCCTTTCCTCGGAAACCTCTTCATTTTTTCTCTTTTGGCTCTCAAGAACTCGCCCGGGCAGATATAAGGGGTTCCCCTTGGTCGTCACGGAAGCACAACTGACCGCTTCCTCGGGTATTCCCCCGTAATTCCAGGGTACAGTCTTCAGACTACTGATAGGGAGTTGTGGCCTTGCAGCAAAAATGATGGGCCTCGGAGCTGTCAACTTGATAGGTCCCTCTATGTTATTCGTATTTACCCCTATCAACCTGATGGGCGTTCCCCGTGCATTCTCATAACCATGTATCATGTTGATCGTCTCCTCAATTTTCTGTACATAGTTCAACCTTGGCGGCTCCCCCGCCTCACTTGCCTCCGTCGCATTGACTCCCCCTCCATCATGTCTTGGCAGGGGATTTGCCTTAACATTCGGGGAATCCGGCTGTTCCACCACAATCTCCCCACTGTCAATCAGGTTTTGGATTCGATGCTTCAACGTCCAGCAATCCTGTGTATCATGGCCAGGGGAACTGGAGTGGTATGCACACCGCTTGCTCGGGTCAAATCTTCTACCCTTTGGGTCACTCGGGGGTGCCAAACCAACAATCTTCTTTTGGGCTACTAATACCGCTAATACTCGTTCAAGCGGCTCCCCGAGCGGGGTGAATACTCGGTTTTGCGATGCCTCATATCTTCTTCGCCCCTCTGCTCTTTGATCTGAGAAATTGGGCTGTCGGGACTGCCCTCCCCTCTGTACCTGTACCGGAAGATGGCTTTCTGCTTTTCTGGATGACCCTTGTAGGATGAGGGAGACATCCTCTTCCTTCTTCTTTTGGACTCTCCGGGAAGTGCTGCCATAGTTTCCATTCTGTATTTGCTCGGCAGCAGTTTCCAAAGCAGTAAGATCCCGGATTTTACCCGATTTCAACCCCATGTCTACCATCTCTCCATGTTTAATCATTTCAGCAAAGGGTCTTCCAATCCCCGAGATGACCCTCTCATAATACGGTGCCTCCTGAATGTCTACAAAGGTCATTACCATCTCTGATTCGCTCATCGGGGGGGTTACCTGTGCGGCCATGCCCCTCCATCTTTGCGCATATTCCCTGAAGGACTCCCTAGGCTGTTTTTTAACCTTTGTCATTTGGTACCTGTCAAGAGCCATCTGGGCCTGAAAGCTGTATTGGGTTAAGAAAGTATGGGCCAATTCCTCCCAGTTGTGGATTCGGGCGTTGTCGAGGCGGGCATACCATATTCTTGCCTCCCCTGTTAAGCTCTTCTGAAATAGCTGCATTCTTAACCCCTCGTCTTCGGCATAAGACCCGAGTTCTCCAATGTAGATTTTCAAGTGTGTATAGGGGTCTCCCTTTCCATTGTATTTTTCAAACTCGGGAACTTTAAACTTTTCTGGATATCTGGCCCCGGGGAAAACACACAGGTCTGAGTAATTAACCCTGCCCAGGGAGCCTATGCCCTTTAGAGATTGGATGGTTTCCTCCATGTGTTTCATTTTTCTCCGAAGGTCATCATTGCCCCCCTCCTCGGGGATAGTAATCACTGTCCTGCTAGGTATGGGAACGGGCCTTGGGATGACTGGCTCGTCCCTGAGTCGGGGTTGGTCCTCTTTAAGCAAGTTTGTACCATTTTTAGGAGGACTCGGATCATCCCCTGGTGGTGGAGTATTATGCGATCCCTGGTTTACCGGATCCTGTCTGATTAAGAACTGTTCCTTTAACATTGTGGCCATTTCCATCATCTGTCTTTTAAAATCATCAAACTCCTCCCGAGATATGGAATTATGGTTAGGAAGATCAGCCATTTCAGCTGTAGAGACCTGGGCTTTCTTAGACTGCGAACGGGTTTGAGGAGCAATCCTACAGAGACAACGGTTCGAAGTTTAGTCCCGGGGAAATGAAAACATGGATGCATGCTAAAATTGTAAAATTTTTTGTGTGTTTTTTTTTTTGTTTTTTAATCTTTCCCTGTAAAACAGAAAGTTAGTAGTCCTTTAGTGCCATAACCAATGCCAAACATGCTTTATTATGCTCCCCCAACTATTCCCTGCAATTCACAGCGGTTAGTAATCTCTTTCGACACAGAAAAAAGGGATGTATGAATATTGAATGACATTTAGACATATAAACGTAAAAAGGCATGAAGAGACTTTTCCTGCGTTGGGTTTATCAGAGGCTGACCTACCCTAGGGTTACTCTCGCGGGCTTTTCGGCATGAAGGTTCCCAAATCTTCGCAATCTACTCGTTTGAGCCCTTTCGATTGGAGCGGATTTGAGTGGTGCGTTTCCTGAGCCATCTCCGGGGAGCAGCCCCATCGAGTCCAGTAATAAGCAACCGACAGGTTCGCCTCAGGAGGAGGTACTCTCTCAACATACATTCACATTCATCGTCCTCACCGTATGCAAATGATTTCTTTAAAGTAAAGCCATTCCATTCAATCATTCATTCATTTGGACAAAACACGCATTCACACAACAACACACAAAAGATCAAAATATCGCATGCACACACATATTCATAAATTTTTTAAGGATAGAATAGCATCAAGATTTTAATGCGGCTTAAGCCCTCTAATGTCCCCAGCGGAGTCGCCAGCTGTCGACGCCGGGTTCTCTCGCTTCTGGTCTTTTCCAATTTTAGCCTTTTGATTTAGATGACGTTTGGAAAAGGCCGGCATTGATGTCGACGGGGTTTTGAAAGATCGTTTTTATGATGAGCCAATTAACCAGAGTCGCCAGTTGGTATATTTGAAATGGATGTACCAACTCATCCGAATTTTCATGTTTTATAAATCGCTGGCTCATATGTGACTCCGAATTAATTGGTCTGCGAATCGAGATTCATAGAGTTCGGGGGCTTGTTTAAGTGAGGGGAAGGTGTTAGGCACCCCTCGACTTCCGTGAAACACGGTTACCGCAATCTTGATGCTTCTCCTATCCTTTAATTCATGAAATGTGTGTGTGTGCGTGCGTGCGTGTGTGTGTATGTGTGCTTATGTGAATGTTGTGGTGAGTTTGTATGAAAGAATCATTTGGATTTTAGGGAAAATCGTGTTTTACTTTGAGAATGCTTCGGAATGTCTTTTCGGCATACACGAGAAAGCTTTATGAGAAAAGGTTTGATTTTAATTATCAAAACTATGAGATTTTCGTTAAGTGTCGTTTTAACAAAACAAGAGTTTTAAACCTTCGTCAAAATAGGAATCGAGATCTATACGTTGCTTTCATAAAATGATGGGCAATTTCTAGGATCTCTTTCACCCTATGCACAAAGATTTAATAAAACGTCAATTATTTATAAAATCATTTCGTGTGTTGTTTTGGAAAATGATTTTTCTTTAGCTTTCTCGTTAGATATGAATCGTCATTTCATTAACGTTTCTCAAATTTTAACCTCGTGATTCTAATATCCTACTTTGATTGATTTTATGAAAATCTTATCATTTAGCTTTGAAATCAATTTCGTGTCATAATTCAAATCGAGCATAAACACGCGTCGGGCTATTCATGGGCATGTAAGCCATCAAAATATCCCCGAACGCCAACAATCACAAATTCCACTATTTCGGGGCCTTAAGCACGATTCTCGCCTTAGCGTCGTTTTAAGGCCCAACGATTACATATTTACAATGAGAACTACGTCATCTCTACTTCTTACATCAAGATATGTCCATCATCGGATCGGGACCCCGGGGTCGCTTTCCTAGGCTCACAACCAAGTATCCACACACAAACAATCGGATATTACAAGAAAATAAACCAACCTGGATAAATCTAACAATACCAAGACATCTTAAAATAACGATTTAAAGGAATTGATACCGAATATAACACCTTAAAACAAACCAAGAAATTAATGAACGAATATCATCGGGTTATTAGGAGGAGTTTATTCCGATGGAAACTTCACTCATAATCCCTAATTCATTGTTCAACAAGATACATGAAAATTATATCTAATTTACCCAAATCAATAGGACATGAATTGCTAGAACAAATAGAAATTTTCACCTTGCAACTGATCTCAAATGGATGTGAACTTGTGTATTTGAATAGGATAAATGATGTATTTGATACAACCAAACTCAAAAGAATTAATTCCACTCTTTTTTTCCTCTTCTTTCTCCCTATTTTGTTGCAAAATCTAGCTATTTTCTCTCTATTTCCGTGTTTTTTGCTGCTGCAGAAATTCTTCTTCTTCCAAAACTGCTGAACCCCCTGTATGCTGCCGAAGCTGGCTTAAATAGGCTGGCCAGAGCCAGCCGCAGATCTATCTGCGGCTGGCCGCAGATGGATCTGCGGCTGGCCAGCTGGCACGCCTCCCATCGCACTCAGCTGCTGAGTGCCTGATTTCCCGGTTTTCGTGCTGGCGCACCCACTTGGCCGCAGATCTATCCGCGGCTGGCGGGCTTGACTTTCTCGATTTTCGTGCCACGCCTCGATTTTCGTACCGCAACGTCGGTTTTCGCTGACAGGCTCGTATTCCGCAGTCCGGGAACTTCCGGGAGACGTGCCACCTCATTCGGAAATGCCTGCCTCGGACGGTCATGCTATCATGTCGACTTGGGCTGCCCAAATCATTGCGGCGTTGCCGGGCGCTCGCCCTTGTGCCCGCTCCTTTGCTTCCGCAAGCCGGTTCAATTGTCGATTTCGCCCTCCTGTCATGGTTAGTAGAAGGAAACGCAAAATTTGGGTGTCTACATTAAGGCTCTGTTCAAAAGTCAAAAAATGGACCGGCTTCTTGTTCATCACATGCCTATACATAATATAGACACTAAAAATAGAAAAAAATGAAATTCAGGGGAAAGGACCGGGAAAGAATACGACAATAGAACAGAAAATGTTGGCCAAATCTAACTTGATTTCTTCTGGAATTGGCAAAAGTTAAATATACGATTGTCTTCTAAAAAAGAAGATGATAAATCCTAATTAATTACTAGCCCTGTAAATCAACATCAATAACTTTTTGGAACATGAAGGAACTGGAGTTGCTCTGACATTCATGAAACCACACACCTGTAATACAATAAATACAGTGCAGATTAGCTTTTTTAAATGGGTATACAGATGGAGGTCAAGAATTATGGTATTAAGATTACCTGTAACAGTACTACTTGCTTTATTATGGAAAAACATTCAATTTTCTGTCTTCTAATCAACAAAGAGCAGCCTTTCATGTGATATACACATTGGATCCAACTGCGTTTTCGCGTTATATATAATGTTGGATAGAATGAGGAGGGTATCAAATGGCTTCCCCTCTTACTGTCCTGGTTTGCTGTTGCCCCTCTTTTCATAAACCTACTATTTTTTCTTTTGTGTTGCTGGGAGTTGGAAGATGGATATATTTCATGCTAAAAATTTTGAAGATTTAACCGTGGAGTCAAATAGTAGTTTAGTTTAATATAGTCGGGTTGTGTGTGTGTGTGTGTGTGTCTGTCTATATATATATATATATATATATATATATATATATATATATATATATATATATATATATATATGTTAGACATTCAGCTAATTATCGACTTATCCTCGAGTAAGATTTTCCAGCTCCTGTCACACTTCTTTATTTCATTGAAAGGAAGTAACTATATAGGCACGTTCAGAAAACGAAGTAAAGACCAAACTAAAAACAGGAGGCACACAAATCATTAGCTATGGACGTGTGTCCCATTACAGCTAGGCGGCCATGGATTTTATCATCTCTCCGTAAGCCCAGCCAAATATGTTTGGGGGGACATCAAATCAAATTAAGATGCAAGGGGGTAGTGATGTTTAAAGGGGATGAACTTAAGATGATGTTTAAGGGGATGAACTTAAGATGCTTATAATTGTGTATCATTTATTATTTCATTCATCCCTCAGACAACTTGGCCTATTTGAAGAGGAGGAGGCCCCTTGAAGATGATAATGATTATTTGTATTTGGAAGTTATTTTTCCTCTGTTTCATCAAAATTTCATGCGGAAGCCTGTGAATTTGTCACAAATCATCATTACTCACATAGGACTGTATCTCTTAGTAATATGTGTATTACATGCCTGCCCCCAGTTTAAACTTCTTCTTGGAAGTCTAATTAATTTGCTGCTAAAAAAATTGCACAAATGGTAATACTCTCTCTCTCTCTCTCTGTATAACCATTCTGAGGACTTGAAAATTATAGTAAAAATGTTCAAGGCGAGGATTGAAAGGTAAGGGTGTGCTGGAACGGGTCTGAAAGGTAACGAAAGACTGAGGATTTGAATAGTGAGGAGGAGAAAAATGAAGCAACGAAGAAGAAATGAAACTTAATGACCAAAAAAAAAACAAAAGAGACGACTACCTATATTCTTGGAAAGCCTCCTAAGTTGTTTTGTTTGAGAGATCTATTCTTGGACGTGCTACTACCAAAACAAATTAATCATATTACTAATTTCTTTTAAAACCATATTTCAAATCCTTAATGATGTAACATTGCAACAACACTAGTTGACTATTTTAACAATTGACCAACAATTTAGTTATGTGTTGTTTAATATTACTACCATGTCACGCGGTTCTTTGATATTTTATTTTTTTGTTCTTAGAATTATACAATTTAAAATATTTTAAATTTTTTTGTTCTTATATGAATAATGCTACGAATCCACATTAATTAACTATCACTAACAACAGAGTTCTGATTAATAGCATTCTAATGTCTAAATAAATATACCAAAGGTAATATAGCCAAGTGTGTTATATTTATAAAATAAGTCAAAGTCTAAGTATATAAAGAAATCAAACTCTCTAATTTAAAATTAATTTACGTGTAAACAAGTTCAAAAAAGAATGAAAGACAAGAAGAGTGTCAAAAAAAATTTTTGATTAGACCCAAGGATAGCCCGCTGTTAGATTTATAAAATGGACCCATGTTTGGGATATATAAAGACATCCGATTGACAATGAAAAAAGTTGATCTAAGCCATTATATATTAGACATACTAGTTCGAGATATTCAATGTAGGACAACATATTTTTACGCTAACATAGTGGCAGTGGCTTTAGAAAATTTCAAAAATTAATTAATGTGCTATATAAATAAGGTAAATTTCTCATATGTTCTTGTCTAGTTCTCCTAAGCCTTTTCTCCAAGTTTTTTCAGACCGTATGATAATATGTATCCCTGAAATTGAATTACAAAATAGTAGGTTCTCATAAATAAATAAATAAATAAAATCTAAATAAATAATTAATAAAATTATTTAAGATGCCACATTTTCAGTAAGTGGTAAAAAAAAGTGTATATTGCACAGTTTTTGGATCATGGTTAAACCATAAAAGCTAACCTCTTTCTCAACTGATATTGGGCAGCCCAAAGCCTTCCCACCACGATGGACTTTTCTACTAAAGCGTACGCCGGTCCAGATAACAATCACCTGTCGATTATGTCAACCTCAAGGCCAAATTGAATTGATTTATCAAATACCAAAGTTGTGGCATCTTAAATAAATAAATAAATAAAAATAATTCTGGTGGGGGAGACAGATCTGTTCAATACACAATAACCAACCAATAACCAATTACATTGCTAAAGTCCTCGATTTGATCTCACCTTGCGGGGCTAGACAGTGATCTGCCCAAGAATTCATCCATAGACATATATACCTGTATATATAGAGAGAGATTTACCTACCGAATATATAGAGATACAGATACAGTTATTCTGAGGAAACCCGTAATGGACTTAGTTGAATTTTTGGGTTCCTTTGATTGGGAACATGAATCGTTTCCAAAGTATGAAGATTTCGCAGTTCTTCCCTTATTTGCCCTGTTCTTCCCTACAGTGCGCTTCTTTCTCGACATATTTATTTTCGAGGTACCTTGTTGATTTTATTATATGTTTGATTGAAGTGGGTTTCTTTACTTTCTATTGATGTTCACTTTGTTTGATAATTGGTTATTAGATCGACTGATCAAGCTCACTGTGTGTACGTTTTGCTATTCATTGCTTTACGAATATATGGTGTATCGTTGACCAATATTGCATTCATCCTTTTGCTTTGTGTTAACTTTTGAAATTTTGTTGTTTTTCTAGCTGTAATTGTGCTATGGGTATATGTTTTTTTTTAAGCACAGAGAACAGAACATACAGTTTTGTTTATAGTTTATACTTTATATTTACTCACTGCAACAGTATAACCAAAAAGATGAAGACTGCTCACTCCAATATTAAAGAAGGTCCAATCAGCCCAGCAAAAGCATTTTACGCCATAAACACCTATAGAGGCACACCTCTTTGATTCAATAGCTTCCTCGTTACATTAGACTCCTGCTAAGTCTAAATTATGATCTTAGTCGTTAATTATGCTAAAGTCAAACTTTTTTAAGACTTTCGAAAATGGACTTTATTTTGGGATGGAGGGAGTAACATATTTATGTCTGTGCTTTCTATGGCATCTTTTGCTACCAAGATTTTTCCCTGACATTTACGTCAAGTCACATGGATTTTGAGTGATTGGTTGTTCTCTTAGGCGGTATTTTATCCATTTTAGTAATACATGCTCTTAATTTCATAATTGAGACAGAGATTTATGTTCTAATACTAACTAAGATTTTACATTTTAGTCATCCATGGCCAATTGGACCATGAAAGACAGTACATATTTATTTAAATCCTTAGCTAGTACATTTTATTGACAATGTGGAACTTATTTTATTTTAGGGCTGTTTTTTTAGGGCTACAGTTCTTTTTCCCAACTAATAATACCATCTTTTATCGTGTTTTAGTTGTCCTTTTGTACGTTTAACATGAACGGTAATGCTCCTCTGGTTTCTGTCCCTAATGCTTTATTACCAGCAAACAACACTCCCAGAACTTTTTAATCCCAAACATACCCAGAAAGTATCTTCTTTATCTGACTCAATGTTGTTACTACCTAGAATGCCACATCATAGATTATAAGCTGGAAAATCAGGATAAAACCACATGCAGAGACCATTGCAGATAAACAATTATTAGACTGATCCCAAGTTACTACTTTACAACTTTCATGATTGAAAAATTAAATACGAATATTACATATTGAAGAATGGTACTGAATACGAATTCATTTTAAAATTTTAAAACATTGGATTCAATAACTTTTTCTGCTTCAAAAAATAGAGATGTAATGAACCTCCAATGTTGGTTTTACTAGATAACTAGTCTTTTTTTATTTTATTTGGTTTGAACGGTATGGGTATCCTTGGGCCAGCTTACGCGTCAACCGAGATTAAACCTTCCATGGGGAGTGTTCTTGGTAGACTTCTTTTGGATCGTTATTTTGGTGCAAATAGAATGGTTCAGCTCAAGAGCACAGACAATTTGTTAAAAAATAACGCTGCATGATAGCTACTCATAAAAAAAACGCTGAAGGATATATATTATCTAATTTACCTCTCCCAACATCATGTATAAGCAACACCGACACTAGTTGATTTCTTTCTATATGTTTGTAATTGACCTTCTCGAATCAATCTGCTCCACGGCCAGGTCTTCCCCATACCCTCCCACCCAAAAAGAAAAAGAACTCTTCAATGGAAATTTTTGTATTCAGACTGTAAAGTAAAATGAATGTTTACATTTTGCAGAAAGTGGGAAGACTGTTGATATTTGGAAAGGGAAATCAGAAGCTGGATGTTGAGACAGATGAGAGGAGAAAGAAGATACGAAAGTTCAAGGAATCAGCGTGGAAATGCATTTATTACCTTTCAGCAGAGATTCTAGCTCTTGCTGTAACCTATGACGAGCCTTGGTTCACTAACACAAGCAATTTTTGGACAGGACCTGGAAATCAAGTATGGCCAGAGCTTAAAATTAAGTAAGATTTCTAAAAACTATAGACCAATGATTATATAATTTTGGTAGCCACGTTGGGTCACTCTGCCTTGACTTGATTTATTCTTTTACTTTGTAAGAATTTTCTCTTTCTGAGTTGATTCATTTTATGATAACCAGGTTGAAATTGAAAGGACTTTATATGTATGTTGGTGGATTCTATACATACTCCATATTTGCTTTGATATTTTGGGAAACAAGGCGTTCTGATTTTGGGGTGTCAATGGGTCATCATGTAGCAACTGCCATACTCATCATGTTGTCTTACATATTCAGGTATGCTTAGAAGGATATTAATTTGTAACTATCATTTTCAGTTCTAATTGCAATTATGCTGACTTTAACTTAGGTTGGAATATGTTCAAGGAATGGCATTATGTGGGATGATTAATATGAATATATGATTATTCAAATTAATATATTTACTAAAAAGAGCTAAAATAGTATATCCTGGTGCAGATGGAATTTTTAAAATTTGTTTCCTGTGTCTTTTTGCAGGTTTGCTCGCGTTGGTTCTGTTGTTTTGGCTCTTCACGATGCTAGTGATGTATTCCTTGAAGTAGGGAAGATGTCCAAATATAGTGGCGCTGAGACTCTTGCTAGCTTTTCATTTATTCTGTTTGTTTTATCATGGGTTCTACTTCGCCTCATTTACTATCCATTTTGGATCCTCTGGAGTACAAGGTGGAGTAAATTGCTTTTTCACATTTATTCATTGATACTCTTGCAAATTCCTTTGCTCTGATGTCAAATGGTTTATGTCAAAATTGATATGTATTCTAAAATCTTAACTAGGTCAGAAGTTAAGACATTAAGCAATATATTAATAAATGGAATTGACTAGTTAAAGAAGCAATCATGGTCAACAACTTTTTTTTGGTAGTCTAATGTTGTCTACTAGTGTGTTACCCTCAAGATATACCACTGTTGAAGGTACTTTAGGAGTTCAAAGGAGCCTATTTATCTTCACTGTTGCATTCTTTTATGATTATCCATTTGGATCTCTATGTTTCTTCTTTCACATTATCTTTTGGGGTTTGGGCCGGGTGTTTTTTTTAAAAAAAAGTTATTAGTACAATACTTTTATCTCATATCCAAATAGGGTTATAACACTCATTTCGTTTGATTTCTGCATGTCTTTCTGACCTTGGACAGCTGGTATTTGATTGGGAATCTGAAACCTAGACTAGTGTCAACCCAACTCATCTTTACTAAGCAATATACGTTATTAAGAATTATGTATGAATTTTCAACAACAGAAACAAAAGGACTTAAAACATGGTTGCACAAGTCAAACTTAAATCTGAATAGCAATTAAAAACCTAATTACGTTAGGTTTGAACATGGAGACAACTAGCGTTAAGTATAATCAAGCTGAATTATCTCAAATTGGAAAGGTTAATATGGTTATATTTTAACGTAAAACATGAGAAGAAAAAGAAAAAAAGTAGAGTACGAAGAACAAAGAGATAGAATGACGGTGGCTTCTTGCAGTACCATTCCTAATTAATTGGTTGGCAGTTGCTTGATAATCTTTACTTAAGAACCGCGGGGAGTTTTCTCAGTCTGGTGGTGCACAACATAAATGCTGAATAAATTCTCAAAAGATATATGTACATTCTCCACCAGCAGCATTTGGTTGTATAGGTACACTTATGTATATCTATATCCCAAGGTTCCGCCTCTAGCTCTTAGTTGATGAATATTTCTAGAAGCTAAAAAGCTGAATACATGATCTTAGTAGTTCTAAGGGCCAGGAGATGTGATGCTATCTAATGGCAATTATGTTCTTTTATTATTTGATTAGTAGCCATGAACAGATTTCTGGTAGTATTATCTTTTGCTGGATGAAGATTCATAGTTCAAAACTTCAATTGTTAAATGTTTCATTGATAATTGATTTACTTATTATTAGTTCAGTAGCACTGCTTGCGTTTTAGTGAGATACTCATTTTGGGTGTCTTCATTTCTAACTCGTGCTTGTTTCTATATATTTTCTTATATTATTTTCTTTCCTTTTCTTATAAAATCAATATCAATTTCAGTATCCAATTTAACATTCTACAGTTTGTGATAACTATTAATATGTTGAAGAGCTTAAAATATGATGAAATATTGTGGGTTATTCCTTTTTCGGCAGTTATGAAGTTCTCCAAACATTGGACAAGGAGAAGCACAAAGTTGAAGGACCAATCTACTACTATGTGTTCAATACTCTCCTCTTTTGCTTGCTCGTTCTTCACATTTACTGGTGGGTGTTAATGTATCGGATGCTTGTTAAACAAATCCAAGCAAGAGGCCAACTTAGTGATGATGTTCGATCTGGTAAGTCAAAACAAGGGACTTAGAACTGTTTGAAATGTGAATGTATGCATGTAGACTGGTGCAGTGTAATTTCAAAGTAGGATAAAAACACCAACTTCTGTAAGAAAATTGATACCAGCTGGGTTATTTATTTTGATAATTAACAACACATGGGATAATGATTGTTAACAAAGTTATACTGTGAGGGAACTTGCTTTAGGCATACTTGCAAGTCACATCACTGGTTGTGACAGTCTTCAGGGCAGTAGTCTACTTTACCTTTCCCACCCCCCCACCCCCAAAAAAAAAAAAAAACCCACACAAACAAAGGGGGAAAAAGAAGAGGAAAGCATTAGTGTAGCAAATCAGTACTATTTGAAGTAAACACCGCTCTGTTGTCATGGAAGATTGAATTTTTGAAGGCCTTAATCATTCAATACCTTCTGAGTAGATACCTATTCTTTTCATTTTGCAACATAATTGTTCAATGTGCTCTGGTATTGTGTTTATTCATTTTTCCAAGCCATAAGTATAATAAGGGCATTATAGGTTTTCTGTAAATAATTTGTCACTACTCTACTGATGGTTGCATTTGTTTTGAATGAATTCTATTACTGCTTTGTTCCAGTGGATGAAGTTTATGCTCTATATCACTTTTAATTTACTGTAAACCCGAGGACCTGTTAATGGCTAATCATATTTAGTATGGGTTATACTTGTGGTTCATCAAAAAATGCACTCGCCCCTTTATCATAGTTAGGGGCCTGAAGATGGAATGGATAGTTTTTATCAAATCAAAAAAACGGGCCCGACAGCGTCTTGACCTCTATTATGGGTTAAATTTCCCTTGAAGACTTCTATAGCTTGTTATAAATGTATTGGCAGCCATTATTGCTCCAGCCAAGTGATCTAATATGACAGCAACCTCTTGCACATAATTCAGACCACTAGCATCTTCTGTCGGAACCTCCCGTTGTAACTGATATATAATTGGACTTACTTTTCTATTTGTGCAGATTCTGAAGGTGAAAATGAACATGAAGATTGATCTTGGTTCAGGAATTCGGTCAATATTTGATTCATAGGAAGGTGCTGTTGAGCCTCAAACATTCTGCACAGAACTGTACAATGATCAATTTTCCATCATGTCATAATGTCTCAGAATTTAGGATCCAGTTACGTTTTTTGGCCTTATATTTTGAACTGAGAAAGCAAACACTTTTTGGTTACTTCTGCAGATTTAGAGAAGCAGGACTTTACACGACAAGGTGTTCACTAATACACTTGCCATCAGAGAGATTCCCTTGTAACTGAAGGGGCGTTGTATATTAAATTTTAGATCAGCTGTGAAAGCAGGTCGAAAGGGAAGCTAGTCTGGCAGAAGGTTGATTAGTGAATGAAAGATTTAGTTAATCTAATCTAATTGTTCATTTTGTTGAGGATCATGCATAATTGCTACAAAACTGTAATCATTCTGCAAGACTTGACATGTTGTCAGCTTGACAATTCACCTGATGAACCTTTAGTGTAACCGATTTATTTATATACAATCCTCATTGTTGTTGTAGTCCTCAAGGGTGAATAATTTATTAGAATTTAGCCATGTAAGGCCTTTGAGTTGTTTCATTTGTTGATCCTTGCCAGCTCTGCATATTTGCTCATTTTCAACGTCATATTTTTGTTGAATATTATTTTGGCATATTTACTCGTGTCCTGAAGGGTGCATATTTTGCTTATGTTCAATCTCAAAGTATACATAGACCATAATAAAATTCAAAAAACATAAAAAAAAAAATAAAAAAAAAAAAGTAGGATTCTTCTGCTATTGGGGCTGCTGTTCTTTTGAAGCTGGTACTGTCCAAACTAAACACTGATTAATTTTATATGAAGATTATGGAAAAATAAATAAATAAATAAATAAAGCACTAGCTTTTACCTTACGGGTATACATACCGCTAGTTTGGCTTTCATTTTTTTGGGTAGTGATAGCAGCGCAATTATTCAGTATTCACCTCCATTTTGGATGTCGTAGTAGCATCTTGTAATTGTTATAAACCGCATTGATTATTTATAACATGTCTAAAGATATGCTATAAATTCATAAACATCTGATATGAAAATAAATTATTTCAAAACCAACAAAAAGTATACTATTATAAATTTATACTCTCTGCTTTTTTTAAATATTATACTCTTTTTGTTCTAAAAATTTCCAATAATGAAGAATTGTGTAAGTCGTACGTATCGTTTTGAATGCGAGAGTGATGAGATTGTTCATATTGATACTAAACAAAAAAGAACGAAGTACTAGGACCTTAATTCACCACCTTTATTTGCAAATTTGAAGGAAATAATGAAAATTTTAGAAATTTTCCCTAAATGTAGACTCGTGTGAGTTGTACACATCGTTTTGAATGCGAAAATACTAGGATTGTTTCTTTTGATGCAAAATGAAAAAGAACAAACTAATAGGACTGTACGTCACCATTTTGTTTGCAATTTGAAGTAAATAATGAAATAATTAGAAGGTTTCTTAAATAAAGACTTGTGTGAGTTGTACGCATCGTTTTAAACATGAGAGTGATAAGATTGCTCGTATTAATGCTAAACGAAGAAGAACAAAGTAATATGATTTATTTAAGTTTTGAAAACAATAAATCTTTACTTTTTCGGTAGTTTTTGATATTTATAATTATATAAACTTAAACTAAATAAATTCGTATCAATTTTGAGCTTAAAAATATTTAAAATTAATTTTAAAAAAATTAATATTGGTCTTATAATTTGAAACAGAGGAAGTATTATATATCTCCTGTATTTTTAATATGAAGTGTCCAGTCTTTCTTCTCAGTGCTCTCACTTTCATGCAACCAGTATATGCATATGCAAATGCAAATGAATAGATTTATATTCAAGAGAGAGGTAGGTAGGTATCAGTCTTCCAGAGCTGGAAAAAAAAAATGAATCCAACACATTATGACAGGCACATGGGATACTAATTTTGAGAGATTTGGCATAATATTTTCCTTTTTATTTTATGAAGGAACTAATTCAATCACGTGTTGCATCAAATTTTTGATTACACCATAACTTCAGTATGCAAGGTTTTTTCGTCTAAATATCTAATACATGTTGAACAATTATAACTACAGTTGATTTGAAAGTACTTTGGGGGTGTGCATCCAACCCTCAATATATATATATATATATATATATATATTTGTAGATGTGTAATCCTCTTGTAGTAAAACTTAATATGCAAGCCAATAGAAGAATGCCCCCACAGGCCACTCGACTCCTACCAAGAACAAGTTGATGTAATGTGAACAACACAAGTCCATCCAGAGATTAGACTGCCACCAAGTTCATCTCCATCCAAACAATACTACTACTAGCTATTAATGCCTTTTGCATATTATTAATCTGTTTTATGTTAAATCTAGTCAAATCCAAGCCATGCATCAGAGCTATATATCACCTGCTTGAAAGAGATTGCTGATGAATACTTTCACCAAACCTATTTTATATATATATATATATATATATATATATATATATATATATATATATATATATATATGCTTATCTGTACTGGCTAGGATGACTTTGTTTTGTACCTATTAGTCACCATTTGCTACCCATTTTACCAGCAAAATCCATCACAATATATATATATAGAACTTAATTATATCCATTTAGAACGAATCTCTTTGCTAAATGTCAATCTTTACCACAACAAAGGATAATGCTACAAATCCTTTTCTTCCTATTGAGATCAAGTTAAACCGAGTTTTAAAGGAACCAATAATTCATATCATACTACCTATGCCTGAAATTGAGATCCTACTTTTCTCGTTGCCATTTTTTGGGACCTTTAGTTTCTCTCAATTACTTTGTTTTTAGTAACAAGTTTTACTCTTTTAAATGTAATATTGAAAAACAAATCGCCGCATAGTGTGATTGACATGATGACCAAGTGTTCGCTAGTTGAGTGCCGTCCCGAACTTAAATCCAAAAAACCACCTCTCCAAAATTTTAAAGAGAAATCTCATTCAAAACAAGATCTAAAACTAACCCAACACCAAAGAAGAAGAAAAATATCTCATTTATTGTTGAAAATTTTCACATAAATTAGAACTTTTATATGACACCTTTTACATAATTTGTTTAGTATTACTTTAATAAGAAATTCAACCATTTAAAATTGATATTGAAATTAATCAAAGGTGTACAATACTTAAAAATATACACAAATTTTAATATGTATAAAAATTTTAACAAACGAAAAATATAACACTTTTTTTTTTGGTGGCGAAGTTTTTTTCATATCATCAAATATATAAGACAGATAGAAGCATGCTTCGTATCACTTTAACAAATTTAAAAAAAAAATTAAAAAAAAACAACTGAAAAGTATTTAAGAGAATGAAAATTAATTGAATATACATTAATTAATATTCAATTTGTAAAGGAATTATACACCATTAATTGATATTAATGGTTTAACACCAACTTCCTGCAATATGATGCATTCCGAATGGAAATCTCCATGCATAATCACTACCATAAAACCAGCAACTTTTTCAAATAGTTTACACAGGTGCTGTTATATATATACCATCAATGTAGTGTAGCACCATTGCAACTCAAGCTAATCCAATAAATACTAGTAATAGTTTCAATTCAAAAAGAGTCTTAGAAGCATAATATTCAATATGTACAAACATTTTTTTTTCTCTATTTTTGGATTTCATTCTACAAATTATTTATCAAACAAGTCCAGAAAGAGTCCAAAGAAAAAATCGAAGTTAAAATAGAAAAAAATACTACCTTCTCCTCAAGCCTTTCACTTAGCTGCCTTAAAAATATTTACAAGCATTTTTCCTACTGCTACTACCACCAAAGTCCCAACTACAGTAACTTCAGTGAAGAAAGCCGATAGCAATCAAACCCTAACCTAAGAATCCTTCACTCTCACAAGTCTGCAGTTTTATTTCAGTCATCTCTAATAGCAACATATAGTTATACCTCAATCTCAAAACTGGCACGAAGTCCCAAGCCTCTGTCTCTGCCTCTGCCCGATGGTCACAGACTTCCGCTGAGCAAACGCCGGGTACAGCAGCTCTTGGAACTTCTCTAAGAACAGCACCCATTCTTCCTCTTTCATGTCTGAAAACTTGACAAAGCTAGCACTGGCGGGAAGCTGCTCATGCGCACTCTTGTGTCCAGATGATGAGTTTGCCAGATAACCATATTCTAGCCTAGTTCCTGAAATTTTCTGGTACTTAAGCTTCTCATCTAAACTGGTGTTCTTCAGTGACATGGCTAGCTTGGAAACAGTAGGCATCTTTGCAGGGCCCGGAAGTCCTACGGCTATGGATCCCTTGTCTTCTACTTCCCCTTCAGTTTCCTCCTCTTCCTCCTCAATGCTTTCCTCTAGCTTGGAAAGCGGATTACGTCCACTGAAACCACCTCCAAATCCAAATTGAATTGGGGTTCGAGATATGAGTTCCTCTGATATGAAGTCAAATCCGGGTTCTTCACAATCTATATCAAATTGAAACCCATCGTCTTCTGCTTCATCCCTAGGCAATAAAACCTCCCTCTCAGCCATCAATCTCCTTGCCTCAATACACACAACCTCAAGCTCACTGGGTTCCTCTTCACCACCACGAAATTCCCTACTCATCATCTCACCAATCTCAGCAAGGCAGAGACCAAAACCGGCAGCTTCCTTGAGGAACATTGTGCAGAGAACCAAGACTCGGAGACAAGCCTCACGGATCATGGGAAGTTCACTTCGCAACATCTCAGAATCCCAAACAGGATCTAGTTTTTCTATGTATTCAAGTTCCTCTTCTGAAAATGGAATTGAAGCCTGGGGCCAATGGATCCATTCATAGTATGGATCCTCCAAACTTTCAGGCAAACAGAGGCCATGATCAATTGGAATGAGTTCCACTTGACCAAACCTCCCAACACGATCTAGCTTCTTGACCAGAAGGTTTCCTGCATGCCTGTCCGTGTTTAATATCCTGATATCTAATATCCCAATACGATGCACAGCAGCTACAGGGAAACTTGACGTCCCATAGTCACTGGCATCAAAATCATGGGGTATGAATTGTTGCAAGGATGCAATTTTGCTCACAATCTTCTTGCTTTGAGGCCTG
The DNA here is from genome assembly GCA_034770075.1 of Aralia elata. Classification (NCBI taxonomy): domain Eukaryota; kingdom Viridiplantae; phylum Streptophyta; class Magnoliopsida; order Apiales; family Araliaceae; genus Aralia; species Aralia elata. Next base: position 3,395,909 of record CM068384.1, on the reverse strand, counting down.
TTTCCATTAACACCGTCATTGACATTGAAGATTGAGTGAGTGATCTTCACCAATGCAGTGGGTGGTACATTAGCAAAGTGATCATAATCAAGAATATAAGCAGCAACCTCTCTGAACCCAGTTTCCCCAACCCGTACAAAACGCTTCAAGCCAGGTTGCCCGAGAGCTTTCCCCACAAAACCTTTAGGATTATTTGGTGCAAAAGGCTCTTCGTCAGTTGGCTTTACAATGGCAACACTTTCACCTCTACTGTTTCTAAAATAGTATGCACCTCCAAGTCCGCCATGAACAGGAATCGGATCAACCCCACTCTTCATCCCCTTGATAATTTCCTTGACAAGTTGTTTTGTTTTGATAAAGCTTTTAGAGTGCCCCAAGATCTCGATAGGCCCACTCTGATCTCTCTGTTGTAGATCCCTCCCAGTAGGGGAGAGACAAGGAGTTGAAGAACTTCTGTGCAATACATTTCGTGTAAGAAGAAGAGGAGAATCATTTCGAATGGCACTCAGGTCGTTGTTAAGGACCATATCACCAAATGTCAATGAGCTCTCCTCAACTGGAACATTAAGGGCAATCTGCAACCTCCTCTTCACAGTATGTGCATTGTCACTCCGATCCAAATCCATCCCTAATACACAACCAGTTTCAGTCTGCACAAAAACACGTCTCCTCCCAGCAGGCTTCCCTTCCATCCTATTGTTTCCGTGATACTCTCCACCAAGTGGGCTGCTAAAAACTGTCACCGCCATCTGTGTCTGAACAGGGCTGTCCAAATTAGGCGACATGAAATGAAGGGAGAGTCTGTTTGTTCCTGCAGCCGGCAACCGCGATGGCAGCGGAAGAGACTTTCTTCCTCACTCCAAAGAGAGTGCCAAACTCAGAAGACGATTGCAATTGTATGAGAAAGTATGATTCACAGAAGATCATTAATCAGATGTTAGGCAGAGAAAAGTAGTATCTTGATCAACACATCTAGAAATCCATCTGATAATGTGATATGGCAATAGACCTTAATCTGCAAAAAATTAATACAAGTGGATCACAAACATGATACAGAGAACAACTGAAGCAGTAAGTCAAGAAATAAAAACCACAGTCATCAAAAAAGATAGTCACATGAGAAGATCAAATCAAATTAAGCAGGCAGCAGGGTATGAGGGAAAAAATACACACTAATATATTAATTTGTATATGGATCACTAATTTGTATATGGACCAGATTATCAGATTATTGAGAATACTATTCAAAGTTCAGTTGTTCGTGTTCTGCATCACATACCTTATATAATTGTCTAGTTATGGCATCTCTTTTATATACCACCAAATAGTTCAGATTTTCGTTACCGCCTCGAGCTTTAACTTTTGATAACTTAATAAGATAATAAACACAATATACATGGTTTCCACTATACGTCTACATACATTGAACCTATTAAACTCCAACAAAAGTTAACTAAAGTGGAAGTTTTGTGCATTACAAACACTTTAAATTCTAGTTAATGTTTTTGTTAGCAAAAATTGGTAGATATTAAATACCTATCCTATGGAATATCAAAATTGTTAAATGAGCTGGACAAACATGAAAATACTCCAAGGACCCTAAAAATACTCAAAAATCAGGAAATCCAAAACAATTCCGGCGTAATCAATCCGGGTAGGGTTGAATGATTGTAAGTGATTCATTATAAAGTTTGGATCTTCAGGAATAGTGCAAACTAACTAATTGCAACAATTTTAAGTTGATTAGAATTTAGAAAATAATACATTGACAAACTTGAAGAGTCTAAAATAAATAACTCACCAGACGGGTAGATCTGGATAGATTGAACCTGAGAAAACGGCCGGCCGGCCGGCGAATACAAAGTTTCAAAGATTCAAACAGATCAACGGTCGGAATGAGAGAAAGAAAGAAGGTTCAACGGCCAGGATTCCGTTGTGGTAGGATCCCTGAATGTTCTTGTCCAAGCCACAAAACCCTCTCTTCGTTCTTGCTAAGCCTCAATCTCTCTCTCTCTATATATATATATATATTTATATGTGTGTTTGTGTGTGTATGTATGTGTGTATGTATGTGTGATGTATTTTATCTCACTCTCGTCGAATGTTCTTTTTAACTCCGGTTTATCTGCACTGAAGAACTTTGCGCGTGAAACCTGGTTAGATAACCAACCCTGGTTAGATAACTAACCCTGGTTAGAATAACATAATCTCTCTCTCTCAAACCATAACTATACTAATCTCCCTCTCCCTCCCTCGCGATTCGAAGTGTCCAGGATGCACAATTATAGCCGGTGGATCTGAGATTGGGTGAGATCATCACGACCGTTGGATAAGGAGATTAGGTTGACGTGTAATAAAGTGATAGGGTGTTGACGTGGCGTGGTCAGAGTCCTACAGGCAGTGGTAGCCAATGGATGGGCTGGCCATTTCTCCAATTTCTGTGCAGTGCAGTGCAGTGCAGATCACTGGTCTGGGCTGGGCTGGGCTAAATGACTTCTGCCCGTAGCCGTAGGGTGAAAAATAATACTCCCTCCGTCCCAGAATAAAAATCATTATTATTTTAAATAATCCCAAATTAAATATCTACTTACATTAAATAATTTATTTTTTACAATAATTTATCCATAATACTCTTATATTAAAAGTCATTATTATTTTAAGTAATCCCAAATTAAATATCTACTTACCTTAAATAATTTATTTTTTACAATAATTTATCCATAATACTCTTATATTAATTGTCATATTTTTATTTTTTTTTTGCTAAGTTTGGGGGTGGGGGATTTGAACTCTAGACCTCTTGCTAAGCAAAAGGCTAGACATACCAACTGAGCCAAAGGCCGCCGGTAATTGTCATATTTTTATTTCATATGCATATTTATGAAGTATCATTAGTTATGTACAAAAACTATACAATTAAATGAGAATTTAAATACGAATAATTTTACCATTTTTTTTAATAGACGCAAAAACTAAACCAAAATTTTTATTTTAAAACGGAGGGAGTACAATACTAGTAGTAAATTGGATCATTGATTTCGACTACTCCGGTGTCGTTTGTTTAATGGAGGAGAGGGAGGAGGTGCCCACCCAATTCTTTCATTTTCTTGAAAGTTAAGCAGGAGAGAGTTAATTGGCCTGAGGCTTGACATTAACTTGCTGTCACGTTCATTTGACTTTTGATCAAAGTGGAATATATCCCATTAATTACGTACAAATAATTATTCATTCCCTAGTTTTTGCACCACTGTAATATTTATTATTCCTTCCGTCCTAAATTAATTATTTAATTTTGACTTTTTTAAGTTAAATTGACTATTTTTAGAATTAATAATTAAGCATATATAAATATATTTTTAAAATTATAAAAATTGGGGTTAGTAATAAATTGTATATACTTTCTTTTGGTTATAATCTTTTCACCTATATTTTAGCAAAAACAGTAAAAAAATTAGTTTTAAAAATGGTCAATTTGACTTTAAAAAGTCAAAACTGAGCAATTAATTTGGGATGGATGGAGTACCAGATAATATATTAATCAAATATCATTCCGTCCCAAATTAATTGCTCAATTTTGACTATTTTAAGTCAAATTGACTATTTTTAGAATTAATAATTAAGCATATATAAATATATTTCTAAAATTATAAAAATTGGAGTTAGTAATAAATTGTATATACTTTCTTTTGGTTATAATCTCTTCACCTATATTTTAGCAAAAATAGTAAAAAGATTAGTTCTAAAAATAGTCAATTTGACTTAAAATGGTCAAAACTAAGCAATTAATTTGGGACGGAGGGAGTATGTCATTATATCTGTTCACGACAATAGTTAATATTTTTTAATCGTTATATTAGATGATTTCTTTAATTTTTATTTTTTTTACTTCTTGTGACTTGTGACATTTCAAATATTCAACTCTTGGTTACCAACCAAATATCCACCCTCATAATTGTCTTTTCATAAAATACTTAAAACACACATACATACATAAAAATAGTCTCACAATCATCATCTATATTTATTTATACTTTATCTTTTATATTATAAAGGGAAAAAATTGTGGAGCTTGAGAAAGCTGTATAATAGTTTTTGATTAAAAAAAATATTAATAACTTGTTTATTTCTTACTTTATTTCCTAATTTTCCTCACATTTTTATATTAATATACTATTTATTCATAATTTTCCTACAATTTTGTACTTACACGGACCTAATATTTTATTTTTATTTTTAAATTCAACTGCCCCTTTGTTACTATCTCTGCCAACTCTATGAAGTCACAACAGTTTTACACCGATGTGTACTATTTACATTTTAGACCATAAATTGTCTATTGTATATATTCAAAAATACTATTACAAAAAGTTGTTGCGAAATACCCCATTTGTTTTAAGAAAAGCCTCATTTTTTTACGACAATTTATAATATTTTCAAATTTAAAATTTATATAAATTTTTATTCCATTGTACTCGGTTCAATTGAATATTAAATATAAAACATTACATATTTTGTTGCTTTTAAAACTTAAATTAATTCATGTCAGTTTTAAATTTTAAATTTTACAAATAAACTTCTAAAAATCAAAACTAGACTCTTAATAAGAAACAAAACATACATTATAATGACAATCGACAAACATTTCAATTTTTATTTAGTAATAAAGATGGAGATATTCAATCTTTAGATAACGGCCTTCTCTCCCCCCCTTCCAAGAGTCACTTTATTTTGTCATAATATTTTTAAATAAAAAAATTTATTCTTTTTTTTTTAATTGATTCTCACTCAGGGGTAGGCTCCAAAAGCCATAAGATTATGGACGAGACAGACCACTTTGGTTCCATCGGTCAATACAGTAATCCAAATTAAAAAGGATTAAATCCACATCAACAGATGGCATTAAATTAGCAAGTGGAGGGGTTTATCAACTTTATCTGTTATTCATATTCGATAGTAATACTACAGTGTATAAATTCTAAACACTGTATTTATTTATTAAAATTTTTGAAATAAATAGTTTTAATCAACAAAATTCTCACATTTAAACATACTAATACTACGTTTGAATTGAAAAAATAGAACGACAAGTGAAATGATTCATTTTATTCTACTTAAAATAAATTATTCCATATATATATATATATCATAACACCATCACTGTACAAGATACGAATGGCATTTGATAAGGAATCACCTTCTGAAACTTCTGTCCTACTATAATAACAGTAATAGTAATAATACTATTCATCATTAGTAGTGCTCGCTGTGTTTCAAAATTAAATTATAATTTGACTTTTAAAATTAAATAATAGTATATTAAATTTTAAATTGATGTAAATTTATTTAATTTTAATTGATATAATTATTATAATTATATAGTATATAATAAAAATTATTAATCAAAAAATTTATTTTATTTTAAAATTTTATGAATCGTATCAATTTTAAAATTTAATATGTCGTCATTTGATATTAAAAATTAAATTATATCTTTGAGTTTCAAACAGAAAAAATATTCTATATGACCTGTGGGTCGGTATTATCCACTCACGTGTTTCTCTATCCGATTTTCAAAAAATTGCTCAAATTTTTTAAAAATATATACGGAATATGTTTTAGAGTTTAATAAAACTGAAAGACGTATCTCCTCAATTTTAATATTTTTATAATTTAATTCATTTATTAATAAGAATTATTTTATATTCTTAGGACTTTGTTAAAAATAAAATAAAATCTCGCCATACTCCACTTCCTTAACTAGATGACGTTGGTCTTTGTGCCTGACCCAGTGACCTTACAGAAAGGGTAATTAAGGAAATAAAAAAACAATAGAAAAAGCGCGTACATTGTAGAATCTGTTTTTAAAAAACATTTATTTTGGGATTTTGTAAAAGTACAATTAATAATTAAAGGAGGTCCCAATTAGAATTATGAGGCTAAGAACTGGTACCTTCTGTTCTGTCCATGATGTGCTGCTGTTTATGAATTTGATTTTTCTCTAAATTAATATATTAATTAAAACAATCAAGTGCAGAATAAATATATTTAAACTCAATTTCAATAACATCGTATATAAAGATATGTTAAGGGGCAAGGGAAAAAAGAAAAGAAAAATTATTTTTTTGAAAGCCCTATTTTCTAGATAATACAATATAATTTCACTTAAATAAGTCTCACATAAATAGAAAACAATCTTCTTATAAAGAAAAAAATAAACTCATCTAAATAAAAATTGAATATAAAATCTAAAAATTATAAAATAGACTAAGAATTGATCTGCGGCAGAAAAAAAAGAAAAGAAATAGTGATGAGTAGATTGAGTGGGGGTTGAGTTTGAGTGAGTGTATAATAAAATCTAATCAATTGTCAAAAACTAAAGCAGAACATGAGGCGCAAAATCATCAACTTGCCCCCCAACAAATCCACGTGCTTCCTTCACCGCCCACTGATCCACGACTTCTTATATATATATAGAGTAGAGAGAGAGAATTCTGTTTGAGTTGTTAATTTTTCTCTATATGCTTATTCATAACAGCTTTACTTTTTAATACACTACTAACTTTTTCAAAAAAAAATTAAAAATGAAAAAAGAAAAGACACTTTTATGCTCAAGACCTGTTTCTAGTAGGAATTTTTGTTTTTAAGAAAATAGTATGGAAAGTGTCTTCTAGACAAGCGTAATAAAAAAGAAATCTGGTACATTTTAAATAGGTTTCGCAGACAGGTCCAAAACGTTGCTCACAAGAAGCCCAGTTTCATTAATGGGTCTACATTCAACAACTGTAATTAATTAATTAGGCTATCAAGCATGGATTGGGATTGGGATCGGGATCGGCTTGGCTGTTTGATTGATATATACACCCTCCTTACTTAATACTGAATTCTTCACCATAAAATATTAAGGAAGTTGGCCCTAATGATTTCTCTCCAGGATCATGAGATGATAAACTTTCTATCTATCACCCAGCCAGTTGGACATTTTCATGATGGAAACAATGGTGAGGACTGGTGGCTAAGTGTGATTTTGTATGAACCGGTGGCTAAGTGTGACTTCGAGCAGCAGTCACCATACTCTTTAAAGCGCAGCAATTAAAATCCGAATGGAGTCTTCTGTTGCATTTGCAGCCCAATTTTTAACCTGAAAAGGCTTCTTTTGGTCTTTTCCTGCCATCTATAGCTCATTAGAGGATAATAGGATGAGAGTTTGCTTTGTCATTATGTTTGTTAATCTTGTAGAGGAGAGCTTGTGTAATAGCAAATGTATTGCAACTTTGTTCATCCACACTCGAGTCTAGTGTAGAAATAAAGATTGCTAATTTTATACCTAGTAACACAATTCACTGTTTTTAAGACAAGTAATGTATGCTATTTTGCTCAAGTAACTATTTTTTTTAATGCCATACAGCAAGTGAAAATCATGGCTATCTATTTGAATCAAATAGCCTGGAGGACAACTACTTCATAATGTTTCCTCTCATGACCTTACCACCTTAAAGAGCAGTGTGTGCAGACTGGTGACGCTTGGCTACCTCTGGACTCCTGCACACGTAACATAACAGACTAAGACATAAGATATCGTTCTCCACGTAAACCACCTTTATTCACAAGGAGAAAATAGTACAAATCAAAAATAATGTACCTAGTTCGCACGGCCAATTGTCTGACCACTAAGCTCGGAGTTTGAATGACGTTATTGGTAGCTTTTGATGCAGCAATTAAGAGGCACAGGAAGCTTCAAAGCATTGGAGAGCTTAGCTGATAATTCCAGCGGGAGAAGTAAGATGGGGAAAAAAGGGATCATGTTTCCCTACGTACACCCAAATTTACTTGAAAATGTTTTAGAAGAATTTTGGTACAAATCCTTTTTCATCCTTATCGGAGAGGCCCATAGCTTTCATCAGAAAAGCATATTCAAACGCTGATTCCTCACATTGACCGAAACGGCCACCTTCACCAAAATGTCCACCACTCATATTTGTCTTCAGGATGACTGAGTGAGAACATTTTGGACATGCATTATCTCGTACTTTGGCCACCCATTTTGCAGCTTCCCAAACTCCAACTCTGAGATAATTGAAAAATGGTTACCATTACAAGGCACCATACCGGTTAAACTATCCGTATCCATTCGATTATGCTTTCAAATATGTATATTTCTAGGCAGAGGTATGCATATACAACTACATGCATGTGCAAGGTTTAAAACAAGAAAAGGCATGACATATGTGTGTGTGTGTGTGTGTGTGTGTATTTATAGATGTTTGAAGTTACCTTGAGTCATTGAAGGATGCCGTCACAAGCATTGAAGGACAGCAAACTTTACTTGGTACATTATCATACGGAGAATAACTCAAAATAGATTGGAATTGGGATCGTATCTGAGGATTTCCAAATTCTTCATAGTCCAATATGGTGAGAGGCAAACTGGGATCCAGTAATGTGTTGCAGATATCAAGAAATGGAACCTGGGACAAACATCATGGTCACATTACTCTCCAAACAAACCCAGCACTCAGATTCTTACACAATAAGAAGAATCTGACAAATATATATTAACATTACTTTGAAAATAAATTGTAGAACAGCAGTTACTGAAGTTAAATTTTAAAACGTCCCAAAAGCAAATTTGTTTACTACTAATACGTAACATGTTCTTAGACAATAACCATCATTTGTTCTTACTACTTCCCTTTTCCCAATCTTGAGTAGGAAAGGCCAATGTTAAGAGGGAGGTGAGGATGCTTCCTAGATTTGGTGGGAGTTCAAAATATCTTCAACTCCAGTAATTTTTTAATATTTTTGGATATAACTCATAGGAGTTCTATAGCCATCCGACAAAAGGATGTGAGATAGTTGAAGTTCTATAGGGGTGCTTACCTTCAAAATAATAGCTCGAAAGAGTTCTGGATACATATTAGAGGCTGCACCAGCAAGAAGACATCCGGCACTACATCCAACAGCACCAAGCCGACATTTATGGACATAACCCTCATTAATCAGGTACTCCCCGCATGACACAAAATCAAATATAGAGTTTGATTTGTACAATCCCCTCCCAGATCTATGCCAAGAAGGATCAACACCACCACCACCTCTGCCCATACAAAACAAGCCACAGCAGCCAAATTACTAGTTTTTGATACTCATATAGGGAACCAACAGATAGCATTTACAATAGCCAGCATATCTCAAATCAAAAGATAAAATACGCAGAGAATGTCCACTATATGTCAGTATTAACCTAGGTGGACATAGATGTGTGAAGATGAAGCAGTTGGAAAGAACTTGGTGCAGCTCAAGTTACAACAAATTCATGTCCCAAATAGTCATGGTCAATATGGAAAATAGTTAAAAGAAAATGAAAAAATTTGACCAAACTTGTTCCTATTATATCCAATAATAAAATTGCATTGGTTTTGCAATATATTGTGGGTAACATATATTTATCTCTAAGAGGACAATACCGTCCATTTATTTAAATTTCCACCAGCTTCGAAAAAGTGATCAACATTTTGGTACATTTCAAAATGGAAAACATCACACCCTATTTGGGATGGAAGGAGTAGCATGTTGTGAAAGAGAGACAACTCATCAATTTCTTTAATATGCCTGGGGGTTAGCTTCACATGTTTTCAGTCTGCATTTCAATTTGTCAAGGGCCGTATAATTAGTATACAATACACCAGCATATTGTTTATGCTCTCAAAACACATGTTGTTTTTGTCCCCTATCCTACAAGGTATCTTTAATTAAATGTGAGTTAAGACTATTATCGGCTTTAAATTAAATGAACCTTCTATTTTTATGGCCAGACTCCGTATGCATGTCTGAATTCAAAAAAGAGGATATTATCTAACTATTGAAACAAAATCCAACATTAACTATTCAACTTGGTTACATTTTTCTACTCAGTTCCAAATTACAATTTGCAGTGGATAATGGCCATAATATAACAAACTTGAGATATACCTTACATCAGCAAATGCAACTACCCAACCCCGATCAAGTAAGCTTAGTCGGTCTGCACACCAGCTTTTATCAAGCACTTCCCCATATGCTCCATAGCCTTGTAGAATTCCAGGAGATTGAGCCTTTTGATGTGCTTTCCGAGAGTACAAGATGGTCAGAGGAATTCTGATACCATCGCGGGAAACGACTTCCTTTATTTCACAACAATATGCATCACAGAAATTCCTCCATCCCTGCATTTCATTATATATGACATCTTTGTCCTTGTCACTTTGGGGGTTTGGAAATTCATAACTCTCTCCTTCGCAAGTCATCGAGTGTGACCCAGAATTAGTGGAAATACCAAGTACCTCGTCTTGATGCACTATGGAGAAAGTACATCTCAACATGTCATAGTCGACAATTAAATCAGGTATCTGCGCTTGACAAAACAAAACTAGGTATGAGGGACACTACTCTCATGTAGAACTCAAATCAGATTACTCAGTCAGAGTCAACAATTACATCCAACAATGTATTGCAATGACAAGGATAATATCTAAATCATTATACCTCAGCCAAGTCACTTCCTTATATTCATTGCATTGTTTAGGATTAAAGGAGAACACAATTTAATCCCAAAATAGAACTTCGGGGCTACTGTTTGGTTTGCTGTCTGAGTTGAAAACTGTGAAACTAAACAGCATCTTCATTTGATTAAAACAGAGAGGAAAAACATTGAGAAGAGCCAACAAACAAATAAAACAAAAGAATAACTGCAAATGTTAACTTTTGGACAAACCCCACTTGCTGCTTGAAAAAGAGAAAAACAGAACTTAGGCTATGTGTCCCTGACCAGTGGAGATGAGAGATATTAATTCAACCCCAAAGATGTTTACGACCAACTCATCCAATTTACACCAAAGAGGAACTAAATACAAGTTCCCAATCCGCAAACCCCACTCATCATCCAACATCCATATACAAAACCTTTCAATAATCAACGTATTTCAAAAGGAATTTTTTTTATTCAATAATAATAATAATAATAATAATAAATCACTCAAACATAACCCTCAATAAAGAATCCAGAAATTTGTCTTCAAATAATCAACCTTGCATAACTGATGCAAGCAAAATATAAGATCAATTCTTGACAAAGAGGAATAAGTTAATTTTTTTATCAAAAGTAGGTTTAAGGGGCTTATTAATATATTAGCAATTAGGGAATACTACACTTCAAATAGGTAAAGATCTTTGTTGAGTTAACGAGCTTGTAAAACATGCTTATTTTAGGTACATGTCTTAAGTAGGATCTACATACTTGGTGCCCGTTTGGCCCAGCAGTGAGGTGCGCTTAAAGCACTTTTAAATCAAATTTTGTGGTTAGGAGTATTTGCCTATTTGGTAATTAACAATATTACAAAAGTACTTTTGGCTGTAAAGTATTGGGATGCTAAATCACTTTAGGAAGAAGCTATAATTGGGTCCTTTTGAACTGTGTTTGAATTTAAACTTAACTAGCCAAAATATCTCTATAAACTGCTTCTAAAATTCTTTACCAAACACTATTGCAGTTTTGTATTAACAACACTTTTTCCTAAAACTCTACTAGTAAAAGTCACCTCAATGCAGAGGTCCTTCAAATTTTTTCTTGTGGCTCTACTAGTAAAAGTATTTCACCTCACAGCAGCGACTCACCAAATGGCCACTTACTCAAGCCAACAAGGTTGATTTTTAACTTTAATTCATTAGTCAAACTTGGTTCCCAAGTTTACCTTATTGCCAACTACATTACTTTTGTATATATTATATATAGCGGATTGTTATTTCCACAAGTAAAAGTTGATATTTCCACAATGTCTCTCTCACATAAATGTGAGACTCATTTACTTTTCATGTGAGAGGGATCTTGTGGAACTATCACTACTGCTTGTGGAAATATCAATTCCCATTAATTCCATATTCATAGAAAGAGGAGTTTGGGGTGTTATTTTTCCTGTTACATGAGTTTGTGGTTTTCCTTTAGTTAACGTATTTTTTCTAGCTTGCTTAATTAGGAGCCACATTGCTCATGGTATGAGCATTACCTTGCAGGAAAATTTACCTTTCCCTTGCTGGGAATCAATATTTCTGGCTTATTGCAAAAAATCACAATAATAAGATCTTTGTATTTCGGACTTAATCTGATTGTATTCAGGCTCATCACCCATCACCTACTCGTATAAGAAAAATATAAATTTATTCTGAGCTTCATCATTTCTTCTAAGTACTTGGGATGCTGTTAAATTTAATCCATATTTTTGATCAACTATTTTTTTTTTTTTTTTGGGGTGGGGTGAGGGGTAGAGGAAAGTGGACTATTAAGTTCAGATTAATCAAATAACCAGAATGTACATCCAATGATAATGTCCATTAGAAGTCATACCACTGGAGATGAGAGGATGGCGCGATACCGGGAGCTCATAAAGTCATGATTTGAACCAGGAACAATTCCACAGGAATTCGACGGCAGAGGGAAATACCACGGATTGAGATCATCAATCTCCATTTCTTTCTGTAGAACAAAATAAGACAAATAAGCAAACTCAAATTATATAAAAACAAGTAAATACTAATAGAGTATCAGAGAATTATACCTTACAACTTCCATCAATAGGCATCGTGATGGCACATATTACAGGGGAACCCTTTCTGTTAAGAAAAAGCACCAGATGCTTATTAAAAATGTCCATGTCCTGTATGCTGGTATCTTCACTTGGTCGTATGATATTCTAGTAAGAGAAAACAAAAGCAATCGAAAATAAGAAATGGATAAGATAGGCAGCTCCATTTTCCCTTGTGCTAATAAGGGAGAGGGGAATTGAGGGAGAAAAACTGACAAGGGAGAGAGAGAGAGAGAGAGATTAGTGGAGAGAAAGAAACCTTTAATAAAGGTTTCACCAACTCGGGTGACAAATTTATTAATATTATTATTATTTTAATAGGTAATTTTGATCCCAAGTATAGGGATTGGAATCAGCGACCTTGAGGCTATTCTTCAAGCCTCTGTCATTTCTCCCACCCCTTGGAGTTGGGAGACCAATATAATTATAATTACAAACATTTAGATCCAGGTCATTTCTGAAGCCTTAACTGCAATCAAGTGGATACAATTTTTTGGATTGAAATTTATGTAGGGCAATAGTATCAACTGAGTTGTGGCTCTCACATTCTCTATCATGTTATACAATAAAAGGAAGCATAGACTAGCTAGTTCATGAGGAGTATTTGATCCTCACAAACCTCGTTTTAGGTTTGCTCTCCTGATTTTTTAGTTCATCAAGCAAATGAAAAGGAGGAGCGGAGGGAGATATAACTAATAAGCAACAATTTTCAGTGTTTGTCACGAGGTATTGGAAACATATCACGAGGTATTGGAAACATAATGAAAGAGAGTTGCACAAGTAATATTCAGAAGCAGACCAACATACTCAAAGTTCCACCTTTTTTTTAACAATATACTCAAAGTTCCTTGCAGCACTATGTTTGTATCTTGTACAACCTAGAGCTTAAGGTCAAAGTGAAAGTTAAATTTTAAAAAATGCCTGACCATGTAAATAAAATTTACCTCCCAATTAGCTGACTTTATATCTTGAACTCGACGTCTAGTCAAATAATAATTTCCGCTAGACAATCCATTATCATCACTCAAAGGCACATTTGTAAGGGTATAGAAAAAGCCATAGTGATGTTCTAAAAAGTATTGTACACCAGGGACACGCTTGTGAATCATTTGTAAGCCATCTTGCGGATTGTTTGCATCTATGACATAAACCTGAAATGAAACAACCTAGCTGTAAGTAAAACCAACCATAAAGATATTCTTCTACAAATAATAGGGAATAAAATAATGGCATATGGCATGGGTAAGTTCCTTCCTCAGATGAAGTTCTTGAGTTTGAATTCACAGTAATAAACTTTCCATCCTTCGTACTCGTGATGTCCACACAGAAGCTGGAGTCCATTTCTGTATATAATGGGATATCATTCATAGGATCTGGTCCCAGTTTAGTGTACTGTACCCTGCCCAACTAATAATTAGTTAGATTTGTACAAACTCCCAAGTGAAAGACACAATGAACTAGTAAGAAAATGTTTGCCTGTAAGGCCGTTGGGTATCATCAGATATGGTATAGAACAAAGTACACCCATCTTGAGCCCACGCTAAGCTAACAACCCCGGCAACTCTTAGGTCCTGAAGAATACCACTTCTGAGGTCCTTAATTTGAAGCATGAACTGTTCACCACCAGTAATATCAAGTGTGTAAGCAAGAAAACTGTGGTCTGGTGATACTCGACATGCACCCACATGAACATACCCTGCCATTGAGGACAATTAAAGGATCTAACTATGGAAACTTAATATTAAAAAATACAGGTACCGAGTGGAAGTAAGAAATTTCTTAGTCTGAACATGGACATATCCAGAACAAAAAAATCAAGCATACAAGCATATGAATACAACTTTTTTGATTTTTTTTATTTGAAAAAGAAAAAAAAATATGTGTATGCAATCATACAAGGATAAAACCCAAACCAAGGACACAACTTATTATAACAATACATTCAAACCCTACTAGCAAACTCTCCGTGGTGAAACTATTAAACGCGCATGCAGTGGATAGAGAAAGTTGACTTCTCATATAGTACACAAGAATGAATACATTACTTTAAGTGCATCAGCACATGTATACAATCAAAATTAGCAGTTTCAGTATTGACTTTCATAACCTTTCAAGCAATCGAATTTCCCTTGAAATTTTGATAAGTGAGAAAAAGTGCCTCAAGCACATTTTGGCACGTCTGAAACTTGGAGAACACGGGGAAAGGAAAGAAATGAAAAGCAGATATTATCCCTCTTATCCACAAAAAGAGTCATTTTAAAAATAAAAAAAAAATCCTATTTATGAAATCCCAAAATTCAAAATTGAGGTGAATTTATTTGATTTTGATTAATGAAATGGTTAATAGTATAAATACTTAAAAAGTATTACAAATTACAAATTATAATTTCAAAAATTACAATAAATTCACATCACAATTTTCCGAAATTACCTCTAGGATCAATGTCAAATGGGACTCTTTTTGTAGAACCGAGAGAGTAGGATATATATTTATGTATGTGTGTGTGTGTTATAATAAGAAAACACTAACTTAAATAAAGCATAACTATCCTCCCACCATCCACAAGAAGAAACCTACCGTATTGTTCCGCAATTTCATTCCAATCAAGCAAAATTTCCTCCTTCCCTGATCCTCCCCTTACGTAATTGACTACAGTCTCCACCCAACCTTTCCTCTCAGTTGTTAATTTCCTACATAAAACCGGGTATTCCTTATCCTCCGGAATATATTGGTAGTACAACCTGTTCAAACTCAATTAATATTCGTAAATCAGCAATCTCAGTACATGAATAATCATAAACTGCATATATAGTTAAATACATTCCCCAATATAATTGACTACAACCCGTTCAAACTCCATTAACAATCTCAGTACATTGTAATCATGAAACACAAACATAGGTAAATATATTCTAATCACAAAAATTATATAATCACAAATTAACAATTGCACATTTACATTCATAAATTTCATGCAACACATAGCTGAGCACTGAATTGCATCTACAACCACTATGTGCCAACAATAAGCAAGACTAAACATTTCATAAACTACCCACTCAACTTAAGCCTAAAAGCAACAAATTTTTGTATATAAATAAAAGAACAGACCAGGGACCGAAGCGTTCAGGGGGAGTGGAAATCTTGGAGGGCATTCGGCTGGTCATCTCAGAAAAGAGAGTCTGTTGGAGGTTGTTTGTGTCGGCCATGAAAGCTTCTGCATAAGAGTTTTCTTGGTGGAGGTAGTTGGTAAAATCAGGATCGTCCGTTTTTCGCATCCAATGGTATGGGTCTTGCCACTTGATTCCATGAGCTGAGACGGTGAAGGGCACTTTTTTGGGGACTGGTGGTGGAACTGTTTGAGAGAGTGGTTGGCCTTTGCAGAGGGAAGAGAAGAAGAGAGGAGAGGATATGTTGGGAATTAAAAGTTTAATGGAGGACAGTTGGGTCTGTCTGATTGACCTTCCGCCAATTAAGACGACGGCCGCCGCAGAAATCATGGAGAGTTGGGTGGACTGTGGAGCGCGATGGCGCCGTTGCTGGGTATGTAATTACAGGAGTATTGCTGTACATTGGTAAAGTTTGAATGCGGTGCTTTAATTTATTTTATTTTATAATTTTATAATATATATTTTTACGTTAATTATAATATAATTTCATCAAATATTTATTGATATATATATTATTTTTCTTGATTGATAATGGCCTTTATGTAATTAGCAGGCTTGCGATGGGCATTTTATCTTCTTCTTTTCATTTCCTTTTCCATTTTAGAGGTAAATATATAAAATATAGGGATAAATAATTAACTTTATTTTTTATGGTCAAATCCTAAACACTAATAATTATTATTACTTAAAAAATAGAGGTACAATGAGTAGTATTATAATTAACAACAGAGATTGTCAAGTATTTTATACACAATTCTTTTTTTTCTTTTTTTAATGACTTATAAGTCATTTTAAAATAAGTTATAAATATGTACTTATTTTTTTGACTTAAAATTCAACTTATAAGTAAAAAAACAAATCATTCCCGAACACTCAAATAGAAGCAAATGACTTATAAGTTAGTTTGACCAACTTATAAGTCATTCCCGAACACCCCCTTAAAGTATTGATTGTTACATACTCCTTCCATTTCATATTATTTAATTATTTTTAAATATTATAAACTATTTAAAAAATATTATTTGTCATCTCAATTTTAAGTTTAAAAATATCTGAAATTGATTTTTAAAATTTATAATGATCCTATAATTTGAAATGGAGGGAGTATAAAAAATTTGGAAAGGTGATGCGTATTACTTTTAATAATTTCAGAAGGGTTTCAATGTTCGTGCAATTATTTTTTTCCTTAATGGGACCATTGTTTGTTCACGTGTACATTTATAGTCAAGCAAGTTTTTTGATAGACTTAAGAAATTGATTTATTTATAAGTAAAATTTGATACTTTTATAAATTTCTTATCACATAAGTATTTTTATTTATTTATTTTGAGTATTGATCGTATGAATGTGAGGGTTATTTACTAATCTTGTGATCAAAATATCAATTATCTATTCTCAAGATTTATTGTTAACTGAGGTGACAGTTTACAAAACCGGTAGAGGACTCGAGTTTATTGGCGAGGAAGCGACATGTATGCATGAAAGTATCAATAAATTTGTACCCCAAAAAAAAGATTATCAATAATTTGTAGCAGCAACTAAAGCATAGATATTCTTATTTTATGATCATACAAAAATAGGCAAGTTTTAATGTTCATCTGATAATTTTTGTTCTACTCCGTAACTTGGCTTTACAATCACAGCAACTGTACAAACCATAGTTGTTAATACAAGCAAAGATAAAATGAAACATAACCGCACTTGGAGAACCATTTGAAGAGGAATAACACCTACACAAACCCGTATATATACCATAAACGATGGCCTTTATAATGCCCAAGTAAACCTTCCAACTCCTATACATCACCGTATCACAGAAAATATACTACTATTACTCTTCACTTGTCCTCTCCACGTAACAGATAAGCGTATGACTTCAATTGCTCAAACACTGCATAGCCCTAACCTGCTTCTGTCATCATCTTCTTATTCAGCTATGTTTCATCTTCGACGTCCTGCAAGCATAAAATCCCATCAATTGTTGTCCAAAATGCCACATAACAGTGCTTATTTGTTGCACAGACTAGAATTCCTGCTACTGTCCACCCCTCCAGAGGATTTTAAATAATGTATCAAGAAATTGAGCAGCACAAAGCAGAATGAAAAGTGGAGCTTTAAGAAAGTGGAGGAATATTCGGGAAGATAATCTGTGCTTACCAAATTGTCAATCTTGTCAAAATCATCATCAAAATTCTCATCATCATCATCTGGTAAAAATAAAAACACTTGTTAATGAGCAACTTAAGGCTAAGAGCATTCCAATATAAAAATTGCCAACAATAAAAAAGACAACAAAAGCAAATCTAGCAATTACCTACTGGTTTTCTGCAATTTGTATCAATTAGTTCAAACTCATAAAACTAAGTGCATAAGAAAATGCGTTTTAACAATCAGCAAAAGAGAAAGAAAGAAAGAACGAACTTGTAATTTAGCATAATGTCAAGCAATGCTTGGTGGAGTTGCTTGGAAAATTACCCATATAATCCAAATATTTGGGTATAATGCACACAAATAGTCGCACAAAAATAGTATACAAACCCTGATGATAACAAAGACTAAATAATATTCATTAGACTAAAAATAGTATGCAGTAGCATTGGAAAGTTAATGAGCAGTACATAACGTTTTTACACGAATCTGATAAAACCCAATTAGGTATTCTTCAAATCATGCCATCTTGATGTTTGAGAACCAAGTAGAATTCTATGAACATAACATATGATTCCATGGAATTCTAAAATAATCCCTTCTCAAGTGACGATATCATATGACTAGTTTTTAAAGTTGAGTGCAGCAGCCAGGAGTGTGTACATTTAAATGCATCTTTTATCCAAAAACTATGAACACAATCACACATGGATATGGGCTGAAGGATTCCAGTGTAATTTCATTATACAAACAGCTATATAAGTTAAAACATACTAATGACATCACGCACGTGAATCGGCTGCAAGTGTGTTGATGTGTCAGATTTACCTAACCCTAAATCTTGCAGTCCATTTTCCCTACAGTGCAGTAAAGTTAAACTTACATTTAAAATGACATTTTTTCCAGTGAGACCTACACTTGTCTGACATTAAACCACATATAGTTCCACGATTGTAGGGACTACAACTACAGAAAGATGTTCTGGACGCAATGAAACTATAAGCAGACTTTCAGCTGATTTGTGAACCCCAAGATCAGCCATTCCAAGAAACTATTTTGTCATCAAACTAAAAGATAAAAACAAGATTCAGCTAGATACTTCCTGTCTTATATTTCTTTGTTTAGAAAATAGGTCAGGATTACTATTCTTCACGAAGTTGCCTATCTAATGTACCTGCTGGCTCCACATCACTGTCTTCAAGATCCCCCAAAAGAAATGTGTCTAAATCCTGCTCCGCAGATGAACTTGAAATCTTACTTTTCAGGCTTGTTCCCTTTCCTTCTGATCCAACTGTTGGAGTTTGCTCAAGTTTGCCATCTTTAATGTTCTCTGCTTCTTTTAGCTTAATCTTCTCCACATAGTTCTTCTCGGACCTGGATGTGTCCAATAAAGAAATGAATTTAGAACAGACCATGCATACTTTAAACAAAATGCCTACTATTATTTTCATTGGTAACAGTAGCTTTATCTTGACTTCTTAATGTTTTTTATGATAAGATGTACATGCCTTCATGGGATTAATAATATCAGGGTTCGTAGAGATAGCTTCTTTGAACAGGAAGCATTTTTTTTTAATCATAATCTCAAAGGAATGCCAAGCCTTGCAGATTGATCTCACTCTCACGTATAGGTTTCAGATCATTCATGTTTTAAACTAGTCTACTCTTTTCTTGATTTTGTGCATATAGCTGTTCTGTATGGACTACAAAATTCTCATTAGTCCAGCAAAACACTTACCGGATTACACTCAGTGTAGATAACTAACACGCTGATGCTGATTTTATTGAAAACATTTTTCTAAAGAATAAAAATTCTTCAAAACAATCCTTACCACTCAACTATCTTTCTTTAACCATAACTATCTTTCTTCAAAACAATCCTTACTACTCAACTATCTTTCTTTAACCATAACTCTATCTTTCTTCAAAACAATCCTTACTACTCAACTATCGCTCTCCCTAGCATTTACCATAACTAGGAGAAAAAGTGAATATTTCCAAAAATTGAAAAGTTACTTACGGAGCCACATGACTGTTCACAAGTGTAAAATATATCTGCCAGAATCTCCGATCTTTCATATGTCGTGGGCACAATTCATATCTTAACCTCGATATTTCCTGAAACATCACAGCCATGAGAAACATTGTAGACAGTATAGTTTCATGTGACCAGTTTATGCTTTCAAATTTAGAACTCCAAAATACATGCACATTTTTGTGACATGCAAATTAGAACCCCACCTAGAGTTTTTAAAGAAAAAAAACATGTATTTTTCTCAACTTCACTTAATTAATTTTAGGGTAAAAATTAAAAACTTGATGCATGGAGTTGCATAGGACCATTTGACTAGTAAATCACATTTAATTGGATTTACAAAGATTCTACTAAAAATTAAAAAAAAAAAAAGGACTGACAAAGAACTTAGAAGAAAATAAGCATTAATTGTTAAGATATCCATGGTCACCATTTAGCTCTTAAGTAAATCAAACTTGGCTGAAAAGGCTCAGTGAGTTGGGTTCTGACAATATGCAATACGTTCCAGAGTAAGTCCTTTACTTTTATAATTTATAAGACTCACTAAAATGGATAAAAGGCATAGGAAATTTTGATTCTATGGCCTCCCAACAAGAAGGGAAAACTAAAATCGTCAAAGAAGATAAAAAGGAAATATTCAGCTTTGGTGTCATAAGCTGTAAGTAGATAATCCCAGCTACAGAATATACGAACTCTTTAATTGAGATGCACAATTTGCACTGTCATGCAATATGCCTCTATCATTTGAAAAATTCATTATTTCTATTCTGTTGCACTGGACAAAAAAATGCTGTTGAATATTATGAGACGGTTATTTTTTCAAATGTGTGCCTTTTTGCTCATAACATCTAATGTACTTCTTAGGTCCTATAAAGCACACAAGCATAGAGAAGATTGTGTGTGATCTAACAACTAGTAAGATATCCTACTTTCATTTCTTCCAACTGCCAAGCAAGGCCCTTGAAGAGTTCAGGTTGAAACAAAGACAAGAAAAAATTACCTTAACAGTAGTGAGAACAAGGGTGGCATGTTTCTGCTGCCACTCAGAGAGATCTTGTCGGACATTAGAGAATGTAGCCACATCAGATCCAGATCCTTGTATATCATCTACACGTCCAGGAAACAAGAATTATTATCTAACTGAAGCGAGATGATAAGGATTTAAATCAACAAAGAGAAAGAAAAATGTTCACATTTCCCAGGGCTGTAATACGTAGTCCCTTAAATTACCATGTCCATAATTTAAAACTCAATTAACTTAACAAAGATAACTAATAGAACATACTTAGCAGATACTACCATTTAAATCAAGGCATAACAGGAATCTCATATTTCAACCAGAAACCTTAGCTTATTTAAACATTGCCGAGGCTAAATCAAATTTGTTGGAGTTTCCGGTTATCTTAGCTGAAATGTCTAAACCTAAACTAAGATCCAAGGAATCCGAGGAAACGAAACTCCAATGAAACAAACAAGAAATTAACAAAACAATTAAAAGCATCTCAACCAAGGCAATTTAAAGATTCAAGGAAAAGAAAATTCACTGAAACAAACAAGAGATTAAGAAAACAATTAAAATCATCTCAACCAAGGCAATTTAAACGAAAGAAGCCAAAATCTAGATAGACTTGAAGAAAACCTTGAATAGGAAAACTCTGGAATGTGAGTGCGGTAAGTCCCTTAACGAACTGTTTGAGATCCTCCGTGATACCGAAGCTTTGGAGCTCGGAGTCGGACACTGAATCGGAAGAAGTAGAATTAGTAGTGAGTGAAAGTGAGGGAATTTGATCGGCGAGAGACTTGATGTGTTGATCGGCAACCGTTTTAAGCTCATCGGCTCTCTTAGAGGCCTCGAGTGCAAAGTCTTTAGATCGCTTAGCGGTTTCAGAGACAATGTCGGCGATCTTCGCCGGAGAAGTGGTTAGGGTTAGGGCTTGAGATCTCTTGGTTGCTTCTTCTGCGAACATCTTTGCCTTTTGCCATAAATTCTCCATTACTTCTGAGTTTGATTCTTTGCTTGCTTCTCCCTAATGAAGAAGAAGAAGCTGACAGCCTGATACTCTGATAGTAGAGTCAGAGTGTACTAGTAGACTAGTAGTAATGAGATGCAAGGGGAGTGATGTAGTTACCAAGGCGTTGGAATTGGTCCTGCCACGGACGAATTATAACCGTTGATTTCAATTTAATAACAGAGAAGAAAGATACTGTGTGATGATAGGAGGTGACCAATAAAACACTGTTGCTGAAAAGGATGGCGCGTATAGGAGTGGGCAATAATTTATACGGGATATTCTCGAGTAGTATGATTTGCAAGTCCGAAAAGATCAACGGCCTGTTAGAGTTTGACACTTTGTCTTGATTCATTTTATAATTGCAATAAATATATATATATACGCCAAGGATCCAGTCTGGGATCCCGGACTGTGTTAAAATACGGAACTTTTTTTTTTTTTGCTTTTATTTTTGAAACAACTAAAAATAAATAAATAAATAAATATGGAACTGAAATTTTTACATAATACAATGTTTTGGGCGTGATTTGAATACATATAACAAAACATGTATGTACAGTCTGCGCAGACTGTACATACATGTTTTGTTATATGTATCAAAATCACGCTCAAAATATTGTATTATGTAAAAATTTCAGTTCCATAATTATTTTTTATTTTTTTAGTTGTTTCACAAAAAAAAAAAGGTCCGTATTTTAACAAAGTCCGGGATCCCGGACTGGATCCGGACTGTGTGTATATATATATGTATATATATAGTATTCACGGGTTAAGAAATCAGGCAAAGAATTCTGTTCACCTTTAATATATTCAATAGTAAAGTCAAATACTGAAAGTATGCTCTGTCAGGTAGCAAATATCTGTTTGGAAGCAAGATTTTGAACATCTTTTTCAAATATCTGTTTTGCTGCAGAACAGTCAACACGGATAAGGAAATGTTGATTTAAAAGATCACCTTGAAATTTTAAAACATATTTAACTATACATAAGCATTCCTGTTTAATAGTCGGATAATTAAGAGCAGGACCTTTCCACATTCCAGAATGGAACTGAATTAATTCCTCCTTACTAGTTTTAGGGTTTAATTGTTTAAGAATTCCACCAAAACCTTTGTTTGAGGCATCGGTTTCAACAATTTTGGGCCAATTAGGATTAGGCAGAGAAAGGCAAGGTAACTGTTTGACTTTGGCTTTAATATTACGGATAGCTGACGTATGCTGGTCATTCCAGGGTAAAGGATTTTTCCGTAATCGTTGGTAAATGATATCAGTATCCTGTGCTACTTGCGGATAATAATCACGGATATAATTTAAACAACCAAGAAAACGTTGAAGTTGAGTTTTGTCTTTAATAATATCAGGAAATTTAGATCCAAACTCAATACTACGGTTAATAGGAATAATAGTGCCATTATAAATATTATGGCCTAAAAACCTTATTTCGGTTTGGAAAATTTTCATTTTAGGAGCAGAAACAACTAATCCGCTTTTTATAATAACATCTTTAAAAATACGAAGATGCTTAATATGCTGATCAATGGATGATGAAAAGATAAGAACATCATCAATGTAACAAATAATGAATTATGTAAAAGGGTTAAAAATGTCATTCATGATATGCTGAAATTCAGAGGGACCATTTTTAACACCAAAGGGTAACACACTCCATTCATAGTGTCCAAAAGGTACTGTAAAAACAGTTTTGTATCTATCTTCATTACAAATCTGAATTTGCCAAAATCCTGATTTTAAATCAAATTTTGAAAAGATAGTGGCTTCCTGTAACCGATCTAAAAGATCCTTTTTGTTGGGAATTGGATACCTGATCCATTGTAAAGCCTTGTTAAGAGGCTTATAATTAATAACAAGTCGGGGAGCTCCTCTCTCAACCTCTGCATTTTTATTAACATAAAAGGCAGTACAGCTCCAAGGAGAATAACTGGGTTTTATCAATTTCTTTTTCAAAAGGGAAGATATTTCTGTTTTACAAAGTTTTATATAATCATTTTTCATCTGACTAGGTCTAGACTTAGTAGGAATAAACTTTTCATTGAAATCCTTTTCATAAGGGAGAGAAATTATATGTTTTTTTCTATCCCAAAAAGCACTAAGATTATCACTGCAAATATCGATTTGAAAAGATTTCAAAATAGAATTAGCCTTATCTTGAAATTCTTTTTGATTAATACGTTGTTTTATAGAAAGATATTTTATTTCATTTTGTAAGTAATTTATCTGTTTTTCTTTATTAGAAATTAATAATTGAACTTTATTAACTTCTTTAGTACAGGGTTCAGTAATAAATTCAAAAATGATATTTCTATCATTCAAAGTAGTAGATATACCAGTGCTATCAATCTTGGTAATAGGCATAAGCAAGAAAAAAAAAGGGGTACCAAGAATAAAAATGGTCCCTCTGAAAATATATATATATATATATATATATATATATATTGCTATAAAAAAGATGTCTATTTTTGTTGTGGGAAGAAATATTAATAAATAAAAAAAATTAGTGAATTTGTATTAATTTACGAACTATAACATTGTTTTTAATTTTGATTTTTGTTTTCGTATATGTATGTATGTGTTCACTTGTGTTCAGTAATGAACACAAAATCTAAAAATCAAGATGTAAGCATGTGATGCCATTAGCCATAAATAGATGAAACATAAGTAAAATAAAATTATTTGACAAAATAACATTATTATTACTTCATTTTATAAGCTCCACACTTTCAGCACCGGCCCAGGGCTAAAGCCTAAGGTGTTCAGACTTTAGGCCCACTAAAATTGACAAATTTTTAGGGCTCCAAGAGATATTTGTGTTATGTATATATATATACCCAAATAAAAGAGCCCAACCCGCGTCAGTTTAAATTTAAAGGCCCACAAAAAAGTTACCCAATGAAATAGGTCCAAATCTTAATAGCAATTCACAAAAGCCTATTATTTTTATTGTCGCTTTAAGTCCTTAAAAACTCAAGGCCGACCCTGCACAGTTTGGTTACAGTTATTGAGCTATGGTGTGTAATTTTCAAAAAGAAAAATACCGTTGTGCTATAAACTGTTTTGCCAAAATTTGAGCAGTCTATCGAATACTTGCAAAACTATGGAATGAAAAAGTTTTTAAGATATTTTAGGTGTATGTTTTGTTGTTGTTAACATGATGGCACAATTATCACATATATCTATTATAATAGAATGAATTTTATTCCACCACCTCTAACATGGAATAAAAAACAAGACGATGAAGCGAATTTTTAGCATTAAAATGGCAAAATGATCATTAAATACATTATTTTTCATTTTATTATTTTTTCTATTTCATTTCCTCAATCCAAACATAACATTATTAGTTACTACTTATGTGGGCAAATTATGATTTTACTGCATAATAGATCATTAAAATAGACGACTCTAAGTTGATATACTCTTGCAATTGTATCAGCGGATCTTTTATTCTGTAAGAATTGGTGAATGAATCTAATGATAAACAAAATGTGATTTCTGAAAATCATTGTGTAGTAGATGAAGATGTAACAATAAATACAAAAACTTTCAGCGACCGGATCACAACTTAATACACGACCCTGTGAACCTACTGCGAATGGCACCCCAAGCCTATGAGAAAATTGATATATATATATATATATATATATATATATAATATTTACGATACTCAATAACTAAGATACTGATCATGTGTATAGATGAACTAAAAAGCCTATAAATAAAATAGAAGCATTTAGAATTTACAGCAAAGAAGGCCCAATCTCCATCCTCTATGCTTTCGGAAATGTCTCCTATCAGCTTTCGCCATTCTTATTGGGCTGCTATTCCATTCATTTGGTAATCTGGAAATACAAAAAAAGCCATAATCATTTAGTTAGATTAAGGATTCTAATATAAAGCAACAAAGTAATTCATAACCAGAAGACAGAGGTGTGCTAAAAACTTACACGGGGAAGGCAAAGGATCGAGTGCTGGTTGTGCTGCTATCAGATCGAAGAGAAATGCTTCCAGAGAACGGTATAGGCCCCGAGTAAGTAACTACATCTGATAGAGGACCTCCAACAGAGAAACTCGACTCTCCTCCATCGCCACGTTTAACTTGGCTAGTGACGACAAGATGATTATTAAAAATCCCATCATCATGAATAGGCTTATTCTCTGACTTAAGTTGTTGTTCAATAACATTTTCAGGGTTCTCCTCTCTGGTGCTCTCTGCAAGTTTGAAAGAATCAAAATTGAAAGTGATGATTCCAGTCTCCACTTCACTGTTGTAAATTAGATTATCCACATCGCTGCTTTTGTTTGATTCTTCAGTTTTTGATACCCCAGGGCCTTGTGAAATCACTTGCGCACATGATATCTGCAATTCAAGCTAATAAAATCAATTTTCAAGGTGTGCAAATGAGCTAACCCCCCCCCCCCCCACCCCACCCCTAAATAATAGACAAAAGGGCACCTCTTGGATCTCTTTCTCCTCATACTAGGGAGAATCCAGCCTATCATATTAATCATTTTACTTTGAACAACTGATATTGCTTTCAATTTTTACTTCTTTTTGTTTTTTGAAGGGTTCCATATCTTGATGGGGTTATATTTTGCAACGGTTGTGCTTTGAGAAGGCACCTCCATTCAGAGAATAACAATTAACGAACTTGTACTGAAAGTAAACCGCATCAGGAACGTCCTTAAGAAAGAAAACATTAATCTCATCTTAATGGGATCCATTATCCATATGACAAACAGAGACTACCAACCTGATTAGATTGTTGAACGTCATTATCAACACACTTTGAAGACTCGAGCAGAAATTTGAGGGAGGTTTCCTCACGAAATTCTTTCACCAAGAGCATGCTATTGGAAACACTTTCCATTGACTTCTCGGCTGCATTGCACTTTTCTTCACCTGATTGAATCAGATTCCCAGAACCACAAAAGCTAGCAGAATCTTGGTCTTTTTCAGATTCTGATGAAGATTTGAGCCCAACAGCACCACAATCATAAGCACCATCATGATGAACGTCATCTTTGGATGAAGAATTTTGCCCATATGGAATAAGCAAGTCAATATTAACCTCTCCTTTACTCGCACAATCATTAGCAGCATCCTTGTTACAATCTTTACACGATAAAGATCTTAAGCCATCTTGAAAGAGGAAATCCATATTAACAATTTCTTTGGTCATATCAGTATGCTTATATCCATTAGAAGTCGGGGAGCAATGACCATCCACTGTACTTTCAGTCAATAACTTGTTCTCAGTAGTTATCCCCTCATCCACGCATATATCCTTGACAGCATGACAAGTACTATCTTTGTAGCAGACAATTAACTCCGGCAGGTCACATTCCATAAAATGATTATCAGTATATAAATCTGAGTCCGTCTGAGACAATTCTGTATGTACCTTACTTGCTGCAGCAGAATCTTTGTTTCCTTTTTCATTACCATTGGTGAAATCATCCACGACAACAGAATATTCAAGTTCTTGATTATGCCAGTACCCATCTTTATCTTTCACCTCAGTTGATAATGGATCCACTTTCGTCCCATGGCCACTCAAGATTCCATTCTGATTTTCCTTCATGGTTGACTCTTGTTCGGCTGCATCATAAAAACTATTGTTGTATTCAAATGGTTTAGAATCATTCTTACAGACCAAAGTTGAATGACAAAACTCAGGTTCTTTATCTGCACATATAATTAATTTTTTTTTAACTCTTACGAAAGTTTGAAAACAAGAGTGCAACATGCTTACAAACAAGAGAAATGGGAGCAATAAAGATCTTCGTGAAAGTTGACCATGTGAAAGACTTTCGGTTCTCTAGTTCAGTTTTACCGAAGTATGAAAATTTCATGAATGTTGCAAGAATTTAAGCTCGGCTGTAGGAAACCAACTTCTTGATAACAGTTATAAGGGATTACATAACTACACTAACATATAAAAGATAAAAATATGATTTCAACGCACTTAATTACAGGTCAGCAACTATAGAATTTAAAAGCAGCATGATTTCAATATGAAAGAAAGGATAGCAATCAGGAATATTACCAGGCTTCATGATTTGCATGTCTTGTCTGGAGAATTCTTAACAGCTGCGAAGCAAACATCCACCTTCCTAGCAGAAAGCCAACTGAAAATAATAAAAAGTAGTCATCACATGAATAATTCCCTCAAGTCCCAAGTCAAACAAGGAGAAGCAGATATATATATATAGAGAGAGAGAGAGAGCACTACACGAATACTAGAGAACTAAATCACACCATATGAATCTTTTCTGATAACAGGAAGGGGAAAAAATAGAGTACACGAGACAAAAAACTTAACGTACAAGTACTGCTACTGCTTCCAGGTAATTAACATCAAATATAGATTTGATACTGGAAAAAAAAAATATCTTCCGTTCACTCGAAACCAATTAAAATAACCCAGAGAAGCAAACTTGTCAAGTAATAACAAAGCAGAAAGTAAATAACACCAACTAACTATACATACAAGGGTAGATGCGTTATAAAAAACTAAAGCAATATTTCATCCTAGAGGTTCAAAGCAAGTAGCACAAATTGCCAATCGGAATAAACATTTAGGATCATGTTTATCCATTTTCATATTCTTTCCTTTGTAAAAATTTAGGTCAATCTCATAGTCAAATGCTACACTGGGGCTAGGCGTGTTTTCAGGGATTGTTTGGGAGATTGATTGTAATTCGTAAGTGAGCCCTTACCCTATGTTTGATATTGATTTTTCACACTAGCCTATAACAGAAAAAATAAAAAAAAATAAAGAGGCACCATAACCAAAAAAAAGAAGAGGTAATATCCGAAACAGCTCCCCCCAGTTAATTGTATAATCCCATTATTGTTCATGGGACTATAATCCTTTATTCCTTTTAAAAGTTACTCAAACAACATAGACGTATACCTATAAATGAAAAGTAGTCGCTCTCTTTTTTAACAAGTAACAAAAAGTCTTCATATAAAACTATACCAACATTACAAGTTTTGTACAGACACCTCACATATGGAATCCAAGTTTTGCGCGCACACAGAGAGAAAAAAAGACAACACAGAAGTCGGACTTTTCATAAACTTCCACTAGCATCTAACAGCTAAGCTACCAAAAATTTCTCAATGCAAAAATCAAAGTGGGCTCTATTTGCGGTTATCAAACCATCTTTCTATGTCTGTTAGTTCTCAGACAATCTAAAACCCAATAGTGTCTAGGGTTTAGCCCAAACAGGCACTACAACATCAAAAAACTAAAATCGGTGAAGGCTAATACGATACCAGGTTTGAATCAGATCCCAACAAATTCACACAATTCAAATCATAACCCACAAAATCTGCAAGTACGTGAAAGAAAGAAAGGTAAAAAGGAGAAATAAGAACAAGGTACTGCATCAAAATCATACCAGTTTAATCCGTAAACACAAACACTTCATTCCTCTGTATTGCTTATTTTACTGCAAAACAAATTTAATAAAAAAAAAATCAATTATCATGACAAAGACTTTATTATAAAAAAAATCATAAAAAGGAAAATAGACAGTCTTACATCGAAAAAACAGAGTAGATCGGCAGACAAGGCAACTAGAAGATTAATCGTGATATCAAAAGTTTCAAATATATATGGGCAAAGAAAAAAAATAAAATAAAAAATGCTCAAGTTTATAGATGGATATCAGAAAGATAGTAACAGAATCTGAGGTGGTGGCTGAAGAGTGAAGAAAAAGTGATTTTACAAAGTGGAAGTAAGAGAGAGATAGAAAGGAGAAAGGGGAGAAGCCTAGCCCCAGGATTTAAAAATGTCAACTTTCTCTCTCTCTACATATATATATATATATATACACACACACACACACATACATACGACTCTGTAATAATATAAAGATAGATAAAGATACATGAACTCCGCTCCGAAGAAGCTAATAAATAGACAGTTGATAAGCATTAATGGTGGCAGCAGAGAACATTAAATATATATATATATATATATATATATATATATATATGAGTATTTGACAGAAAGAAAGCAATCAATTTGGCTTTGCCTCTTAGTGCTCTACTGACCTGTAAACATTCCATTTTCAGCCAGCTGTGTGTCTCTCCCCCTTCTCCTCTCGCCGGAAAGCTACAACCTGAGTCCAATTCACCGCCGAAACACCACGACGCTTTCTCCGCCGATATAGTCGCCAGACGAACTTCTGATCTAGATCCAAAAGCTGACCATCGATCACCGTGCTTCGAGAAACAAACTTGAATCGAGAAGCGGAGCATTCATTAATTTACATCAATCCCGAATTAAGAATTCTCCTAGAAATCTAATCTGGTGAAGAGCGCCGGAAAGTAAGACTGACAATGAAGCCGGCGAATCCAGGACTTTTACGTGCTTGTTTGATGATTGGAGGATAAAGTCAAAAGCGTGGTTGGAGTTTAGCCGGAGGAGAGAGAAAGAGAGATTTGAGATTTTGTTTTGTTAAGCCGGAAAAGAGGAGAGAGAATAAGATCGATCTGTTAGACTTACTCAAGGAGAGAGGCCAGGAGGAAGGGAGAGAGAGAGAGAGAGAGAGTTAAAAAAAAATGCTGATATGTTGGTGTCAGTGAGGTCAGGTTCTGGGGAATTATTAATTTTTAAACAAAGCATGACATTGACAACCACGATTTTGTTGAGCCTTTAGCTCCAGCTCCCTTTTCTTTACTTTTACTCTTTTTTATTTTTTTATTTTTTTATTTTTACCGACTTCTGGAGGAGTACTTGTTGATACTGCAGTTTAAAGAGAAAAACAAACATAACACAAACGTGAAAAAGGTTTAAATTAACATTGAAGATATGGTGATGTGAATGGGAGAGATTCAAATATTTTCTCAAAAGGAGGACTTAAAATATGGAGTATTTTTTAGTATATATGTTTGATCCAATTTTAAATTAACGTGTCAAATGTACATTGGTACCGTACAATCTTTATTTCTTTACTAATTTTATATACATAAATTATACACAAAAAAATTATACACAATTTATAAATAATATATAAAAAATTAAGACCTATTATTTGAGTTTTTATATATTTTTATTAATATATATTACATTAATCATACTCGATATGCATATTTTTTATACATAATTTATGCACATAAAATTATTCTTATTTCATATTATAATTTTGACCTTTTAAATTTATGTTATTTATTTCTTAAAGATTTTTTCCCCCAGGAAACGTAATTTTAAATGACATGTCAATAGGGGACAACAAAAGATTAAAACTAATTGTTTTTTTTGTTAAGGGACCCACTAAAGAAAGTATATTAAATTTAAGTATTTCCTTCAGAGTTCAGGGTAGTGATTAATTTACGAAGGATATATAATATATAATAAGTATGGACTGACTTCTTCTGGAAGATTTATTTATCAAGAAGCTTTTTCAATTTGAATTGGTGGGCGGTGGTCCATAGGGTGGTGATACATTACAGGATACTCCCTCAGGCAAACACTTTTACCTTTTTGTTAAGAGAAATAATACTCTATTATCTTATAATTTTAAATGTCAATAATTATAATTATAATACTTTAACAATATATATTTGATATAGTAAAAAAATTTATATTAAACTTTTCTTTTTATCAAGTATTTGTGGAGGACCGGTTAAAATGACTCTCTATAGATTCTTTTCTTTTTCTTTTTCTTTTCCTTATTAAAAGAATTTATATGCTTTGGTGATAATGTGACCTGCTAACGACTTTTTAGTAATATATAAAATTAATAAATTTAATTCGTCAAAAATATAATTATTTTATATTGTTACATTAATGATGATGAATAACCTCAAATTAAATAAAAATTTATAAAATTTCATATTATTTCAGTTGAATTTTTATACGAAAATAAACTAGAAGGGTCATTTTACCCAGTTTGGTATCTAGGCTGGGTATCTATTATGAACTGATATTTTTTATAATAATAAATTATTTATTAAAACGTAATGTCTAATTAAGTATATCCTGGCCAAATTCCTAACATAGAAAACTACATTTAAAAAGTAGTAAATTATTGTTATTCATGTTCAATTGGTAAATAAGTAGCGACCGAACTGTGAATTGTGATCATTAGTCGTATCTTATATGGTACATCCTGATACACCCAATCATCAACTTACGGACGTTGATGGAATCTTTATCGTAGAAGTTAGAACCAATCACCGGATCATGATTGTATTAAGTGCCATGTCTCATCTTAACAAGGGTTATATATTCCTATTCCCTTTGTTTTAAAATTAAAGATATAATTTGACTTTTAAAATCAAATTTATGCATTTTAAACTTAAATTAATATAAATTTATTTAATTTTAGTTAAAATAATTATTATAAATGTATAGTATATAACAAAAACTATTGATCACAAAATTAATTTCATTCTAAATTATTATGAGTCATACTAATTTTAAAATTTAATATGCCGTCATTTGATTTCAAAAATTAAATTATATCTCTAATTTTAAAACAAAAGAAAAATTATGTAACGAAGGTGGCCAAAAATTTTTATTGAGGTTTATAATAGTTTGTCACGACAATCCTTCCCCCATAAGAATCTCGTTTCTTTTATATAAGATGTCATAATATTCTTGGCCGGAGTACGAATAGAATATATATATTCTATTGTTTTTTATTTCAATAATTAGTAAACCTATATAGCATTATTTTATTATTATTTCTTGAAGTCAAATTGAATGGAAGCTAACCTATGAAGACACCCAAAAAAATAAATGAAAAAGCAGCTAAGAAAAAGGGAATGGTTTCTACATATCGTATAGCTAGGTTGCCTCCTTCCCCGTGTGAAGTGGGCGCAGATTGTAGGGACTATTTGTACATAAGTAGGTGTAGTAGCTCTGCATGTGCCCTGGTCTTTAGTTTTATAATTCTAGCTAGTTTTGTTTGGTTTGGAATCACAAAAATTAACTATATTTTGACAACTAGGGCATGGACCATTTTTTGATTGATGCAGACCTGGTCGGCATATATGGTAGAAAGCTGATGTATAAAGTGCAATGACGATATGGACATGTCCTTCATTCTTATATATGAGTTTCATCCGGCCTACATATTACATATATATTGGTTATATAATTTAGTCAGCAAGCAAAAATAAACAAGATGAAAAATTGTCTTAAGTATCTAAACTAAAGACAAACCACCAGGAAATACTGTTATGGAAACACTTTTTCGAACCTTGGATATATATATGATCGACACATTTCTATTAGTTGTCCACACTACTTAAGGCCATGCTCAATCCAGATTTATTTTTTGCTAGAAATTCGATTTAAGCTTGGGTGGATTATAGCCAAGATATTGATCATCTTCCTCTTTTTTTAAGTACCTTCATTGATTTTGTTATTTCTTTTTTTTTCACCATAGATCAAATAACTTATTCAACTACGTGTCACATCAGATTCATGAATACAGTTAAACTTAATATGTGTAATATTAATTTGAAAACTGTCAAGCAAGTGTAATGAGAGGACTCTTCCAAAAAAGACTCGAACAAAACACCATCTAGAGAGAATTGTTTACTTTTGTTTAATCTACATTTTGTATGTTTCAGATACTTACAAACACACAAAAAATTGGATTTCAAGGTAATCTCCCATGCACAAAACTCATTTCTTCTCGGAGGTTGTATTTGCCGGTATAAAATAGTTAGGTTTAACACTTGGTACGTAGGAGGCTAACCACTAATCAAAAAATATCCGATTGGTGCCAAAAGATGGTTATTTTTATTATTATTTCACCCTTTAACCAATACTTTATTAAAGATGGTTGTTAAACACGAGTGGCTTGAGCTGATTGCATCAATTCGTCCATTGGAATTACTACTAATAAACTAGCTTAGCTAGCTAGTAGTCCTCCCCATGCTATTGTACCTTCATGCTTAATTAAGACCGACTTAAAAAAGTCAACTTATTTAACATGTTCTCAAGTACTTTAACACTACACCACACCCCAATAATTAAAAGAAAAGTGTAAGGAACGGAAATTAATAAATAAAGATATATATTATGTAAAAGCTAAGAAAGTACAAAAGGGATATATATGTGTATATATATATATATACACACACATACATACATATACATGTTTTGTTTCGAGAACAATTAATGCTTAAATCACCTGATCAACACAAAGTTGGTACTAATATGCTATTCAACATGAATTAGTATTTGATAAGTATAAAAGATTATAAATTTATGTACCATGCGAATGAATTAAACATATATTGGAAGCGTAGCCATGGGAATTATGAAATAGTAGTATTTAACAAGAAAAGGTGATCTAGAGATAATAGAGGCATGTATATAAATTATGTTCGTTACAGAAAACAAGTCTTATTTATTAAAATTAAATTTTAAAAATAATAAATTTTCAATCGGTACGTATTCCCCCCCCCCCAAATATTTTGGAATACTCATAATTATTTTTTTATACTAAATATTAAATAAATCACATTAACTTTAAAACTGATAAAGTAGTATAAAATATTTATTATGTTTTTCATCACAATTTTTATCACTCTTAAATTAAACACTCAATAAATTTAAGTATAATTATGAAACAAAAGTTTATGTTTTAAATTTGTAAATATTACGAATGAGACATTTGACTAGAACAGAGCGGATAGTGGGTGGGTGTGGGGGTGGGTGTGGGTGTGGCTATATATTCTGACGTGTGCATGAATATATGTAGAGTACGCAAGTATGCATGCATTTTACTTTTATCATTTAAACAATAATATATACGGAGTACTTAGTTTAATATGCTTATTAGTAAGAAGTATTATAATTACTTGCCTTATTTTTTTCAGATTAAAACAGTAAGACTAGGCTAAGTTTCGAATATAGAAATTGAGGCTAAGTTTCGAATATAGAAATTGAGGGAGGGAGGGAGGGGAGGGGGGGGGGGGGACCATTGTATAAATATGATATGTTAGTAAACATTACTCTAATTTTTAATTCAACACAACTCAACGTTATAATTATTCAATACTCCCTCCGTCTCAAATTAATTGTTTTTCTAGGAATTTTTAAAGTCAAATTGACTATTTTTAAAATTAATAATTAAGCATATATAAATATATTTCTAAAATTATAAAAATTGAAATTAGTAATAAATTGTATATACTTTCTTTTGGTTATAATATCTTCACCTATATGTTAGCAAAAATAGTAAAAAGATTAGTTTTAAAAATAGTCAATTTGACTTTAAAAAGTCCTAGAAATGCAATTAATTTGGGACGGAAGGGATACTATATAATTTTAAAAAGAGAGAGTAAAAAAAATGAAATGATAGACCTAATAACGATCCTGTTGTACGTTAATGATAATATAGTGGAGTCAAATTAAAGGCAATAATTGAATTAATGAAACTAAAAAATTACGCCAGGCATGAGTTATATATGATCTAGTTGTGCTTCCAGCCCTTTTTTGGCTGGCTGGAATTAATAATCTCCATTCTTAATTACTCACTCAAACCAAATGCTGGAGGAATGTAATGAATGAGTACTTTGTTGATATCCTTCTAATAATGCCAATCCATGGATTAATTTTTGTAATTAGGAGTAGAATTGTACAACTGTTAGTCTCTCTCTCTATATATATTAATTAATACACACACACACACACACACACACACACACATATATATATATATATATATATATATATATATATATATATATGGGGGGAATTAATTATTGGCGTGCAAATTACATAATCGATTCGCTTAAATAGTGATGATAGTGATAAGTGGTTAATTGATCATCCGCCTAATAAATCACACAATGTTTACCCACCTCTATATATTAATGATATGCCTATTTAATGTTTGACTAAATTTTGTGATGGTAAAAAAGAGAAATACATCTGTAAGTGTATAATTGAAAGAATTGTATGTGTGTAAAAAAAGGAATAAGAAAAAGGGTCAATATTATATATATATATATATATATATATATATATATATATATATGGCTTAAATATGGATTAATATCCTGAACTTTTAATATTTTTTCATTTTGAGAATTGTATTCTCAATTTTTTCAATTAGGTGATTAAACTTTTAATTTTTTTTCACTTTGGGGATTGTCTTCTCAATATTTTCAATCAGGGGATTAAGCTTTTATTGTTTTCTATTTTGGGATTGTCTTCTTAATTTTTTCCATTAAAGAATTAAACTTTTAAATTTTTCTGATTACGTCTAAATTGATAGTGTAACATTAGAAAATTGATGACATGACATCGTCACGTGAATAAAAAATACTTGTATAATATTGAGTCTCGTTTTAATATTTATTCAATTAATTTTTTGTACCAAAAATGATAAATATAAGATCATTATTAATTTTACTATAAAAAATTGTCATTAAATTTACTTTAAAACATTAAATTTACCAAAAAATTAAATTTAAAAAATTAATAATTTACCAAAATTAATAATGGTTTTATATTAAAATTATAATAATAATAATAATTTACTTTAAAATTAATAACGCTCTCATATTTACCCTTTTTGGTATAAAAATTAATTAAATAAATACTAAAATGAGACTCAATATTACATATAAGTATTTTTTTAGTCACGTGTCATTGCCATGTCGAAAAAAATTAAAAGTTTAATCCTCTAATTGCAAAGGTTGAGAAGACAACCCCCAAAGTGGAAAAAATTAAAAGTTTAATCACCTAATTAAAAAAATTGAGAAGACAATCCCAAAGTGAAAAAAATTAAAAATTTAATCTCCTAATTGAAAAAATTGAGAATACAATCCCCAAAGGAAAAAAATATTAAAAGTTAAGAGTATTAATCCATATTTAAGCCTATATATATATATATATATATATATATATATATATATATATATATTATATATATATATATATACAGTCCCGATCTCCCACGGACTCTCTCTACGGACTAATTAACGGACCAAGCGTGGGGCCCAGTCGGATTTCTTTGCGTATGTATATTTTATCGCCTCTGTTCAGGCTTTCTCTTTCTTTCGCTACTCTCAAATCTCCCAAACCGAAGCCCCTCTCTCTTAGACAAGCCAAATCGGAAATTCGTTGAAGGTAAAGAGAATCAGAGCTTCCAAATCGGAGAAAGCCTTAGCGAAATCTAGGACTCTAACTCCAAAATCAGAGATTCCAAATCGGAAAGCTAGGGATTTTGCTTTTGAAAATATTGTACGTTCTGTTTTTTGGGGATTTTGAATTTGGATTTTCTCTCCGAAATTTCCTTTTGATTCTTTCATCATTTTACTTTAATATCTCTACTGGTCAGTACTATAATATTTCTTGCTATACATACAACAAGATGACTGATTATTATTGTATTGATTCCACTTTTTTCGACTCTTTAATTGAGCTGCTCGAAAAATCTTGATTTCTGATATGGGTAGTTTTTGAACTGGGTTAGTGTTATAGATTTTGATCAAATTGCAAATGGGGCTGTGTATTTTATGGGTTTTGTTTCATTTATTCTTCACCTATATATGATTGTTATTTGAGCTGTCATCTATCTAATAAACTAGTTTACTTTGATATGGGTAGTTTTTGTTTTTGTTCAGATTTCATATGGGCAGTTTCTAAACTGGTAATGTTAGATTTTGATCAAATTACAATAGGTGTGTGTACTTTTGTGATTTAGGATGGTTTTTCTAATATTGTTTTTTAAAATATTTAGATTTAGTTAGGTCTGTTAATATCAAACACTTATGATCAGATTTCT
This sequence comes from Aralia elata, assembly GCA_034770075.1. Classification (NCBI taxonomy): domain Eukaryota; kingdom Viridiplantae; phylum Streptophyta; class Magnoliopsida; order Apiales; family Araliaceae; genus Aralia; species Aralia elata. The sequence continues at coordinate 3,358,141 of CM068384.1, read as the reverse complement.
TGGGGTTTGAGATTATTTGCAAATGTAACTCAAGTTGTCATACAACTAGCTAGATATCACAATTGATTGTTGAATCCTCAGATTTTCCCTTTTTAGGATGTTATCCATGACATTTGTGGTTTTTTGACTAGTTTTGGTTTCCAAATCGCAGAAGTTATTTACTTCTTTCTTTCCATTTTTCTATTACTATGAGCAGCAATTCTGATATTATATTTTATCTTGACAGAGTGTTCGGCTACTTGACCACATATTTTGGTTCAAGGTCTTGAAGTTGGGATTTACGACTGGGAGATTATAGTTGTGACTGTATTCAAGAGGAAGTAACCGGTTGACATTTAATTGATGTAATTCGTATCATTGTAAAATGTAACTTGATATGTAATTTATTAAGCCTTTTTCTTCTACGATTTAATCTCTGACTTGGAAGCTTATTGTATCAGTCAATTTTATGAAATTGATCTTTCTTATTGATTGTCTTTTGGAGTAGTAGTTATGAATGTTAATCTTTTGAGATGGTATTTATAATGAATCTGTTGATCTGTTGGTGTAGTTCATATTTGTAAGGCTTTGTAAGCTGTTTATTTCCTAATTGAGTTTGTTTCATAAATGTAATTATTCCATATATATGCTAAAGGCACCAAACTAATTGTTTCTTAATCAGGGTACTGAAGCTAAAGGCACCAATCAATAAGCACCAATCAATATATATGTTAAAAGCACCAATCAATAATCATTCATTCAATACTCATCCATATATGCCCTGTTATGTCCAACTGAATACTAACACCAGCACATTGTCAAGTGAATACAAACTGAATACAAATGAAATTGAACATCCATTTGACATCATTAGTCCCCTACTCAATGTAAAGGATGCCAGCTAATTAATTGCAACAAAATAAACTGGGAATCATGGTGGCTGAATACAAAATGAGTTTCATCATCAACAGATTTTACAATGACTCAATACCATGGTAAACAAAGTTCATAAGTATAAGAAAAAGGATTAATTGATCTGCTCTTCTCCCACTACATTCAAAACTGGCACCACAAGGTACTTTCCTTCCGCAAACCCATCTTCAACCTACAAAAAGATAATATGAAGAATCAATTAAATAATGCATGCTAAACAACAGATACGATTTATCAAAATTGTGACAGAGGATGAATAAGAGATATAAACCTATAATCACCGTAATTAACTTTTCAGAATATGAGAAAATATTACAGTATAAAATATGACAGAGAAAATAATAACAGAGCAATGATTACTGAATTATGTGCACCATGTATTAAACCATAAGTCTTAAACTCATGTGCACCATGAATTAACAGAGCAACTAAATATTGGTATTAACAGAGCAACCATAAGTATTACTGAATAATGTGCACCATGTATTAAACCATAAGTATTAAACTCATGTGCACCATGAATTAACAGAGCAACAAAAACTACCCATATCAAAGTAAACTAGTTTATTAGATAGATGACAGCTCAAATAACAATCATATATAGGTGAAGAATAAATGAAACAAAACCCATAAAATACACAGCCCCATTTGCAATTTGATCAAAATCTATAACACTAACCCAGTTCAAAAACTACCAATATCAGAAATCAAGATTTTTCGGGCAGTTCAATTAAAGAGTCGAAAAAAGTGGAATCAATACAATAATAATCAGTCATCTTGTTGTATGTATAGCGAGAAAGATTATAGTACTGTCCAGTAGAGATATTAAAGTAAAATGATGAAAGAATCAAAAGGAAATTTCGGAGAGAAAATCCAAATTCAAAATCCCCAAAAAACAGAACGTACAATATTTTCAAAAGCAAAATCCCTAGCTTTCCGATTTGGAATCTCTGATTTTGGAGTTGGAGTCCCAGATTTCGCTAAGGCTTTCTCCGATTTGGAAGCTCTGATTCTCTTTACCTTCAACGAATTTCCGATTTGGCTTGTCTGAGAGAGAGGGGCTTCGGTTTGGGAGATTTGAGAGTAGCAAAAGAGAGAGAAAGCCATACGCAAAGAAATCCGACTGGATCCCACACTTGGTCCGTTAATTAGTCCGTAGAGAGAGTCCGTGGGAGATCGGGACTCTATATATATATATATATATAAGATGTATAAAAATAAATAAAAAGTTGCTCCTTGAAGGCGCAACAACAGCCACATACATTCATATGTACGCTGGCGCAGCACGTTTTATTGGCCCATTCATTTCTTGGGCGGCATTAACCACAAAAGAAATACTCCACAACATTTGTTCCAGTAAGATAAAGTTTAGATTTTTGAACTCACAGTTAAACTTGTCGACAAATCAAGTTAAAAATAATGTGATATTTAATAAAATACCAAAATGTCTATAATGTAAAAGATAAATATTACTTCCTCCGTCCCAAATTAATTGATCAGTTTTAACTTTTTTTAAGTCAAATTGACTATTTTTAGAATTAATAATTAAGCATATATAAATATATTTCTAAAATTATAAAAATTGGGGTTAGTAATAAATTGTATATACTTTCTTTTGGTTATAATCTCTTCACTTATATTTTAGCAAAAATAGTAAAAATATTAGTTTTAAAAATGGTCAATTTGACTTTTAAAAGTCAAAACTGAGCAATTAATTTGGGACGGAGGGAGTATATTATTAATAAATGAATGTATCTATTCTCAAATTTAACTACGACAAACTATGAAACTACATATTCTTTTTTATCTTTTAAGAAATCATGAAAGCGAAATGTTTGAAAAAAGAAAAATTAAAGTCTCTTTCCCTATTTAAACCATACACCAAATAAATTATAAACTTGTTTTAATTAAGACACAAAAATAAAAATAATATTCTACTCAAATCATTAAAAAAAAATCTTAGTTGTAAAATTTACAATCTAAAAAATCGTTTATTCATAAATATAATAAATATTTGATTTAAAAAAATTATGTTGTTAAAATTAAATATATTATACCACTTTGTACTAGCATAATTAGGGATGCATAAAGTTCGGTCCGGGCAAGGCCTAGGATTAGGCCAAGCCAGGTAAATTAAGGTTGGGCCGGGCCGGACCGGGCCAGGCTTTAGTTTCCAAATTCAGGACCAAATCAAGTCCCAAGTTAAGACTAGGCTTTGAGTTTTTTCAGATCTACCTTTTTTTTTCGCCACTTTTTATTACTTTTAATAAAGTTATAGTCCTATTTTACTTCAAAAATATATAACATAAAATTAAAGTTCAAATAAGTTAACTATTTATTATTTTGAAAATTATACATACATACACACATTACATAATTAATAGAAATAAAAATAAAATGTGTGATACAAATATAAATATAAATAAAGATAATTTTGAAATTTAGTGAATCAAAATACCCTCTAAGTTAAATTGTAATAAAAACCATAAAAAAAAATACAAAAAGCCTAAATAAGCATGATCTTTAGTTTTTTTTTTTTTTATGCATGATTTTAGGCCAAATTTAAGGCGTTAACCTTTTCAAGTTAAAGTCAAGTTTTAGATCGGGTTTTTCAATTTTTAGGTCGGTCAGGCTTAGGATGTCGATTTAGTCTGATCTTTCCCTTTAAATATTGACCAAGCCTGAGTCGGTCCAAGTCGACCCAGACCAGACCGGGCCGGTCGGTTTTCGGACTGGTTTTGGTACACTGGTACTAGTAATAAGTAGCGGAGAAGGTGGCGGTGGTGTGGACAAACAGATGTTGTTACACTACTCTTCCACCTTCCGCAAATTGTCTCTCATGGCACCTAAACCTCAGCGCCTCCATCACCGTAAGTTACTCTATCTCTTTTTCTTTCCCTCCCCCTCCCCCTCTCAAATCTCTCTCTAAAACCCTAATTATTTCGTATTTGAATCAGTGGCCGAGACTACGTTGGGAGGCGCCTTGAAAAAGCCAAGGACAATGACAACTGAATGCTCCTCCTCCTCCTCCATCCCCATGAAGGATGCTTTCTCCAGTTATGCTGAGTACCTCAATCAACTCGTTAAGCCCTTCTCCCTCTATCTCCCTCTGCTTGCTGATATAGTTTTAATGATTTTTTTAACCCTTTTTATTATAATTATTTTTGATTTTTCTTCTTTTTTGTATATAATTGAATCTGATTCATTTTGTTTTAGATAGCGGTAAAAGAAATGCCTTTCTTCATTTTAATAAGCTCATCACTGTATGCCAAGGGAACATTCAATACAAAATATGAACCAGTTTCTAGCATGATAAGAGATGAACAATGGTGGGGTTTCAGATGTTGTTACCACTTAGATATACTAATCTTAAGCAACTTTAATTTCCGAACAGGATTTCCTTACAATTTTATGTGGATTATTTGGTTTTGAACACCGAGTGTAATTGTATGATTGACGACTTCATTATTATCATTAATAATATTTTTATTGGTATTCTTCTCTTTTCCATGCATTTCTCTGATATTTATTAACTAATTAGTCTATGAAATTTTGTAGAATGAAAAAAGGGAAAGGGTGGTGAAAGCAAGTCGGGATATTACCATCAATAGCAAAAAGGTCATATTTCAGGTGCACAGGTAAGGGCATGAATATGATTATCCTTGCCAATATAATTTTCTTGAATCTTTGATATCGAGTCTTACCTCTATACCAATACGGCAATACATACTTCACAGTGTGTTCCTTTTGTTGGGTCTTTTCAAATCCCCCCCTTTTTTTTTGCTGTTAATGCGAGTATACTCCACAAAACTATATCTTAATGCCCGCTGATATATTATGTTTTGTCAAAGCTTAGTTATATATCTGGTAGTCATTTTATAAGTTCAACTGATGTGTAACAGTGTAATGCTGGTGCTTTCCAGAGTTGTAACAAAATAATTCAAATTCCACTAGCCCTGCCTTTTGGCTGTTTCTTGGTTAAATACTTACTTTGAAAACTTCAACTTCCTGTTGCGGCTCTTCTATGCACTGAAAAGTTTGCTAGGTTTGATGCCTCTTTCTGTTTAAGTCATATATTTCTCTCCTCCAAATAATAGAATCAGCAAACAAAATAAAGAGGAAGTTTTGGGGAAGGCTGAAAAGGATCTAGCAGCTGTGACAGATCAATATATCTCCCGATTAGTGAAAGAACTTCAGGGGACTGATTTCTGGAAGCTACGACGAGCATACTCTCCTGGGGTTGTACATTCACTTCATTCATACTTGTTAATGCTAGAAAGAACTGATAATTTATTCCTTATTCTTGCTCCTCCACAGGTACAAGAATATGTTGAAGCTGCAACCTTATGTAATTTCTGCAAAACTGGGACTCTTTTGAATCTTGAGGAGATGAATGCTGCTTTGCTACCTTTAAGTGATCCAGCTGTTGAGCCTTTGCAGATTAATGTCCTTGATTACCTATTGGGGGTAATTAATTTTATTTTACACGTGTGTGGCATTGGTGTGTATATAGTTTGTTCACTCTGAAGTCTGAACTAATTTATAGTTTGGCATTGGTGTTCTGGTTTAGCTTGCGGACTTGACAGGAGAGTTGATGAGGTTGGCAATTGGGCGAGTATCAGATGGTGAAGTTGAATTTGCCGAGAAGATATGCAGGTTTGTGCGAGATATCTACAGAGAGCTGACTCTTCTTGCTCCAGACATGGATGACAATTCTGACATGAAAACAAAGATGGATACGATGCTTCAAAGTGTAATGAAAATAGAAAACGGTAGGTCTTCCCAGTATTCCTTCTGTGTTGTTACATATTGACCACATATATCTTATTATTAAATTTCATGGGTCAATTGTGAATCTCTTATCTCGAAATCCCAGTATTAACGATCTCTAACACAGCAGATTAAGACAGACTATATAATGAGTGTGGTCCTAAATTTCATGTCCGTTGAGTATTGAAGTATTCTTAAAGTTGAGTAGTTTTACTTTTTGCTTTATGCTGAGGTTTGGTAGTGGGAGTTGAGAACCTCCAGCACCACCCATATAAGGAGAAACACTGAAAAAGAAATTTAACATTATGTTGTGGCGGTCTTGTCAGTGGTTAAGTAGATGTGAGTTGTTTCCAAACTTTATTTTAGTGTGGTGCATTTTTTGGAATCAAGCTGTCATTCTTTGCCCAAGTAAAGAAAATATACTAATACTACGGATGAATTGAGGTTGATTAGATTTCTGAAAGTTCCCTACTTAAATTTGAGGAAGAGGATTTATTCGTTAGAATAATGTTTAAGCTTTCATTTATAAGTTCTTTTTTTTTGTCCTGTCAATTGATCGGTACTCCCCAAACATTAGAAAATCACGTGGGATCTGCTGTTGGAATAACTTCCTCATGAAATTGAAATTTTGGTTCCAGAAAATGTGATATTTAAGTAACTGGATCAGCTTGCCTGGCGAACGTAATGGAACCAAGTTCGGTTACATCATATATTAATTTATTCATTGTTGAACGCACTCTGTCTTCATATTTTTGGTTTGTTTTTGCAGCTTGCTTTAGTGTTCACGTGAGAGGATCAGAGTATATCCCTCTTCTTGGAAGTGATGATCCCAACTACTCCTTATTGGGCATGCCTGACCTTGAGCAATGAAGTAACTTCTGCACCTTGTGAAAATATTTTCCTCTTATCATATTTTCTGATTTTTGGTGATAGGATATGAAACCTGATAGTCCCCTCCCTTAACATGCCATTCCAAGACTTTACAACTATACCGCAAGGCCTTCGTCCTCTTAATTACCCTATCTTATTACAGCTATTCTATAGAAAGAAGTTTGCTCAATCAGAAATTCCTACGTGAGCATTGTCTAGTGGATAGAACTGAAGTTAATTCTTAAGCTGCCTCACTCTCAGTCCTCAGAAATCCTTTTAAAGCTCCTCATGATCATCAAGCAAGCAGGAATTTTGGAACATGTTAAGGCAGATGACTCTTTGCAGGCTTCTGCTTTTCAGAAAAGAAATAAGGTGCGAGTAGGTATCTTCTACTTATGGGAAAGGTTGTGAAGCTTTTGTGTTCAACTTCTAACTAATAAGACCTTTTGCACTTTGATAATCTGATATTAAGTCCAAATGGGAATTCGTTGACATTGTACTTTGTCTCCCATAGGCTTAACATTTGTTTATTGCATACTATGTGTTTTGCCGTCAATTTATTCCTACTTCAGAGCTTGTATGAACTTAGAGCTAGCTAAATGGTGGTTCAATTTCCATGTTGGTGAATGTTTTTGTGGTGCTCTAGGCATGGATGATGGATGTTTTTTTTATAAAAAAGAAAAAAGAAAAAAAAAAGAAGCCTTTTTCTCTGTCAACTTGGTTTGTTTTTTGTTATTACTATGAAGTTACAAGGAATGGGAAAGAAAAAGAAAAAGAGATAATTCTAGACTGTGTCATGGGTTCAATTTCCAATCTCTAATCTCCCTTGCCCCAAATATGTAACGGTACCAGAAAGAAATATTAGACCGGGCCATGATTGTGCAAATTGACAGCTTAGGTTTGGCTAGGCTTGGCTTGGCTCAGTTTCATTTGGGACAGAAAACTGTTTCAGTTTCATGATGAAGATTGAAGACAAACAACCAACACCATCGAAAGAAACTAAACAAAAAAAATGTATCCCCTTAGAGGAAAGATCCGGAGACACGTAGAAGTGAGCTGTGTCCCAAAATTAGATATATACCTATTGATTTTAAAATAAAAATAATTTGTGAAATTTTAAATTTTAAAATCAATGCAAATTATGTGATCTTCATACAAACGTTTTATAACTATATATATATATAAAAAAATTAAAAAAAAAAAAAACTGGAGGAAATTAAGTAGTTACACACAAAAATCATGAGCTAGGAAGTTTCTGGTGGCCCATTTGATCTAACAATAAGTACATGTATAGCAAATAATAATAGGTGTAAGAAAGTGTCAGTAAGCCTGTGTGGTTGGCCCAACTTATCAAATAAAAGTTGGTTTGGACGTACTCTTACTGGTCCCTCCCCTTCCTGCGAGTCGAGAATCGGGGGAGGGATAATTTTAGAAATGAGCTTGCTAGCTAGCTGTAAACACTACTAAACATTCAACTACTGGTCCCATCCCATCAACCAACCCTACAAACTATAAGCAACCCAAAATTAACTAAGTCCTCCCTCTGTCCGGTCCTAATTTTTTTTTTTCTAAAAATAAATAATATTAAGTACACATTGAACACTCTATACTCGAACATAATATTTTTTTTATAAAATAAATGTTGTTAATATTAATAAAATATTAGAAGTGTGTCAAATATAAACTTCAATATTAAACAAAAAAGAAAAGAAAAGAAAAGGAAATTGTATTACTTTAAGAGCAGGTGGTAACTAGTTATATGAATGATATATATATGAGAAAGCACATGATGAAAAACATGTAGTACGTACTTATAATATAACAAAAATGTTAGTTATTACATTGAAAAAATATATATGTCCTATGAAGGAAAAAGTGGTGAGCAAGCATAAATATATAAAATCAAATTACTAGTACCAGTACTGTACTGTACTATTAATAATCATGCGACCAACTTTTCAACCAACAAATCTAAATAGCCCAACGCTAGAAAGATTTTGTTTTGTTAAAGCCAGCTGGAGCTGGGTAGGGTAGGGTAGCATAGCATAGCATAGCACCCAATGGCTTCTGTACCAAGCAAGCAAACAAACAAGCCATGCAGCTAGCATTCATTCACCACGTAATTATGTGACTTTATACTGGAAACAACCAACCAATTATGACTATTATTAAATTACTACTCCATAAATTAATTAGTTAGTTAGTTAGTTAGGTAAGTGAGAATAAATAAAAAAAATTAGGTAATTATTTGGTTACCGTTACCACGCATTTATGATGTACTATCACAACAGGGAGTTCGTTAGGTTCCTTCCTCTCTCAGTCTCCTTCCACACTATCCGTAATATTAAGAATTTGAGTAGTATTTATTTTTATCCGTCATAATATAAAACAAAAAAAATTATCTTAAACTTAATTACCACCATAATTTTTATTTTTACTCAGAATTGAAGAAATATTAGTTAGTGGATCTTACAATCCGAATATGCATGTATCATGTATGTATGTGGAGTATGTTACTATGTTTTAAGAATGCAACTACAGTAGTAGCGTACGTAGTAGTAGTAATATTTTTACCAACCAATTAATTCAGTGTGAAGAGAAGACAGACAGTGGGTTCCGTCCGTACTTCGGCAGGTTTAAAGACATGAGATTCGTGGCAGATCCTGGGTGGATCCGAATTAATACCCGGGCATCTCAATATGCATGCATGCATGTATGTTTCTTTCTTTTCTTTTTTATACTTATTTTTCTTTTGTCTATAGCCGGAAAAAAGGAATTTATGTTATAGAAGAAAGCAAATAATGAAGGAAAAGATTATTGAAAGAAAGCTTTTAAGATGGTGTGATTATTGATAAGACTAGACATGCACAAGATATATATAGAGACCGGGTTTTTAATGGATCGATCCGTTAACGGATCGATTATGGCGACGATTTTTTAAGCTATGACGACGGTTCATACCGTCGCCCCGTCACCATATCACTGCATAGACTATGACGATGGTTCTTACCGTCGCCATAGTCGATCTTGGAGAAATTTCCCACACACGTATATATAAATATGTGTGTGTGTATTTAAGTAGATTTCTGAAATGTTAAAATAATACTCCTTATATCAATACCAATTTATTTAAGATTTTAAGGTAATAAATATAGTACTTCCTATATTTATTCATTTATAATATATATAATGGAGTATATTTATTTATAAAATTGTAATTGCCATAAGTTGTTTGTTGAAAATCTAATTATTAGTCCTATTCCTATACTAATGTTGTGGGAATTAAAAATTTTGAAAATTATTTTATAAAAAAAAATTAAATTTTTTTAATTTAAATATAAATTGTAAGGGTGTATCAATGAGTGTGTAAGAGAGAAAAAGGGAACGTGGACTAGGTGTGGGTGGGTGTTTTATTTTATTCTTTCTCTCTCCACCAGCTGCAGCCTTGCAGCTCTTGTCGCGGCGACCGACCGACGGGGACCACATGGAGGGAGGGGCTAACCTTTTCCTGCCCTGCCCTGCCCTGCCATTCACGTGTTCTGATTCTAATCTCTCCCTCTCTCCTCTCTCTCCTTCTGCCCCTGCTGCACTTGTCCCTCTCCATTTTCTTTTTCGCGCCAATTCTTTTCTACCAAATTAATAAAAATACTAAACACTTGTTCCCTTGTTAAACAATACTAACCTCTACGCCCCTTGAACATTAAAACGTATCGTCTCGTATTATTTTTGTTGCGTTGAATTTAAATTTTAAATATTATATCTGTGAATAAAATAAATTATCGTGATAAATTATTTTTAAATAAATAAAATTTTTAAACATGTTTAGAAGTCTAAATCACGTTCACTAATTAAATATACACCGGTGAGCAAATTCAATCAAAATATTAAAAAAATTCTTTCTATACCAAATTTATTTTCACCTAGCTTCTATTTTTAATAAGATTCATTGAATATTACTATATATGTATATACATATACATATATATATCAATAATACTATGATTACAAAAAAAATCTTACAAAAAATTACTTATAAAATAATGTGGTTAATTTGTTATCATCAATGTAGACTCGTAGAATATGGTACAGTTTGGTGAGGTTAAAAGTCTAAATCGTATATGAAACCGCTTAGGTGCGTTTTGACAATTCTAAAACCGCATATGACACCGCTTGTGATTGGTACGGTGTAGCTTTAAAGTTTGCGATGCGATTTCATTTAGTTTGGCTTTAGTCCTAAAACTGATTAATATAGTTAATAATAATATTTAATACATCAAATTCATCTTTATGTATAATAAATTATACACGATATTAACATAATAATATCAAATAACAAGTTTTAGGATTGAAATATATTACTCATGAATACTTCAACATTGTTCAAACCATTGTAATTCAATTAGAAATATTTTTAGTCACAAATAAAAAGTTTAAAAGTACATAATATAATTAAAATTGCTTAATATATTTTTAGGAATTTACTTATTTAACTTCTAATATATATATATATATATATATATATATAATATAAGAGCAGTGATGTGGTACGGTTTGAACGTTTGAACAGTGCGTGAGCCTTCCAAAAATTCTGAAAATAAAAACGAAAAATGAAGGCGGCAGCTACACTGTAAGGCTAGGCACGTAGTCTGTTGTGGGTAAGGGTAACGGGGAAGGGTATAACTGTATATATGGAGAATGGTCAACTTACTTTATACTTACGTTGTTGAAGTGTTGTGCTGACTTGATGTGCCCTAGACTTTAGATTTGGAATTGTGAATTCCAAAGTAGATGCATCCTTTGCCACTTGCTCAAATATCATCCTAGATTTTTGTGTAGCCCCCTCGCCTCCCTCCCTCCCTCCCCCACCCCCCCCCCCCCAACCCAACCCAACCCAACCCAATACTACTACTATTTTGTAGGGAGTATGTTATAGTAGTACTAGTAGTAGTATTTCTCCGAGAAATCTACGTTGAAATTTAGTCATATTCTTTCAATATAAAACTACTCCTACGGTACCTAATGAGAAGGGATTATTTTTATCAGTGTTTTCTTTTATAAGAAGAAAAAAAAAATGGGACTGAATTATAGCTAGTCATGTGAAAGATTTTTTATAAAAAAATATTTTCCTTCGTAAATCTTTGATTTGCGTGTTCTTAATTTTTATTTATTTACACGTGTATATATATATAGAGAGAGAGTCCGGATCTTAAGTATACCCTCTTAAATGGCATACAAAGCATAGCCCCTTTAGCAACGGACCGGACGACAGTTTGGTCCGTCGCCATAGATCCGGTCTGTCGCTAAAGCCTTAGCGATGAGTCCGCCGCTAAAAGTTGTCGTCGCTAAAAGTTGCCGTCGCTAAAGGCTTTAGCGACGGACCAGACCTATGACGACCGACCAAACCGTCGTCCGATCCGTCGCTAATAGGAGTATGATTAAGATCTGCTCTGTATATATATATAGAGAGAGATTTGTCCTCTTTAATTATATTTTAGTTATATCCTGAAAGTTTGATGAAAAATTTAATATATTTTTGCCATAATTACGCACACAACTTGCGCACGACAGGAGACTAGTTTCATAAAATGGGGGATAACAATTTAGGTCACATTAATTAGTAACTCCTTACACAAATTAAAGTGAACCTTCCTACGCGGACAAAAAAAAGGGGACATTTATTGGACATTTTGATGTTCCTTCGGCTTTTTTTTTGGGTTGAGTTCAAATATATTAATAGTATGAATTTTAAATAAAAAAATAGGAAAAAAATATAAAAAATTAGGTATAATTTTGATATATATCAAAAAAATAGTTGTATAGGCTCATACAACCATTTTTTGTTATATATCCAAATTACACCAATTTTTTATGTTTTTTTTTAAATCCATAATATAAATATATTTGAACTAAATCCAAAAAAAAAGCAAAGAAACATCAAAATGTCCAATAAAAATGTCTAATTAGACCTGTCTGCATAGACTTATTCAATTAAAGTAAATTTTAACAAAAACGAATAATGCTCGTATTCTCTATGATAAGAGTTTCATTTCAATTTTTTTGCTTTAAATAGAATCTTTTTTTTTAATGGTAGTATAATAAAACAATGTACCACATTTTAAATTAATTTTATTATTACTATTATTATGTTATCGTTATTAAGCTATGGTTTTAATTAGAAATAAAATTTTAATTTTAAAAAGTGTATAAAGCAAGCATCTCCATGTTTGTCCGGACCAAACACTTTTGGAGGTTTGTGACGTGGAAATGAGGTGGCAGTGTGTGTCCCTTGAGCAATGTGAAGAGGCGATGACTTGAAGATGGAAAGTGAGCATCCACTCCGTCCCATTCTCCAAAAAGTCTGAAGGAAGAAGAAATAAGCAAGATACAGATACTCCTATTATTTATTTATTTATTTATTTATTTATTATGGGTTACACGTCACACGTGGTAAGCGATGCTTGGTCCATAACGTGAAAACTTCTGCTCTCATCTACTCAACTTGCCTGCCGCTTCTCACGTGGCTCAGTCGGTGCCATTTCCATAACTGCAAAACCATTTTTTACTATGAATATTTTAGGATATAGCTATATTTTTATAATTATTTTATTAACATTTTACATTTTAAGCCATATTTAATATTCTGATAGCATCTTAATTGTTTTGATACAATTGTTCTGATAATATCAACGGTTATATTTTATTATTATATTATGATTGTTTCATCAAAATATTTTTGTTTAATTTTTTAAAATTAATTTGTAAAATTTTTGAACTTAAAATTGATATCAATTCATTTGATTTTAGCCTGTACTACTTTTTTTTTCCTAATACTAAAGATATATTTTTTTTCTTCATATTATTCAAAATTAGAGATTAATATTTAATTTAAGACTATAGCCTATAGGGTGTCCAATGTAATAATATTATTTTTTGTCATTATTTTTAATATCACACCACTCGTATTAAATTTTAAGTTAATATATATTAAAAAAATTAAAATATATTTATAAATATAAAATTATTATTAAAAAAATTATTTTTAAATTTTGAGAGTATGTACTACTATCACAGCTAAA